>JAWNPA010000012.1:22347500-22947500 GCA_035045345.1 Drosophila hamatofila
GAGAGAGAGGGAGAGAGGGGGGGTGCTGGAGCCGTCCTCTTGTGGTAGCAAATTTATGGCCAGCAAATTGAGTTAAGTTTCTGTTGTTGTTGCTGCTGCTGCAAAAAAGGGATAATTTAATTGTGAATGGGCAACAGTTGAATGTAATTCAATGCATATTTGATTTTATGATTTAACAGGTATGCACAAAAGGTAGTAATGCATATGATGGGAGAAGAAATATTTAGAGAAGCTAAGACAATTTTGGCTAGAGCCTTAAGCCTCAAGTTCAAAGCAAAGAAAGGAGAGAGAGAGAGAGAGAGAGAGAGAGAGATGGAGGCGAGCGCCTTAAGAACTAGGTAAATTTGTAAGAAAAATAAATTGTATATTTTAATTTTAAGTACTTAATTTTGTCTATTTTTTACAAATTTATCGAGATCTGTACGAATTTAAAGCTGTCGATTGCAGACTTATTTAAGAGTCGCTTTAATTATAAAAGAAGTACTTTTGATATTTATGAATATGCTAACCAGCTTCCTAGAAATAAATATAAATTTTTATTTAAATTTAATATTTTTTCTATTTTTTATTCTTTTGATTCCTAACTTTGAGGTGAGACAATATTAAAGCATAAATTAATATAAAATATATTTTAACTTCTAATATAACTTTTCTTGAAGCTCGATTCGCTTTGAAGCTAATTCGCCTTATTTAAATCCTTGCATTGCTTTTTATTTCAATATATAAAATAATGGCTTGGTAGTAGGACATTGTCAGACAGTGAAGAGGCGGTGTCGGTGGTAGATGGCTATTTCAATAAGCTTGACAGATCATACTATGAACTGGGTATCGAAGGAGATTACATATGTCGAGAAATAAAGAAAATGTTACATCATTTGATATTTTCTTCGGTAGAGCTGTTCTGGGACCGCCCTCGCATCTAATTCTATAATTCTATAGATCAATTGATTAACAGCTTCAGACTAGTTAATTAATACGAAATTAAGTATAGCTTATAAGGCTATTTCTTCTCTAAAGGACATTATAATATAATAAAATATATATACTTATTAGCTATAAAAAAAATATAATCATTTTTAAGTCTGCCAATAAGGTTTTCTTCATTACTCTGAAGAACATCCATATCAGAGACTGTTGCATCACTATCTTCCTCCTCCCTTTCTCTCTCTCTGCCCCTCCCTCCCCCACCCGCTCTCCTTTAGCTTATCTCAAAACCAAAACTTGACTGTGGCATAAATGTCATTAGGGGTATGCCTGCATTTGATGCTTGGCTTGGCTTGGCTTGTCTTGGTCTGGCTTGCCTTGCCTTGGCTTGGCTTGGCAAACTAATTTGCGTAATGTTGACGCAAAAAATAAAAACTTTCTATTTGAGTTGCCGACTCGCCCAGTTGTCCAATTGACGGACACGCCCACAGCCCACACCCAGCGACCAAAGTTGGCTGGCCAAGAAATAAATGCGTAACGCTTACAAAAACTTTTGCAAAAATACCCTGTAAAAGCGGTTAAAGTTGAAGCGTTTTTAAGTGAGCAGAAAAACAGTTTAAGTTTGATTTTTTAAATGCTTCGTATACTTATCGATATGTATTGAATAAAGTTTCAGCAAAGACTTGAATGTGTGACATGCATACCCTGTAAAGTCAATGAGGAAGGAGAAGTGGAAATAAATTAGCTTGGAAATGTTTGTAAAAGAGAAGGAAAAATGACTAAGATTAGTTTTTTCTTATCTATAAAGTGCGTAAGTTTATCGATTACTATTGTAGGTAGCTTTTGTATAAATCACTGCAAAATAAACGACTCTATAGCTAGAATAGACTTGAAGATTGAAAAGATACAGATACTGAAAAATAGAAAATAGTTTTCCATATAAAATTAATTTCTCTAGCGAACACTACTAGTTGACCGATTTTGAAAAGATTTTTTATATATATGGGAAGCCATCTAAATTTTGCTGATGAGAAGTTCAGAAGAAATATATTGAAAAACAAAAACGTTTTTCTAGCAAAAACTTAATTTTTAAATGATAATTTGTATGGCAGCTATATGATATAGTAGACCGATCTTCATCAGATTCAGTCCGTGTATAAAGAGCTTTGTTAAACCTGCAAGTGAAATGTTTTGTTAGGAAATCTTGCAAAACAAAAAAGTTTTTCGTACAAAATTAAATTTTTTAGCTATAGTTTGTATGACAGCTACACGATATAGTACACTGATATTGATGAGATTTAGTTAAGGCATAGAACATATCTTAGAATTATCAGATATTGAGTTTGGTTATGATAGCTTGTAAATCAAATAAGTTTTTCATACAAGAACTTAGTTTTTGGGCGTACATTTGTATGGGAGCTATCAGATATAGTAGTTTAATCTACTTGATTTTAAAATATATAGTGTCAACTGTAGTGAAACAAAGCTGTGCAAAGTTTCATACAGATAGCTAAAGAGATAGATTGAAATTGATATGCCGATAATTAAACCGTTCATAATAACTCGACTTTTTTGTAAATTGATTAAAAGCATTCCTTATAGCTATGTATATAGAGAGATATATAATATTAAAAAATGTATAACAAGACTTCGCTAAATCTGAATTTCAAATAAATATTTAGTTTTCCCACCTTATTCCAGGGTATATTACTTACCCACTCTCAAACAGCTCCAACATTTTTTACCCACACTTTTCTTAAGAACTTTTTGCGTTGCATTTGCCGCTTGCAGCTGCACGCATCATGGGGGCGTGTGCTGGTGCATGGGCGTGGCAGGATGGTTATTGGTTTGGCGATTTGATTGCAAAAGTCAGAAAAAAGTTTCGCAGCCCAGATTTTTTGTTTTCCCAGCTCAAGTTTGCGTTGCGAATTGCGCAGGGCAGGGCGCAAATGAAGGCAGCTGAAGTATATATCTATATCAGAGGCAGATATTACGCATACGCACCGTTACACTTGTTGGCGAGCGCATAAATCAAGCGCGGCGCCAACTAAATGGCGCAAATCAGCGCCTCTTTATGGGACTTCTATGAAAATGAGGCAGGCACTAGGCAGCTGATATATATAGAGAATATATACATATATGTGAGAAACTATATCTAAGCAGTAGAGGGCAGCCAGCCATCATTATTATGCAGCTTGGAGAAGGCGCATGGGCAGGGGCATGGGCGTGGCTGAGAGTTATGGCGCATAAATGTTTAATGCTAGCAGCATTTTTGCAGCTTATCTTAAATTCAGCGCGAGCAGAAGGAAAAAGAAACAAATATAAAATTAAAATAATTGCCACATTTGCCGCAGCGGGCAATTAATCAAAAGCCGCAATGATATGCGACACAATTATGTAGCATATACATAAGAGCGAGTGTGCGTGTGTGTGTGTGTGTGTGTGTGTGTGCGAGTGGGCGTGGCTTGGTGTAACCACATTCTGTTAGCCGTTTAACACTAATGAAGGCTGTTGGTGGTTGCCTTTAGCAACGTTGTCGCTGCCTGATTTGATTTATGCCTCGACATTTTTCCACCTGAAATCAAGTTCGTTTTGCTTCTTATACCCAGTGATGAATAGTTTGGAAAGGGGTATGCTAAGTTTTTAGTGTGAGTGGGGCAGGCATTACCATAATAAATATATCAATATGACTCAATATGTCTATGCATTTTTTCAGTAACAATTGTTAATACTTCTACTACAGCAACTACTTCTATATTCTTCGATCTATCTGCTTATACTCAAAAGCTTCAACTGCTAGAGGCTTTATATTTTATATATATATATTATTTTATGCTATATATGACAATAATTTTATTAGTTTTTTTCAATCCCTCTTACCATTCCTATAATATTGCTTAAAATCCATATTGAGACTCAGTTTTTGAGCATAACTCGAAGACAAGAGTAGCTAAAGGATTCAAATAAAAAATATATATTCGTCTATATTATACAATATATAAAACAATTTTGTTAGTTTTTTACAATATCTCTTAAAATATCTAAAATATTGCAAAGCCTCAATCATAGGCATCGTTTTTAGAGCAGATATTATATACTATTACTATAGTATTCAATCTCTAGCTACTGCTAGGTATACCAAATATCTCTTAAAATATCTATAATATTGCAAAACCTCAATTATAGACATCGTTTTTAGAGCAGATATTATATACTATTACTAAGTATTCAATCTCTAGCTACTGCTAGGTATACCAAATTTAGTGTGTTGTAGAGCTTACATTCACTCTGAATTATATTATATTTTACCATGTAATATAACTATGTAATATCAAATTTTGGCATAACAAATTTCTATGCTATGATTGAATATAAAATATTTATTTTTTCAGCAGATCGTTGTTAATATGAAAGATATCATAATTTCATTCAATTTTTCAAAGTAGAATCTTGACTTTTGGTATAGGGCTATGGCTATATATCATTTATGTTCTCTGAAAATTTCATAAAGATCGTGCAATAAACAACCAAGTTACCATAGAACAGAATTTCCTTTAGAGTGATACTATATATGTATTTATGTATATAGAGCTTACATAAAAGTAAACTACTCCATTTCGTCACACTGCTTAGGGTATCTGTTAGTCATTCACTTCCTGCCTGTCGCTTCTCTTCTTTTTTCCTGCGTGTGCAGTCGATATCCTGCTGTGTCCTGGCTGCTTAGATTTCCGTTTGCGACACTTGCGGCCTGCAGTTGCCATTTGCCAACTGTAAAGCTGCCACAGAGTGTGGCACGTATTCGTACTTGGTTTCCATTACATTTCAGCGGAAGCCGGATGTTGAAATTGTTGAGCTGTTGCTGCAGCACTTGATGCGCAGCTCTCTCACTCGCCCGCTGTCTCCCTCTCACTCTCTCCACTCTTTCCCTTTCGCAAAGGTAAGCTGCTTAGAGCAGCGCCTGGCAACTGGCAAAGGAAATTGCCTTGGATACGCCGCGCCAGACACATAGCTCGAAACCCAATCGCGGCATCCTTTAAATGCTCAATCAAAACTTAACTGGAGCAGCACCAGCAGCAATGACTCAATTTACGCACTGCCACGCCCCCTCGCTCGCCGCCAGCTGGAACAAACTTTCGACATGCCAAATGTTAGAGAACATTTTTATTTAGCTGAATTGGCGAAAGTATTTGCCAGGGTCATAAAAATGCGTATGCAATCCGTTAGCAAGCTGCAAGCAACAAGGACAACGCCAGCATTGGGCACTTAAAAAGTTGCGGTCGTTACCAAGTGCCAAGTGAAATGATGTTGTTCCACAGGATACAGGAGGAGCGAGGAGAGAGAGAGGGAGAAAGAGATGGGGAGAGTGAGCGAGGTAGAGCGAGTGCGAGTGGTTGGCTAAGCCGGTCAATCTTCGTGTTCAATGTTATCGCAAATCGAATTTGACAAGCAAGCACCATGAAGATGAAGAAGAGGAAGACCAAGCTAAAGCAGCAGCAGCAGCAGCAGCAGCAGCAGCTAAAGCTATACAAAATAAATAAAACTTGAGCTCTGCGAAAATTTATTGAGCAGCACCGCAAATATCAAAGTGAAAAGTGAAAAAAGGTGAAAACGTTTAATGCCAAAAACATTCCATTCAATTTAACTGTCATCTCAGCATCTGAACTAACATTAAAAAACAGAAATAAGAAATCAAATTATATATTATTTTTATGTAGCGAAATTTATTTATTTTAAATTGCATATTAATCTTTGATTTAAGAGCTAAACCAATTTCAATTAAATCCTTTTCGATTTCGGTTTATTGCAGTGCAGATTTATGGCGTTGGTTAGTTTAATGTATTTTTTAGAGTTTATTTACACAGCTGAATAGGTTTTATATTAAATTTAGTAAGAAGTAGACTATACTTTTCTATATTTATTTTTTTAATGTTGAATACAAGTGTGAAAATTCTGATAAATTTCGTTTTTTTTTAATTTTTATTTTAAGTTTAAAAGTGTTCAAAATATGTTTTTCAGTTACATTTCAGATCATGTAGTAATAAGAAAAGTATTTTCTGGAGGACTGTCTTAGCATAGTCTCCTCTTGTTTTCCCCGCTCTCTTGTTTTTCGCTCTCTGTTTCTTTCTGTGTTTCACTTACTTTGTATCTCTCCATTTCTTCTTCTCAATTTTTCTCATCCTTTCCTTCCTATTTCTTTTTTCTCTCTGAAAGCATTCTTATTCTCTCTCTCTCTCTCTCTCTCTCTCTCTCTCTCTCTCTGGAAAATATAAAATTTTTCTAAAATTTCTTAAAGATTTTTTTTTTTTTAATTTTTTTGTCTTTATTTTTTTTTCTTAAACATTGCCAAAATTAGTTTCACTTCATTAACAGCATCAATTATTCTTGAACACTTGAAATGCAAAAATAATTGTTGAATTGAAACTGTCTTTAAATAAAGCATAATCTTTCGCCTTTGTAAATCTATCATTTTCAGCTTATCATGCTCGCAATTTCGTGTCATTGCAGTTATTGATTCCTTTGTGGAAAATTTTTCTGCATTTTCTGGGTCTAGACCATCATCAATATACGATGCTTCCAATTGCTTTCGCAAATTGTCTATTTCCATTGTATATTGTGATGCTGTTTTTCCTTTTTGTTTAGTATTTGCCAATTTAGCTTTAAGTACGTCAGAAGATTCTCCTTTTACGTTACTTTTCAGCTTATTAATGATTCCGGATATAGTAGTTTCATTTTGTACTTTGTACAAGATTGTTCCGGTTATTTTAGATTTAATAACCTCAACTGCTATATCCTCTTGGTCACCTTTAGTTCTTTCTACGAGTCTTAAGGCTGTTAGGAATCTATTCAATGATAATTTTTTACCATCAAATTCAGGAACGGAAGCAGATATTGCTTCACATATTCCCTGTCTAGAGCGACCTGATTTGCCATATTTGTATTTGTTAGTAAATTAGGTTTTGTATCTACTAATTCACTTGTTTTGTCTTCTAGTGTTTCTATATCACTATCAGATTCAGTGTCGCTTGACTGTATAGATTCGTCTAAATCTTTTAATTGGCTGGCATTAAAGTCTGCCAATTGATTTAAATTTTTTGGTACTGATATTTGAATGTGTCGTCTATTGGCGACAGAAATTAATCTTGTGTTTAGAGATTTTAAGACTCTTAAACATTTCTCTCTATGTTCAGCTGTAAATCTATTCTCGTACTTATTTACTAGCGTTACTATATTATTGTATTCTCTTACAATTATATCTATATGGTGTATTAATGTGTTCGTTTTTATAACTGCATCTTTATTGATGCATTTGTATGACCTTTCAAATTTATAACGAAATGCGTCTATGTTTTTCGCTATTTCGTTCCATTCCATTCTTTAATGGAGCTTCACTTTTGTAAACGAACTAACCATATAGTTGCTATTCCTAGTATTGGATTGTATTCCTTAACTAATTTAACTCTAACGTATGGCAGTGTGGTTAATACCATTGCCTTTTCTGCTGTATTGCAGTGTATTAATGGACTAAATTCTTCATTAAATGCTTCTATATACTCATTTTCAAACTGGTATATAGATATGTATTCTTTATGCAAGTGTAAAATTCTAATTGCGTTAATTCGAAAATTAGGAAAGTTCTCGTAAATATGATCTATTCGATTGACATTCATTGTCTATATCTGATCCAAATGGTTTGCTCTACTTATATATCTCTTCTTTATGATCTTATTGTGTTTTATATATAGAGTCAATAAGAATTGACCAACTGAAGCAATTGTTAAGATCAGAAGTAGAATCCACAATGATTGAATATCATCTGTGTGATCCACTATTTTGACATTATTGACGACATTGGCCGTATTGTCTTTTGACTGGGTATCGTCGCTTCCGAACCAACCCATTTTGAAGAGAAGAATTAATAATGAGAAAAAAAAAATTGTAAAGAAAAATTTTGTATAACCTATGCTTGCTTTCTACTATTTCATATTACTATCATACTATTTCATGAAATCGGTGTGAAAAAGAAAAAAATTTTTTTTTTCAAATTATTTATGTAGTTTAGAAAAAATTTTTTTTTTTCTTTTAATCTTAATGGTTAATTTACTTTGCTTTCATTTAATGAAAATTATTATTGAAAAAAAAATTTTGGGTTTGCTGCTATTTTCATAGCGCCACAGACATGGAAAATATTAGTGTGTTATTACACACGATTGGCTGACATTTTTTATTTATACAATTAATTGTCCAATCGTGTGGTTTTAGTATATAGCCTAACAGTGATTAGTGTTTTCAAGTTGCACTGTAAGGTGCTTCAACTTGAGGTAGGTCTTATTATAAAGGCAACCAAGGCATATGCATTTCTGCAGCCCGATTGCGTTACTGCGCTCTTTGGCGAAGTTGCTGATTAATTTCTTTGATCCGCTCCAGTCCTTTTGCTTTTCTGTTTGTCTTCCTTGTTTGTCCTTCCTTCTTTCCGCGTTTTGTCTTCTTTTTTTCTTTCTTTACTTGGCGTGCCCGGTACTCAGCTATCGTGAGTGGGCGTGGTCCATCGGTGGGATGCACCTCCAACGCTTCTTGGAGTGTCGGTGCGTCCCTTTGCTCGATAGGAGCAGCTTCCTCCAGCGACGTAGATTCGGTGTTTGTCATTTACTGCTGCTTGTTGTTGTTGTTTCGTCACTGCCTTTGTTCGCTTTCAGCTTGTGCTGCGCTGCTGCTACAAAGCCATTCTTTGGAGTACGATTCGAACACATTTATGTTTTTTATTATTGTTGTAGTTGCTGCAGAGTTTTTGGTTGGTAGCGGGTTTGCAGGGTGCGTTGTGTTACGTTTTTAGTTGATAAATTAGCGTAAAACACACGTCCCTTTCATATTCGCACACGTCCGCTCGCAACACATATTTTAAGAGTTTTTCTTTTTTTTTTGTTTTTCTTTGCACAGCCACTGTTAATAGTTAATAATTTTTTCAATTTCACAATACATGTTCGTGACTAAGTCACGGTCGCCATGTAATAAGGAAATAAAAACGGGAACGCATCCGTTCGCTTTGCAATCAGTTTATTCAATAAATGAAATGAAAAATGAAATAAAGTCTTAAGCTAAGATACATATATTTCTTATTATATATATCTCTGCCGCAGAAGGCAGCAGAGCGAGAGAGCGTAGTATGTGTGTATGTATATGCAAAGGGCATATACATTAGAATTGCTATATGAGCCTTGCTCATGAGCATATATATATATATAAGGTGAGCATATATATATGTTTACAAGCGGCTGCCGTTGGCTTGTGAGGCGGTCAAGTGCTGACGCGGCTATTCCCACGCCTCTTGTATATAAACGGTATATATGTATGTATGTCCGATCATCTCAAGTGCATTTATGTTTACATTATTGTATATATTTGATTGTATATTTACATAGCGACAAAGTGTCACTATGTGTACATTTTAGAGTATTGAGTGTCGTGTATATATTATTAAATGAGACATACTACACCTTGCTTCATTCGCTTTTGCTTTTCTTTTCACTTTTGGCTGATTTGCGCTGCCGGCAGCAACGACTTTTCGTGGCATTATAAATGTGTGCGTCATAAATCTACACATGGAAATTTTCTGCTTCTACTTCATCTCTTTTTTTTGAGCTCACTGTTAAAAATCATGCCACATATTTATTATCAGTAGGCGTCGCCGTCGTCGTCATCGTCATCGTCATCGTCGTCGTCAGCCGCCAGCAACAATGTCACAAGCTGCAAGACGCTTATCGGCAGCGTCATCATCATCAGCAAATGGTGGAGTGGGAGTGGGAGTAGGAGAGAGAGGTAGGGAAGAGCGAGAGAGAGGCGGCATGGGTAGGAGTTGCAACAGAATTGGAAGCAGGTGAGCTAGCTGGAACGAGAGCATAAGCTCCAAGGTAAGTAGAAATGTGTGACGGCAGAGGGAGAGGGCAATAGAAGTAGGAATGGAAAGAGCAACGGAAACAGGCACAGGAGTAGAGTAGGAGCAGCAGGTAAAGGTTAAATAGTAGCGTAAGCTAAAGGAACTTCAGCAGAAGCTAAAGCAACAGCATTAGCGAGAGCTATTGTGGGGAGTGCAGTGGGAAGCAGCAGTAGCAGCAGCAGCAGGTGTTAGAGTAACAACAAAAGAGTAAGCTCGAGAAATCTAAAGTAAGTCTTAAGCATAGTTACATGAGTTAGAATGGACTAAAGTATTAGGAAAAAGGGTGAGCGAAGACTTAGTGGTAGCGGCAGACCCCTGGATTGTAGGGAGAACCGAAACAGTAGTTAGAAGAACTTTAAGAAAAGCTCCAACGACAGCAAAAGCAGCAGCAGCAGCAGAGGGAGGTGCTGAGTAGAGTTTAGAAGCAGGAGCACTGGACAACTGCTGGAAGAGGCAGGAGCTGCTAGAGTAGAAGCAACAGCAGCAACTAGAATCATGAGCAGAAAGTTAGGAAAAGAAGGAGGAACAGGAAGAGTGGGGAATAGAATTAGCTAACAACAAAAATAGCAGCGAGGAAAACTGGGGAACAAAATTATCCAGCAACAGGAGCAGTTGAATAGAGACTAGGCGGAAGCAGCAGTAAGTTCAGCAGGGGCAGTAGGAGATGCAGCAACAGCTAGATTAAGAATAGGCTCTAAAGTTGAAGCAACAGCAGTAGCAGCAGCAAAAGACAAAATAGCAGTAGGACCCAGAGTTAGGTACATAACCTTAAACTGCAGACTTAAACTCACAGAAGAAGGAGTTAAAACAAAAGCACAAGTGGAAGGCTACATTTGCCTAATTTAAAATCAGGCAGATAGGCCTTGCTCGACTCATAGCACAAGCTGAAGCAGCAACAGTTGCCAAAGGGTAAATATTGCAGAAGCTGCTGCGACAGGTTGATCTGCAGCAGGAACGAGAGATAAAGCCTGAGCAACAGCGTGAACAGAAGTTGGAGCAGGAAATTAAATGGGATATGGAACAGGAGAGGAAATAGAGGAGAGGGAATAGAGCGAAAAGAAATATAAATAGAAATAGAAATAAGCAACAGATGAAAGCAGCAACAGGCAGATGAGCAAGAAGAAACAGCTGAAGAAGGAGTTGGAGCTTAAGTAGAAGCAGCTACAGGTGAGCTGACTTAGAAGTAGCATAATGTGTATTATAAGCTGGAATGAGAACAGAAGAAGCGAGAGTAGCAGCATGAGTAGAAGTGGGAGCTGAAGAGCGAGCGGATGTATGTGAAGAAGTGAGAACAAATGCAGATGCTGAATCAGTAACAAAAGTAGATAAAGATTGAAAAGTAGAGTCAAAAGTAAAAGTGAAAGTAGAAAAATATAAAAGAAGATTTAGATGCAGATAGAGAAGCTGTTGCTGGAGCAGAAGCGAGAGCAGAAGCGAGAGGAGAAGTGAGAGTAGAAGTGGGTTCAACAGCTTAAGCGGAAGCCAAAAAGGCTGAAGAGGGCATCATGCTGAGCAGAGCATAAGACCAAAGCAGTAGCAGAAACAGGAGTTGGAATAGCAGAGTCAAGAACTCTAGAACTCTTCTTCTGGAAGATCGAAGGATTGTCCATGGCAGCAGGAATTTAATAGTAGTAGAGTAGAGCAGTAAGATAGCAAGCTATAACATAGGCTGAAGTTGCAGTAGATGTGAAACTTTAAGAACTGAAAGGAAGCCTAGGAAGAGGAAGCCTAGCCAAAAGTGGAAACAGGATTAGCTAAAAGAACAGGCGGAACAGGCATAATGAAAGCTATCAGGAAAGCTATCAGCTGAGCTGCCAGAAACAGAAGCTGTAAAGAGAGCAGAAGTGGAAACATTGGCTACAATATTTGCAGTATACAGAAGCGGAAGCAGCTGCAGGAGCAAAAGCAGAAGATCACATCACAGCAGCTGCGGCTGACATGAGAGTGAAAGCCGATGCAGGTGCAGAAGTAAGCGCAGGAAATTAAAGTCAACGGAAGAGGCCAAAGAAAGCGAAAGAGGGAGAGAGCGAGTAAAAGTCGCAGCAGGAATGCAACAGCAGCAGCAGCAGCAGCAGCAGCAGACGTTGCTGCCTCATTTGATGTCCTGCCGCAGACACATGTAACGCAGCTGCTGCTGCCTCATGCTGGCATTTTATGGCTTTTGCCTTCAGTAAAGATGAACTTTTTGTGGCAACAAAGTTTTCATGCTGTGAGTGAGTGTGTCTCTCTCTTTCTCTCTCTCTCTCTCTCTCTCACTCTCTGTCACTGGGGGGCGACAAAAATTTGGTAATTTGTGCCTGAAGGTTAAATGTTAATGTCCACCATTACAGCACATTTGACGGCCGAACGAACGGGTTATGGAACAGGTGCCACAGTGCGTATACGTAATATTCAAGAGGGGCTAGCCTAAGGTTGGCGCCTGCCTCTGTGCGTTGCTAATTTGCTTGTCGCTGCGGCCCTCCCCAAAGGCTTAACCGCAATATTTTGTAGTTTGCTTAGGCGGAATAAACACAAAAGTTGCTCATAATTTAAAGAAGCGGCAGCAACTGTTGACAGACGCTCGGTGAAAATGTCCTTGCCTCGAGCTGTGGCCACAAATGAAATGCCGCAAAAGCAAACACACACAACACACACACACACACACACACACATACACACGCTCGCATATATACTTTGGGCCATATTTACGCATGTTGTGTTCGGCCATTAAACGCAAAAAGGCGTCTACTCGGCCAATGGGTTTTTGTTCTTAATGGCAACTGCAAATGCTGCTAATGTTAATTTAAGAAAATATATATAAGTGTGCGTGTGTGTGTGTGAGTGTGTCTTGTGGCTGGCAACATTTGTGCAATATTATTTGAAGCGTCTAACGTATCTTTTTAGTGTTTTGCGGCTGCAGCCAATTAATTGCTTGAGCTGCTCAACTAATTAAAGAAATATACGCTTAAAAATAGTTGGTCAGATCCAGGGGCCAGGATGAGTTAACTCATGTGGCCTGAGACATGACAAAGTAATCAATTATGCCAGACAGCAGTTTCCTTCATCTTTAGCTTGCCACATTCGCCATTTTCTTCTTTACACTAATTGATGCGGCTTGCGTTAAACAAATGTGAAGGCTGTTTGTCTCACTTGCACGTATACATATGTATGTACATGCATGACCTAACATAATTCAAGACAGTTCTCATTTATGCGTAGCTCGCTTAAGTCTTCAAATGCCTCTTCACAATGTCTGCCCTCTCGCTCTCACATTTATTTGTATGCAACTACAAAGCTGAGCTCTTCATGCCAGTTAATTATAGAGTGCATACATATGCATATAATGCATAATTTATGTCTTCTTTACTCTGATTCTTACAGCTAGAGTTTGGCAGGCCTGCACACTACTTGTCTCGCTCGCACGCACATATACAAATGTATGTATGCTTGACCAGCTATCTAATTCTCAATTCCCTTTTATGCTCAGCTCTCCATAGTCCTTACTTTGTGGCTGCATTAGTATGCATGAGTTTAGTATGCTTGTCTCGCTCACACTTATACAACCACTAAGCTACCTACGTCTGCTCTTATCATTATGCATGCATAAAATGAAACTTGATCGCGCGTTCGAATGAAATAGAGAAGGGCCTTTGCCCTTTTAACACATGCATATTAGTCCCATATAATAACTGTAAACATCTGTGCTGTATAACGTGCTTATTAATAGACTCCTAAGTGCATTTAGTTAAAAATATTCAGCATGATCTTAAGCAAGATGAGCAGACACGCTTCTCATGTCGCCTGTGACGTGACAAAGCAATCAATTATGCCAGTCAAGGAGCAGAGGTCCCTAAAAAACGTTGCCAGCATCATGGCGTGCGCGCCTATTGAGCACCAACAACAACAACAACAACAAGAACAACGGCAACAAGCACAATTAATTATGAACAGAGCGAAGGCTTTGTAAATGGCTGCTGTGTGCTTGTTTGTATTTGTGTTTGCGTCTGTGTTTGCCCAGGACAGCAACAGAAGTAGCAACAGCGCCCACCCGACGTCGACAGCGGCGTCCTCTTGTTGCTCTGACTCGGGCTTTGGTGCCTGGCTGAGCCGACGCCTTGAGCGCAGACGACAGCATATGCTTATGCATGCCTAATTACGACAAATCCTTGCCTCCAGACCGAGGCGCCACAGACCAGCAGCAGCAGCAGCGCGAGAACAAGCACGCGCAAATGAAGCCAAAACACACTTAGACACTCACACACACATAGATACACCTACACACACAAGCACACGAACACAGAGACGCTTTCATAATTATGGCCGTATTTAGAGAAATTGGTTATTATGTGCCTAACGCCATTTGTCTGACAGAAATAGTTTGTATTTGTGAGAGTCTTAGCCAGAGTTAAGCGCGAGGGTGGCTTTGATAATATTAGAGACTTGTCTTAATACAGAATTAAAATTTGTATTTTTAATGAACTACATTAGTTGATATTATTTGAACACAAAATATTTATGCCTTACAAAATAATTTATAAATTACACTTAACTTCATAAGCAAATTTAGCTCTTTGTTTTACTAATTAATTTCTATTCTATTAATAAATGAGATTCGTCTTTATAGAGAATTATATTTTTATTTAATTATACGATTTGCATTTATTAAAACCCAAAATATTTTAATATTACAATTTATTGTGAATAGTAAATAAAAATAAAAATAACAAAAAATAGGAATAAAGTTAATAAAGTAATGGAAATATATTATTTGGTAATTTTAAAGATATGTTTTTTAAGAAGAAAATATAAAGAAAGAAAAAACCTGTAACAAATATATATTTATGCCATATAAAAATAAGTATCAAGTACAATAGACATTCTAAGCAACCCTCGCACTTCGGCGAAATGCTTGAAATTGTTTGCTAATTCATTATTATTGGCAATCGAGTCTAACGGTTAAGTGTGCTATTGTCCCTACAAAGGCGCTGCAGCAATTAGCCAAACTTGCTATCTCTATATATGTGTGTGTGTGTGTGTATGTGCACCGTTAGATGGCCATTAATAATGCCTGTTTGTGGCGCTCATTATGCCGTCCGCGTCTGCCAATTGGCCATCCATCAATTGTAATTAATCATGCTACCAAATGCCCCCAAATGAATCCACTCCAAATATGCAACAAATTGATGCCTCGCAATTAGCCGCAACTATAAAAATACCAACCCAGCAAACAAATCAATGTGAGAAAAAGACACACATGTTGTGTGCTAAAGCACTCCAAAAGGCAAAGCAACAAAAGCAGCCAATGCGATTGCTCTAAAAGTGCGCATTTAAATGACTGCGAGGAAAAGAGGCAGCTACAGCAAGAGGAGGGGGGTCGTCGCATTTCTATAAGTATGACCTAGACCATGAGAGAGAGAGAGAGAGAGAGAGAGAGAGAGAGAGAGCGAGTGGGAGAGTGTGAGTGAGGCGGACATCATTTGCGACGCGTTGACATCTTGTTGATGAGTACAAAAAGTCAGCAGTGCTGTCATAAATTGCAGATGCAACAAAAACAAAAATAACAAAAAGAAGAAGAAGAAAAAAAAAACAACAACTGGAAGCGTACTGCACTTGCTGCTTTTGTGTGTTGCTTCGCTAGCGGAAAAATCAGAACATAAATTCATCAACACGGATTGACAATAGCCTGTCAGCTGGCCACACGCAGTTGGTGAGGCGAGCGAGTGGGAGAGGAAGAGCGGGAGAGGGCAGCGCTGCTGGTAGCGTTAAACAAAAGACAAGCAGTCTAATAGCAACGCAAATGAAGTCCAACCGCACAGAGGCCATTGCCACACACATGTACACAGCGTGTGAGAGGGAGGAGAGAAAGTACGATACACGCACACACACACGCACACACACACTCACACACTTAGCTGTTATTGGCATTGCATGATGCGCTTTACACTTGCAAGGCTGAACGGGAAAAGGCGTGTGGTGTGTTTTTTGCAGTGAAGGTTGAGCACTTGGATGTAGCTACATAAGAGCGCCTTCATAAATAAATGAAACTACTTAAGAGTACCTAAACAAATATAAATATACTTATACAAGTGTCTTAATATGAATATACTTTTATTATTGCACGTAGAAAAGTGTACTTATATAAGAATGTCTATATGTTCTTATACAAATGTACCTAAATAAATGTCCTTATAAAAATGTGCCTATGCATTTGACCTAGTACATAATAAGAGTACCTATATGATTCTATACAAATGTCCCTCTTAAAGTACACCTATACAATGGCCATAAATAAATTTACCTATGCAAATATCCTTATATAAATGAACCAATACAAATGTCCTTATATAAGTGAACCTATACAAATGTAAATATATAAACATTCTTTTACAAATGTACCTGTATAGAAGTAAAAATCTATCTTCAACCGTACCTAAATATCATTATACAAATGTACCTATACATGTATATATATATGTATAATGATGCTACATAAAATATACCAGCTTTTAATTCTGCCGAAGAGAACACTCAAAAACATTACAGCGAAAAAAATGCATATATGCAAACGCATATGCCTTTGCTCCATGTTCCCTACGTTCTTCAATTTCTCTTTTACTCAATTTCTGTTTATTTGTCTCGCACACATTCAAGGTTTTCAAGTCAGCAGTTCTCTTGTATGCTCAACTCTCTCGCACTCTCCAATTTCTTGTTTACTCCAATTCGTGGAAGATGAGCTTGACAAGTGCGTAATTGGCTGTCTCTCACCAACACATAAACAAGTAAGTATTGACATTTCCTTTAGTTTGCAGGCATGCAAGCAAGAGGGAGTCAGTCTAGATCGTGTGTCAGCGTGAAGAAGTGATTGAAAGAAATTGTTTTGCCACTCTACACATGTTTATTAATAACTGATAACTGTAAAGCTGTTCAGTGTAAAAATCGCAACGGGTGCATCATTTAATAGACTTGTAAGTGCATTTACTTACGCCTGATTGCACTTGAGTGCTCAAATGCTGTGCCAAGTAGCGCATACACTACACTATGAGTTTTGTGAATGAATAAATCTGTCAGGTAAGCTCAGCTATTCTTGATTGCAAATTATGACAGGGTATTTAATCAGCAATCAGTCAACTTTCTTCCACATATGCCGAAGGCTTCTCATGTTTGTAAATGAGGAGAAAATAACGGAATTTATTTTTTTTGGCGCAGACAATTCCATTAATTTGTGCTTGTTTAAACTTGTCGATGCGGCCATATTAATAAATATAGCAATACCCATTTATAAATATACAAGAACAAGAAGAAGATGATGCCAAATGATTCATGATTCAATTTTTGGCCAAAATGCGTGGGCGTCTGGAAATGGTAGAATATGCCCAGAGGCAACTGCGAAATAAGTAATGTTAAAAAAGGGGTGGGGGTTACTCCCCCAAGTAAAAGTAAAATATGATAATAATTATGGCAGTCATTGCCAAATAGGCAACAATTTAACCGAGCTGTGATATTCGCCTTGGCTGGCGACAATGAAAAAAATTGTCCATTGTAAAAAAGATTATATTGAGAATTCCACAGAGGGGTTCAACGAGCGAGCGGGCAAAAGTTGCGGAGGCTGTTGCTGCTGCTGTGTGTGTGTGTGTCTGTGTTTGAGTGTGAATGTGTGAAAGTGGACGAGAATCGAAATTCTTTCTATTCATTTCTTGTTTTTGATCGACGCGAACCCATTGTAAATGATTATGTAGGGTATATTGATTAATTTGAGGGAGTATAAGAAAGCCCGTCTGTCTGTCTATCTTTCCCTCTCTCTATCTCTATTTATCCTCTATGTTTCTTTCTGTGTATCTCGCCGCAGCTAGATTTCAACTCTAGGTATCGATATCAAACTTATTCTCCAAATATCTTTCTTCTTGTCTATCATACTCTTTGTTTATGTGTCTCTTTACTACTGTTTATGTTGCTGGTATGTCTATCTAAATGTCTGCTTATTCGGCTTACTGTCGGTCTGCCTTTCCATATATTTGTCTATATAGACAGATAGAGATATATTTGGCCGTCCTATGCATATCTCTCTCTTTCTATATCTATATATGTCTGTTCACATCTATTTGTATACATCTGTCAGACTGTCAGTTTGCTTATCTATTTGTCTGTCTATATAGACAGAAAGAAAGATAAAGATATATCAGTCTGTCTGTCTATACAGCATACATATCTATTTGTCTAACTATGTCCATCTGTCTATATCTGTTTCCGTCTGTTTGTCTGTCCGCCTATGGGTGTCTGTTTGTCTGTCTAACTGTCTTTCTATCATGTCATCTGTTTTCTTGTCCTTATATCTGTTATTGAAATGTTCAGAGCTTTACAGAACTAGGCGTTGAAATCCATTTTCTTTCAAGTCTTCGATAAGTTTGCTGATAAATATCGATATAGTTCACGTATGTTTTATGTTCTAGATAAATAATGAGGATGACAAGTCTTTCATTTTCATTAGATTCCCCGCTTACCTGCTTTAGAATATAAATTCCTTTCCTTTGCTATCTCTCATATGCGAGAGCTTTCACATTTATTAATTGTGCACTGACCATGCCTTCAATGGGTATCTCCTGATCATGCACTTCCCACCCAATAACGCTTTCAATTTCATGTTGTTGTTGTTGTCGTCGTTGCACGATATTTTTATAAAACTCACCTCAGAACGGCTGATCATCAAAGATGTTGCCGCTGCCAGTCGAGAGGCCCCCCAAAAAAAATTCATTTTCATTTGCAACACGCTCGCGAGTGGACGTGTCGCAGAACCCAACAGATATTCGCTATATAGCACACATATACTATACCCTATATATATATAGATAGAGATATAGATATATATATGTATATATATATATATAGTATATAGTTTATAGTGCCTGTGTAGATCTTGCAGCTGCCCGTGCAGCCTAAAGTGCGTGCAACAGGACGTGCGTGTTTGCGTGTGTGTGCGTGCGTGCGTGTGTGCGAATCGAAATCGAATCGAGTCCAGGCTTAACTAGAGCTCAAAAGTGCAGATAACTGAAGTACGAAAGGTGCCACCAAAGGCATGCGTATAGGTGTGCGAAAGTTGAACAAATTTCAATTAATCAATTGCAGTGCGGCCCACAAGTGAGTGTAAAATGCTGCGTTGATTATGTAAAATATATATATGCAAAATATATATGTGTATGTATATATATGTGTGTGTATATATCTGTGTATACATATTGAATATAAGGCTGCTCACAAATGTCACCTGGCAGCTACACCTTGCTTTGCCGCCCACCACGCAGACAGAGAGGGAGAGTGAAAGAGAGAGAGGGAGGGAGGGAGAGAGGGAGAGAGAGCGAGAGACAACCTCGCACAAGCTGTCAAAATTATTTAAAATTTTTTAAACAATTTTTTTTGTTGCTTTATGAACATAAACATTTTTGTTATATCTGAATTTATATATACTCAAAAATATATATATATATATATATATATATATTCATATATATATATATCTTATATTTTTTTATTTTTAATTTGAGTTGATCTTTAGTTAGATTGCTCATACGCCGCGTTTGCCGCAATTTTATTTTTAGTTTTTATTCAATCAGCGACATTTTTACTCAATTTTTCGAAAGCTTTTTTTGTTTTTATTTTTTTAAATTTTATTTTTATCTATTTTATGTTTGCTTTGTGCTGCGCGCTTTTTGGGCTCGTTTTTTTTTTTTTGTGCACTCTCTTTGTCTGTATTTACTTTTGGCTATTCCCTTTGTTTTCGCTTCACACCTGAATTGTTTACACTTCATTTCAATTGTTGTTGTTGTTACTTTTGCCTTTTGTTCATTGTTTTTAATGAGCGAAATTAAAGCAAAATTTAAATGCCAATCGATTCGTTAGCATAGCATGAAAAGCACTTTCTACCCAGTCCACTTAATTCACATCCGCCCGAAAGTATGCAACAGTTTCTCTTACTCACACACACACACACATACAAACATTCATGAATGTATCGAAGCTTCGACGTCTACACGTATTGAGTTTTCTCTTTTGTGAAGTTCAAGGTCGCATTTTAATTAGTAAATCGAGTGGCCAACGACGTGCAATTGCAATTGCGATATCAATTGAGAAATCTCAACTAATTGCTGTTGTTGTTAATTAAATAACTTTGAAGTTTCGATTACCACTTTGCATTCCATGGCAAATTTGAACTTTTGCCTGTTTGCCAAGCAATTGCAATTTCTCGAGAATTATGCTAAATATGTAGCTATGCAAGCTGAGTGGATGTTAATGCTTATTTAGTCTGCTGTTAATAAATATTTAATGGCAGCCCTTAAGTAGTTATAGGTTTTAATTGATGACCAAAGTGTTGTCTTATGGAATGAATAATTGGATTTGTAAATAGCTAAGGCTTGGCAGTTCGTTGAATGGCTTTTTAATATTTTCAGTAGATAAAAAATATATATTTTTTTGCTTTCTAGATACAGTAGTTAGCAACAATATGTCTTGATAATCACATCAGCATTATCGGCTTTACCTGGGAGCTGATTTAATAATTAACATCTTTTAATATTTGATATATTATATATCTCTTAGATTCTATATAATCGTTAATCAAACATATACATTTTTAATTTTTTAAAAAATTTTTTTTATAAATATTTCATTTGTTAATTTTTTATTTCTTGACATTTTTTTAACAATTCGGGGTTGGCATATTTAATGTTAATATTTTATATTAATAATTTTATTATTTAATGAAAAAATTTGTTAAATATACAAAAAAAGTTATTAAGTTTTCTTTCTTTTTTTTATTTTATTAATTTTCTTCTAAATTTTGTTTATATATATTTTATTATTTATTTCTTCATTTTTTGTCATTATTTAATTATTTTTATTAATTTTTTTATATATTATATAAAAAGAAAGAACCTTAAAAAATAAACTTATTTATAGCCTCCAACCAAAGCACATAAAATATTCTTACAGTGTTCATTTGTATAGCTCAACATTGGTAATCCTTACCAACGGCTGTTGGCAAAATTACTTCATATATAAAATTGAAAGCTTAATTGTTGAAATAAAATCTAAGGCAGATAATTGTTTCAAATCTTAGGTATAAATAACTTT
The DNA here is from genome assembly GCA_035045345.1 of Drosophila hamatofila. Taxonomy (NCBI): domain Eukaryota; kingdom Metazoa; phylum Arthropoda; class Insecta; order Diptera; family Drosophilidae; genus Drosophila; species Drosophila hamatofila. Next base: position 22,368,457 of record JAWNPA010000012.1, read on the forward strand.
TAATTTCTAACAGACCCAATAGCATGAAACCTCTTAATTATGATTTTAATGCTCGTCTTCTTTCATGTCTCATTTCTAAAGACACAAAAACATCTAGGATTTATTTTACGGCTTTCAGACTTAATCCCCATTACTTATACTATATAATATTGCATATGTTATGTGACACATGTGAGCTGCAAGCTTCTCTCACACACAAGCTGCAAGCTCACATCTGAAAACTGTAATAAGAAATTCCTTATTCCGCTTTTCGCACCCAGGTTCGATAATATCTTGAGTTCAAGTGGAAGTTTATGCATTTCAATTAAAAAGAAAGCCGTATATCCAGGTGACTGCCTGCAGGCGTTGCATTTATTAAGAAACAATGCTTGCAGGATATTAAAATGTTGCATGCAACAAGGAGAGAAAAAAGGCAACATGAATATTGACAATGCACGTTAATTAAGGCTGACAATGTATGCATGTGTGTGTGAGTGTGATGTGTGTGTGTGAATCAAAATACATAAATACGCATATTGCTTATCACGAGGCATGCAGCATGTGGCACCGTATTGCCAGCAGCATCGTTAATATGCAACTGCCAGGGGCAAACGAAAGTTTGCTGCGGTTCTTTTGTGCCAATGCAATTAAATGCCAACTGCAGCCCATAACGATAATGAGCAGGTAAACAACAATGCAGCTGCCTCATATTGTGTTTCATTCGGCATAATGAAATGTAATATTCAATGCGAATTGTAGCTGCTATCATTTGATGTGGCATTTGTGGCCAAAAGGGTGATATGTCTGTGTGTGTGTGTGTGTGTGTGTCTGTGTGTGGTGGAAGAGGCCTTGTCTCATTGCCAGCATGCGTAACTAGTTGATTGGCAGCCAAAACTCAAGTGATTAATCATGCAATTTGGCATGCAGCAGTGAATTCAATACTTATCTCTCACTCACTCAATCATCCACTTACGCTACTGTCTCTCTCTCTCTCTCTCACACACTCTCTCTCTCTCTCTGTCTGTTTTTTCTGCAGCCATCACAGTTAACAGCAACGCAACAGGGCCCCCTCTAGGGGCGCCTCGGATACCCAAACAGGAACAGGAAGACAAAGCGTAACGAAAGCGAAAACACAAAAGTAGCTGTAAGTACATGAATATACTGTAAAAAGCTTTAAATTACATTTGAAACTAACTGAAAAAAAAAAAAAAAACATTTTCCGTGCGCAAAAGTCTCTTGCAAATAGTAGAAAATTTCTTTAAGCGGATTTTCCAGGAATTTTCAGCAAGAAATGAGAAATAATTTACTGGAATTTCATGTTTTAGTTAATGCAACTTCAATCAATCAGTTATAGTGCTTATGTTGCTATTGTATTTATATATGATCAAATAAATGAAATATACCTTTTAGGTTTTTTTTTCTTGAAGACATTTTCAATTGAGAAAGTCAAAGTAGGCTTCCAATTATATTTCAAATTTTCTTCTTTCTGTACTGACAGCAATTTATTACATTCAAGTCGGTAAGTTAAACTATCAATCAATTAATTGTGAAACGAAAAAGGCTCATATATTCATTAAAAAACATTTTCAAGGTATTCCTTTCTTCAGCAGAAATATTTCGTATATTGCTTGATAGCACTTTTAAATAGTTTGCTTACCGTAAATAAATCGATAATCAATCAGTCAATCCAATTCAAGCGAAAATAGTTTGTATATTCTGTAGATACTTGTTTTAAACTAGATATTTGTTTTCTGTTGAAAAAAATTTCTTCTTTTCATTACTCATCATCTTATTAGAGTGAGATACACCAATCAAATCACTATAAAAGGCAAAACTAGTTTCTACATTCATTTATTATAAACTAGAAATGAAAGCTTTGAAGGATTTCTTCTCTTTTAGACAAACTTGAACAATTACTTTGTTTGCATTAAATGAAAGCTTCTTTTCAGTTTTCTTGCCAGTTTTCGCTGCCTTAGCAAAGTGTGAAAAGTTGTTCGCTTTCTGTTTAGTTGGGCAAACGTTCTCGCTTTCACACATACTCTACTGCAGTCTGTGAAGTTTCAGCCTCTGTCTGGCTGTTATTTATAGCTCGAGTATTTGCAGTTCTATTTTGGGGCGTCTGCACTCCGCTCTGTAGTTAAAAAAATTCTGGGCAAAACGCATTAACTATTTTTAGCGCCTGTCGCCGTTCCAAGGGAATACGACCTTGAGCTTTCGCTGTGTCTGCTCAGGGCTCAGAACTCTTCCATTTTGTTCTCTCTCCTCTCCATCCTTTCTTCCCTCCTTTGTTTGGCTCCCGCTGACTTGTGCCACATGGCAGCTAATGGACCCCTTTGTTTGTTTGTCTTCATATATAAAGTCAATTTTATTCTTTTTTGGCGAAAATTTTGTTGCGAAAATTTGTGCAGCGTCATTGCGCGTTAAGCGCGGAAAGCAAGCTGCAAAACGAAATTATGGCTAAAGTATCTATAAGTTGCAACAAACTAGGGCGTCAAAAATGCTCAATGTGCGTTCCAGTTTGTGTTCAATGGAGTGTATTTATAGGCTTTTAGTGAGGCACCAGAAAAATAATTGCTTATAGATTCAGATTTATCTATAATTACAGATTTAATTGGAGAGAGAGATACAAATACAGCTATTGATACAATTACAGATAGATACAGATACATAGATACATAGATACAGATACATAGATACAGATACATAGATACATAGATACAGATACATAGATACAGATACATAGATACAGATACATAGATACAGATACATAGATACAGATGGATAGATACAGATACATAGATACAGATACATAAATACAGATACATAGATACAGATTCATAGATACAGATATATAGATACAGATACATAGATACAGATACACAGATACAGATACATAGATACAGATACATAGATACAGATACATAGATACAGATACATAGATACAGATACATAGATACATAGATAGATACATAGATACAGATACATAGATACAGATACATAGATACAGATACATAGATACAGATACATAGATACAGATACATAGATACAGATACATAGATACAGATACATAGATACAGATACATAGATATAGATACATAGATATAGATACATAGATACAGATACATAGATACAGATACATAGATACAGATACATAGATACAGATAGATAGATACAGATATACAGATAGATACAGATACATAGATACAGATACATAGATACAGATACATAGATACAGATACATAGATACAGATACATAGATACAGATACATATATACAGATACATAGATACAGATACATAGATACAGATACATAGATACAGATACATAGATACAGATACATAGATACAGATACATAGATACAGATATATAGATACAGATACATAGATACAGATACATAGATACAGATACATAGATACAGATACATAGATACAGATACATAGATACAGATACATAGATACAGATACATAGATACAGATACATAGATACAGATACATAGATACAGATACATAGATACAGATACATAGATACAGATACATAGATACAGATACATAGATACAGATACATAGATACAGATACATAGATACAGATACATAGATACAGATACATAGATACAGATACATAGATACAGATACATAGATACTGATACATAGATACAGATACATAGATACAGATATATCTTTAAATATGAATATTTAAATGCATATGGATAGAGAGAGACAGATTTAGATACAAATACAGCTATAGATGCATACATAGATAGAGCTACATATGGAGCTACAGATACATTTACAATCACATTTAGATACACAAACGCAGATACTTAAGATGCTAACGGAAAATGCCGGCGGCTTTAAAAATAGTTCGTCATTTAATGACGTCAACGGATGCTCTGTGAGAATTGCGCTCTCTGCCTGTGTCTCGGCTCTTACTCTCCCTCCATGTGTGTGTGTATCTGTGTGTGTCTCTATGTATCTGTGTGCGTTTTAGGCAAACTACTTTGTTGCTGTGGGCAGCAATTAGCCGCGCTTTCTTCTGTGGCCTCACATCAAAACAAAACAATGTGAAAACTTCAATTCGATTCACACACGTGCAGCACACACAAAATGTAACTCATTAATGAGCTGCTGTGCATAGCCAACGATACAAGAGATTTACTCACATACACATGTACAGTCATACACTCACATGCACACACACACACTCACATGTGTGAGTCGTTGCCAAGAATATCTTTTTGCGTTCGTATTTCGATCGCACGTTTGTTTATTTGTATTTCGGACGTCGTTGCGCTCTATATGCATATATATAGCTACACACGCACACACACACACACACACACACGCGGGCACACACATTTTGTATATATTTAAAATATTATACACTGCTCTTGTTTTTCCTCGTATTATTTTTTCGCTTTTCTGCCTTTTGGCTTCATGTGCTTGGCAATTTTCAATTTTCACTTGGCTTCAGTCGGTTCTTACATTTCCAATCGAATTCTACGAGGCGCGTTGCAAAAACAAAAACTCGCAGCGCATTTATTTTTATAATTTATAAATCTTCAAACAACAAATTTATAAAAAATATTTAAATTCTGTATGATATAAAAATATATAAAAAAAATATATTTATTTCAAATTTAATGTGAACGAGAAAAGTTAACAAAGTGAAAAATCTTTGGCCGATGAAAATCTTTGAAATATCAAATATTCGAAATAAATTATAAATAGTTCATGATATACCGTTACGTTTGGAAATTTCCTAAATCTAGTTTAGAGTTTTGAAGCCAATTGCATTTTATGATTGCCTCTGAGTGTTGCTTTGACACAGCAGCAACAGCAGCAACAGCAGCAGCAGCAGCAGCAGAAACATTTTACTTTATCTATTGGTGAGTTTTTGTGTGCTTTTCTTTTTGCTGTGATATACTCTAGGGGTAGGGTATAGGGTATATTAGGTTTTATGAAAGGAACTTGTTTGTGTGTATAAATTTGTGTAGGTGTCAGACAACTATACGACTACTAGGAAAAAATTGTTAGTTGCTATGAATATATATAAATTAGTTTATAGATGAAAGTCTTACAATTTAACAGGCATGTCTTCATGACTTTATTGGACTATTAATAATATTTATGACTACACCCACTGATGAATAGGAAAGCAAAACTATTTTTCAGACATTTTTGTTGCAAGATTCAAAGCTTTCCCAAATAGATCTCTGAAAATCTACTCTAAAGATTGATATAAATTATAATATTATTGATATAATTATAAGATATGACATAGGGTAGTATGTATATAAATGTAAATAGATGTATATATATATATATCGTATATCGACAATTTCTTTATGATAGAAAAAGGGAAACGAGGTTGGCATCTCTTATAGGTATAGTTTAGTTAGTATAGCTATAGCATACATATGAATATCTTTTATAGTTAAAGTCATATAGATACTATACCTATGATAGATATGAACCACGTTTCCGATAGGCCTTTAGACGTAAACGATATCTCCTATAGGTATAGCTGTATATATAATATATATAGCTATATAGCATATGACATATGCTTTATTTTATACATAGATGACAAGTGCTTAAATATGAAAAATATACTGATAAATATTCTAAAAATACTGTCATATAGGCATATACCTAAAACAATTAGTAAATCTCCTCCACATGCAAATCTACAGATTTTTAATCTTTATAATATATATTTTCATTTAATTATAATATAAACTATATACCCTGATTACTTTTTGGTAGATCTAGATAAACTATGAAAGATGCCAGACTTTCTTGTCTATCATAACTAGACATATACAATATTATCTAGACTAGTTGATAAACTAAAGACAGATGAATTAATTAATCTATTAAATGAATTCTTAATACTTTATGCTGTAAATGGATGGATGGATGGATGGACTACTATAAGTATCTCATATAGTAGTTAAATATAATAGCAGAAACAAGTTTTTTATCATATATACTGAAAATCCAAAATATATGTAAACTGCGATTTTAAACAACTTGCAGCTGTTATAAATATAAATATAATAGGAAAAAATATAAATATATTAGGAAAAATTTATTCAAAAATATTTTCTCTTCAAGAAATCCAAAATACATGCCTTCTGTTAGCCCCTTCAAAACTATTGCTGTACCATAAGCGAGCATTGAGCAGTCAATGTTAGCTTAAGAAAACTTCTAGGCACTGCTCACAAATACCCTATATATAGTCATATATTTGCATCTATGTCTACTACAGTCTACTACAAATTGATTAGTTGTGAAACTATGAACGCGCATTAGGCAGTCACTTATACCCGACTGCATACTGCATACTCTGTTTCTTTTTTAGCGGTTTTTGTAGCTGTGGTTTAGCATTTCGCTGGCCCTGCCAAATGTTTGACCCAAATATTTCGCTGCAATTCCGTTCAGTTTGCTGTTTTTTCAGTTCTTACTTTTGTTTGTTTGATGTTGTTGTTGTTGTTGTTTGTTACTTTTCTGACAGGCAATCGCTTTAGAGATCTATCAAACTAGCCGTCGATTTTTGTCACTTGCGACAGCTGGCGAAAAGTTTTGACCCATTTACCAATATTTCGGCGAAAAAAATTGATGAATGGCCCCAAAATTGGAAACGCACTGAAGTCGATTGCGGCTGCAGCCAAAACTGGCAAACATCCAGGGTCAAATAGATATAGTAGAGACACACATACATATATGTATATGTATGTATGTATGTATATGTATATATAGTTTATATAGCTGCAAGTCTTTGAACCCAACTGCAATGAACTGAACATTTACGCATTTCCGTTTCCTTTAGCCATGCAAAAAACAGACAGTCGCTTGTCACATAAATGGCTAAATTTAATTGCCAAGGCTAATACGTTTGCTAGCAAAATATATACACACACATATACCCACATCTATATGGTATATCTCTCTCTCTGTATTTGTCGAAAAACAAAACATTGAACAACTGTCCCCATCAATCTTGGCGCATAAACAAAAAGTTTATTATTCAGGATCAGGAAATAATAGTGTGTGATATAGATAAACTTGTTGTTGATTGAAAAAATAAAATCCATTTATTATTTATTATTTCATTTAATAATATTAATTATTCAAGTCCAGCGGAAGTCTCTAAAAAAGTTGTGTTTGTGTGTGTGTGGAAATTATTTGGTGTTCGCCGCTTTTCCAGCTGTTGGCTGTCATTAATTATAGCTTGTTGTACACTTTATATTTATGTGGCTGATTATTTCGAAATGTGGAAGCCATAAAAAATAGAATTTCCAAGTGCATATAGTATATATATATATATATATTATATATATATATTATATGCAATGTATGCTGGTGTTAAGTCCATAGAGTCTACTCAGTCTGTTGGTATTTGTTGGTATAGTTTATTAGCTAATTTGTATAGTTTTATATTTTTGTGGTAGCTAGCATATACAATTATCTGTATTGAACTATTATAACATATAACAGCCAGAGTAAACACTGAGCTAAAAAATGTTTTTACTGTATGATGAGCCTTTTACTTTTTCAAGGTATATAAATATATTATTTCGTTCGATTAGCAGACTTTTTATATAAAAACAAATTCTTATTATGATCGAACCCATGTATAATATAGCTGCCAAAGTCAGCGTAGTTCAAATATTAGATTCCTGTATGATTATTTAATTGTTTTTCAACATTTTTTAATGAAAGTTAGCATTTTAACATTTTGAATGCTTTCTATTTATAAGCCAAAAAGCTGTATTTGTAGTAATGCTTCATATGACAGCTTAGATATAAATAAAATATTTAAATAAGTCAGATAACTATAATTGGCATATATGTAGTTTACCTTTGCCACACTACTAAAGTTTTTGTCCAAGTTTAAGTTATTGCAGACAGGATTTGTTTGATTTTCTTGAAAAACAAATAAATACTAATAATAAATACCAACTTTTCATACGCAAGTTTCTGCCACTGACTTCTGTGGAAACTTTATAAGAATATAGTTAATTTAATATATTTACATATATATTTTTTATTTTTTATTTTAATTCCTGCATATATTGAAAGTTAATTAAATAGTTTCAATATCTAATTTGTGGATTATGTGTTGCATTTTGTAAAATTTATTTATAGCTTACATATACGAGCTGTATGAAAACAAAGTTTAAAAATCATTACTCGAGGGTATTGAAGAAAAATCTTTAACAAATTTTGTAGCCAACATTATGAAAAGTAATCTAAGTATTATTTTTACATTTCCTGTCTTTTAATATTTATTTATTAACTTTAATTTTAGCTAGAATAAGGCTCAGCAAAGTTTCTATAGATTATATTTAGATTTATATATGTAGATATATATCTATAGAAACTATATGTATATAATATACATACATATATGTATATAAATATATATATATATATATATATATATATATATATACATAGTTATAGCTATGGCTCCACATTTAGAGCTTTGCATTTCCATTCGCCTTTAAGCTCAACTCAATTGCAAAGCTATAAAAAAAGCAATTTCGCTGCGATTTGCAGCATATATGTTTTTCTTAATGTATTTATTTATGTAATTGTTAAATTCGAGCACTGTCCATTGCACACACAGACACGCTCCTAAATAACTAAGCTGCCCGGCTATCCAAAGGGTCGGTTCCTCTCTCTTTCTCTCACTCCCTCTTCACTCTCTCTTTGATGCTCTTGAATGGCCATTCAAATTGTGCATTGAATGTGCTTTGAAGTGCCAGCTCCACCCCCATGTGGCCCGCCCTCTTTTTCAAAAGTCTCCAGCTCTTTAGCAAACATTCAAAATTTCAACTGTGTGTGTGTGTGTGAGTGTGTGCGTGTGGGCGTGGCTCTGGCTATGGTTTTTAAGGCAGTTTCTATTATGCGAGCGCATGAGTTTCCATTTAATCCTTTTTGGCGCCCAAATTCACAGATTGCAATTGCAAAATTAGTGAGAGAAAGAGAGAGTATGAGAGCGAGAGAGCGAGAGAGGCACTCATATGTGCCACGCCCACTGCTGCTACTCCTCCTCCTCCTCCTCCTGCTGCTACTGGTTTATAGTACGCACAATTTGAGCGGGCGACAAAATTTCTATTCAATTTGATTTTAAGCGCATTTTCCACTTAATTGCACGCTGTTCGCATACGATTTCCTTCTTCTTCTTCTCTGTATTTTTTTGTGGATGGACTGGGCGTGGCAAGGGGTAGTGAAATACAATGTGAACTTTTGGCCGCAATTTAAGCAACGCTTTAAATATATTTCACACACAGATTTAATTGGCAACAGGCGGCACGACAATTTTGCGGTGCACCTCGATGTGTTTATTTATTGTTGGGGGCAGGAAGTGTGCAAAGAGGCGTGGCCGCGTGCAAACGTGTGCTGACGTCGCGTATACGCAATATGCCTAACGAGGGCGCAAAAAATTGCATTTTATATGCACTTGCATATAAGAATATATATATATACCATATATATATATATACATATATATCTGTATATATGTATATCTCCTCTCACATTGAGAAATATTTTCGTTTCATGGGAAAATCTGTGTCATTTTTATTATTAAAAGCTGCGCATTTGCCGCTTATTTTCGGCCAGAAAAATAAGAAAATTTCATCGTACGTCCACAGCGAACGCGGAGGAAACTGGCTCGAAATTACTTTTGCCAAAAACCGACACGAGTTGGCTTATTCGCGTGAATTGCGAAAATTTTGCGGAACAGCGCAAAATTTAAAGCCAATGCGGAATTTGCTTCAATATTCGTCTTATCATTATGATTATGATGATGTTATAACTTTGATAGTTTGCATTTGATATGCAATCTTATGTTGAAAGTTTGAGTTAAATGATAGAAACTTTGGTAGATAGAAAATAATTATATGAGCAATGATAATGATAATGGTTATGGTCATCAAAATTACAATGCACTTTTGAAAATGATAGGGATAAAAAATACTATAGTTTGATATTCATATCATAATTATCAAATATTAATTAGTCTTATTAGTCTAATGAAAAAGCTAATATCAATTAAATGAAATAGTAATTAATGATAATGGTATTATTGTTGGAATTTCTAATGATAATCAGAATATTAAAAAAAAGTATATATAAAATGTTTATGATAAAACTCTGGTGAAAATAATAATAATGATAATACTAATAACTAATAAAAATATAATGATAATACTAATCTAAAAGATTCTTAGATGATTAAGGTAACAAAAATAAAAAAAATAAAAAAATAAATAAATAAAAATAAATAAATAAATAAATTAAATAATAACTGTAACTAATGAGAATAAAAATATTAATGAATTAAAAATTAAAATGATAACGAGGTATTGATAGTAAATATGATGATGTAAATTACAATATTTGTTATGAAAAAAAAATTCAAAATAATGCTAAAACTAAATAAAACAAAAGAAAAAAAAAAATAAAAAAATATGCAAAAAAAAAAAAAATAGAACAATAGAAAAAAATAAAGAAAAGTAATAAAAGTAAAAATATATATAATATAAAAATTTGCTGGGACTATTCAGAAAAATAAAAAGTAAATACAGTAAAAATATATATAATATAAAAATACGCTGAGAAAGTAAAAACTAAACAAATATAATAAGAAAACAGTTATTAAAATAAATGATAATATTTACTTTAATAATAGTAGTAATAGCAATTTAATTCAAATTCACTTGAATCGCTTTCATTAACAATTAATTGCATTTTGCAATTAATTTCAATATTAACGCCTGACTCAGTTTTCATTGACGCTTTGACTAGCTGAAATTCAGCTTCGATGCCTTTCTGTGTGTGATATCAATTGCAATATTTCATATCAATTGCAATTGCCAACATTTGTGGTCAATTGCGATTGCATGCATTAATTGACATTCGAGCCATATACATATACATATACATATACATATAGACATACATATTGAAGCCACATCAAAATGGCAATCGAAGCGCACTGCGAAGGCTATCGCTCAACTGCTCCCATAATTAGGCTAAGTTATTGCCAATTAAGAGAGTGTGTATATATATTGGCTATATATATCTGTATATATCTATATATACATACATTAGTATACTGTAGGCCATTTCTATTTACATTAGCTTGGCTCATTTTTATTTGCCGTATTGAGTTCTTTTAAATAAACCGCTTTTAATGAAGCCAGCCATAAGCAGATTTGTGGCTTAGAATATTTGCCAAGGACAAATGAAGACGGTGGGCGGTGCGAGGTGGGGGGCGGAGAGCGGAGAGTGAAGCTGATGCCGTTGTAGCCCAACTGAAGCTGAAGCTCGCGATTTACGACAATGGCTCAGAAATGGTCAATTTACGGTGATGCCTGCTCTTCTTTTTTATATGCTTTGTTTCGCTTTGTTTATGCGCTCGTTCGCTAGGTGTTTGGGCAAAGTATATTGGCTTTTGTGTGGGAAAGTCGAATTTTATGAAAGTGAGCGGATTGAAATTGGACTATTATAGATGTTCTTGTAGATGTGTATTATATTGTCTTCTAAGATTGAATGGGTGTACTTGATGAGGACCAGGTAAATTTTCATATAAATTTAAGAAAGCGCTATCTTGCTTGAAGAGGTTGAAGGGCTGATGAGGCGTGGCAAGTCTGGATATGTATACTTATCTAAAGAGATAATCCTTCAAAGAGTTTGAGTAACTAAAAGCTCGTTAGCTTTCTTTATTCCTGTAATTTAAATGTAATTTGAAAAGTTAAACAAAAAGCTGAAAAAAAAATAGAAAAAAAATTATTATTTAAATTAAAATATAAATTATATATTTATAAATATTTTATTTACACTCGAACTTTTTAAATTAAAATTTAAGTGACCATATTTTAAAAATTATAATATTTAAATTAAAATATTTCTATTTTTTAATATATAATATTTATAAATATTTTGTTTAGATGCAAAGATTTAAATTAACAAATTAGAGTGACCATATTTTATAATTATAATAAATTAGAAAATTGAAGAAAATAAAAGGAAAACTTATAAAATATATATAATTTTCTGTAATTCTCAATAAATCTGCCTGGATGTCAATTTGAAGCTATAATTCTGCCTTAAGCGAGTATTTCACAGTCAGTTAGACCCATTGGACATATATAAGCAATCTAAATGAATATTGAAAATTAAATATTCATATATTATAATTAATATTAATTCGCAAACTATTTAAATAATATTTTTACTTATTTTATAGTTTAAAAATAGGAGGGACCATATCTTTATAAGAAAATTAATAAACTTGCCTACAAATCAGTTGAAATTTAAAAAAATTGCCATTTTTATATAAATAAGACTAAAATCCCCTTTAATCTATTTTCAAACCTCAAGCGCGTATTAGCCAGTCAGTTAAGCCCAATTGCCACACTCGATGGCATTCTGTTGTTTTGTGCTTATTCAAAAGTGAGGGCTCGTAATGTCGCAATCCGATTTGGGGGCCATCTTATGATGAGCTTAGCGGCAAGGCGGTGCACGCGAATTTATAATGATATGAATATCAAATTGACAGGACTTTGTCTCTAATCAAATCAAGTCTAATGATGTCTGATTGCATTCACTCACACTCTTATTTGCTCTCTCTCATTCTCTCTCACTCACTATCTCTTTCTCTTTCTGTATCATTTGCAGTGAACCATGGAGCAATTCGAACAGTTGTTGACGTGCTGCGTGTGTTTGGACAGGTATCGCATACCGAAGCTTTTGCCATGCCAGCACTCCTTTTGCATGGAGCCCTGCATGGAGGGTTTGGTGGACTATGTGAGACGCCAGGTAAGATTATTTGTCACATCAACTCTCTCTCTCTCTCTATGTACACATACACAAACACACACATGTGCACAAAAGTCCATAAATCATAATCACAGTCGAATGCATAAGCCATGTGTACATATGGCTGTATATGTATGTATGTATATATGTATGTGTGTGTGTACATGTGTGTCTTGCAAGTGTGAGGCAATTTTGTTAAATGCGGCGAATTCGTTGAGCACTCTACGTCACATGCCAAAAGCTGCTTAATAAATCGTACAGCAAAAGCCCCCAAAAAAATCGCATTGGGGCAAATGAAAACAACATTTTCGTTGTCCAAAGGCAAAAAAAGCGAAAAAAAGTGGAAAAAAATGCAGACTTCACATTGTGGAAATGAGTTGAGTTTTCTTTTTGTTTTTCTTTCAACGTAATTTCAGTTTTTGTTGCTTGCGGCGCATTTGCGTAGATTTTCTTTGCGTTGGCTGCTGAAAAATTATAAAATTTACATATAAAGCAGCCATACTTATCTATATATATTTATATATATGTATATATGTACATATAATGAATATGTGTCTACTGCGCTACTTATAGACGCCTACTGTATGTGTATGTGTGTTAGTGTGTGCGCGTATTTATAAATTTATTTTGGCTTTACGCCAGCGCCACGCAAATAATTGGTAAGCATGTCCATTGTATGGCATACACTGCTGGCCAAAATCCTCGACAAACAACTAAACTAAATAACTGTCATGTCTATAGCACTGCCAGGCCCTATAGATTTGCCAACACTGTAGGGCAGGGCGAAAATAAGAAAAACATAGACAAAGACGAAGGTGACACACGCTCAAGATGCCTACACTGTCAACATTTCATCAGCTGTGTGGGTTTTTAAAGCGTGTTACAAAATTTAAATACATATATTAGAATATGCATATATATTTATTTAAATACTGAAATATATATTAAGTAATATATTACATGCCTACTAATTAACACATACATATATATGTATGTACATATAACTAAGACCATTTCTATTCCTCTCTACTGTAACTCTTTTATAATAAACTGAAGAAGTGCGAATATTGTGTTGTCTCGCTCACACATATTTGTGCATCTAGTAACATATATAATGACACTGAGCGAAGGCCAGCTGTTAAGCAGCTCCCGTTTTCTAAACTCGCTGCGCTCCTTCAATTCTTTATTTCATTTCTCTCAAGACGCTCTATCTCGTTCTCCCATTTGCAGTACGTTACAGGGCAAAACAGCTCCTATTTTGCGAATTCGCTGCAGACTGTCATTTCAGCTCAGCTCTAATACTTTCTGATTACACACACGTATGTATGTATGTATATGTGAACTTCTGTACTTGTATAAAGTAAGAGTAATGCATATGTATGTACATATATACGCTCAGTCAAGGCGAAGGCCACTCATGCTCGCTGCTCTCTTCCAATTCTTCTTTACACCTACACTTTCAAGATTAGTTAGACTGACGCGAATATAGCTTTATCTCCCTCACACATATACGTGTAGTAGGCAAACTGCTCAAACGGAGTCACTGAAGGCTAGAGCAGCTCTTGATTTCCTTATACGCTGTTCTCTCCCATTTCTTCACCGCTCTAATTCTAACAGACTGCTGCTCTCACGCATACTAATATAAATACAAAGTCGTATTTCTATAAAGTGCATGTGCAAGGGAGAATCAGTCTTGATCGAGCGTCAGTGTGGAGGAGACGTGCTTAAATGTAGCGTATGTATGTGTGTGTGTTTATTTACTACAGTGTATAGCATGTATATTTAGCTGTTAAGTTGTTCAGTTGTAAAATGCGTATTCACTGCATCGTTTGATGGACCTGTAATTGCCTTTACTTACGTCTGATTGCACTGATTGCAGGTCAAATGCCCCGAATGCCGTGCCGAACATCGTATACCCTACAATGGCGTCCAAGCCTTTCCCACGAATGTTACGCTGCAGCGTTTTCTGGAGCTGCATATCGAAATCACCGGCGAATTGCCAGATCCCACCTCAGGTAAGTAATCCCCTACCTCTCTATCTCCCTTTCTCTCCCGTAGCATAAAACACAGCATTACATTGGAATTTTACGAGTTATTTCGCAGCAGGGCATAAAGCGACAAAGCGAAAGGGCGCGAACAAAGCATAAGGCATAAAGTATAAAGCGTAAAGAATATAGCGTAAGGTATAAAGCGTAAAGCGTATCCCTGACGTCTGTCTGGCTTCGCTTTTTGGTCCGTTTGTCTGTCTATCACAAATTAAAATTTCTGTGCATTGGAAAATGAAAAATTGCAATTTGCAATTTGCCATTTAAAATTGTTTACGCTGCGTTGATTTTTATGCCCAAAGGCAACAAGAATTTGAACAAATTTTGAGCAAAAATATTGCTAAACTATTTTTGTGTAATATTTGCTCTTTTCATAACAAACACTTTGTGAAATTTCTTTATCTATATATTTTAATTATTTTATTACTTTTTTTTATAATTTGTTAATAAATTCTGCTTTGTGTCTAACTTTAATTAAATTCCTAAAATATCACAACAACAAAAAAGCATAAAAAGGAGTGACGAATAAAAAGCAAATGCCATGGCCATAATATTTGGTTTCCAATTAAAAATCAAGCGCTTTGTGTATTTTACAAATCAGCCCACGCCCCTTTCAGCCCGCCCCCACTCGTGGAATGCCTCGCCCGCAATTAAAACTAAGCAAAAGCAAATTGATTTTGGTTCATTTTTTGTGTGTGTTTGAAATTTTTATTGAGTGAGGGTATTAGTTTGAGGGTATACCTAATTTGCTATGCAATTTGTGTGATGTATATAGGGAAACTATTTTTTTAAGTACTTATATATTGAGAGTTGTCATAGCTAAAGTCTAGTCTATATTTTTACTCGCTTACGAAGTGAAGAAGGGCTTATTGGTTTTGGGTAAAGTTTCTTTTTGTTATTCCTCCGTTTGTCCGTATGAAGGTAGTCAATTTCGCAGTTATAGAAGCTTGAAATTTGGAATATATACTTCGTTTTATAAAGATTATCCCTTTGTAATGACTAGGAACATATAAAATCGGGAAATACTCTATTTCTGGTACTGCAAGTATTTAATGGATGAAATATAGAAGAATTCATCTAAGAAAATATAGTTCGTATATGAATTTGTACGATTCCTAAAACATATCAATGTATATCACAGAGATATAATAGAATAAATCTATATTTCTTTTATTAAGTTATCTTATTTATGTATGAAATTAAAAACCTTTGGTTTATTCCTCTAATATATAAGATCGTTATCCTTCAATCCTGTTACCTGCAAGAGTATTCAATCTTCTACATTTTTGTCCATTTCGAGAATACTTTCTTGTTTTAAATCATTTGCATTGTGGCCATATTGCGGGATCAGGTTGGTAGCCATGACTATGCAAATAACTTGAAACTTGATAGTCGGCGACAAATTGCAAAGGACAAACAGAAGCGACACAGAAACGACAAAGCGACAAAACGACAAAACGACATAACGACAACTCTCATCAGCAAAATGCAAATAAGTGTTGAAAGAAAGTGCCTTTGACTATTATGAATGTCACGAATGGAATGAGTATTATGAGTACTATAAGTACTACATAAACATACATATATATGTATGTTGTTGAAATATATTCACAGAGCTGCAATCAGTGGCAGGCAGTTAATAAGCAGACAAAGCTTCGACTCTCTTTATATTTTATATTATTTTTGACAATTGCTATGCAAATGTGTGTGTGTGTGTGTGTGTGGAAAGAAAAGTTGCTCCTTGAGCTGATTTTTGGGCAAATCCTTTCAAGCCGCTCTGTTATGGATAACTGAATGCGATGATACAAGGACTCGCAATCGCATGTAGTATTTGCAAATTCACTTTTCCATATGATTACACAAGAAAATACAGCCAACTATTGATGCAGAGCAAGCAAGGCGAGCTTTTCTTTTTTTCTGGGAGTGTGTGTGTGTGGGAGAGTGTGTTTGTGTGTGTGTGTGTGTGGTAGTGTGTTCGTGTGTGCTTGGTGAGCTTATTGTCATGGCTAGAGGAGTGCGCAGAGCCCTAACTATTGGTAGCTGAGGCAAGTTCATCAGGCAATGCCAATGCCAATGGTTATGCCAGTGATTTGGGCCAGGAGCGGGGGCAGCAGTCGGGGCATCTTTGCCAACAATTGATGCAGAAAAGTTTACATAGCTCGCCTGTGAATGTGCGACTGCGACTGCGATTTGCTATACTGTGACTGAGACACTGTGAAATGTTTGCATTGTTGAAGAGGCAGGGAGAGAAAGAAAGATTGAGAGAGAGGGTAAGGTGGGATGGGAGCAGAACATGTTGGAGTATAGTAAAAAGCTGGAGAAAGGGAAAGGAGTTGATCCAGTGGGGGCTTGACAGCTCGTTATTTGCATTATGCATATATAGCCAAGACATCGGCATGCGCTGGCAGGATATGCCTTGGCAAACGGACGCATAAACATCTCGGAACAGCCAGGAGTTGTTGTTGTTGTTGGTGTTGTTGGGGCTGCGTTTAGATTCAGTTGATTTCTAGCATTTTGGCGACACTCTTGAAATCGCATTAGTCCCCAGCAGCGCCCCTTTGGCCCCTCCTCGATTGACTCTATCACTGAACGGCAATCGCAGTCAAGATACAAGCGGAAAAAAATAGAAAAACAGTTGCCTTGTTGCCAACTGCCAATAGTGCAAATTGATGGGTTGGCGGCCTGTCTACAGCAACTGCAACGGCAAATGCTATAGCTGCTATTTCTGCTACTCCTGCTACTACAGTTACTGCTGCCACTCCTGCTACTCCTGCTACTCCTGCTACTGCAGTAACTTAGCATTTAGCGACAAGTCGAAATATTTTGGCTGCACAACAAGCAGCGACAAGGCTAAACAAGTTGGTAAACGGAATGCGATTCGATCGAAAACAAGTGGAATTTCAATTGCTAAGCATTGGCAAATGATAGCGGCGACAGCAGCTGAAACGTTGTGGAATTGGCATTTGATAAGCAGCATTGCATTTGGTTAAAATGGTATTTGAAATTGAATGAAACGTTTTGCAGTCGAAATATGATTATATGGGAAATGAAATTACTTTTAAGTAAGTCAATTCGAGCTGTTTCAGCTCACTTTATTTCGAGCTTCACTTTACTTAGCTCAACACTTGAAACGTTTTGGCATTGAAGTCTTGTTGATCATTTCTAGTGATGATTCATTTATATTATTCTTATATAATATGTAGTGTTTATTAGGGATATTTGTATATTATTAAATTGTATTTCTTTGTAAATTAAATTATTAAATTATTAAATTGTATTAAATTGTAAATTATATATTACTTAAAATGATACTAGCAAAACTCTTTAGCAGCTGTCTGATTCCAAATATTCCAGCTTATTTTAAAAGTGAAACGTTTTGGCATTGAAATGTTATAGATTTTTAAGAGCTAAGTTTCAATTCTATTGTTCCTTCATATATGTTTTAATTCCTTTTGATAGCTTAGGTAGGAGACTTCTCCTCTAGATAGTATTCACGTCTAGGGTTTCATTCTTTTTGCTCTTTTGATTCGTTTACAGAAACAGCCTTCTAATGTTTCATTTTCTCTGTTCCTACATAATTAGATCCTACGTATTACGATATTAAATGCTATGATTGATAAGTGTTTATAGACTGCTTACATCTTATCCATGTTCCTCTCCATTGGCTCCATCAGATTAATTTTATATGAAACAAATTGATAATACAATTTATTATTGTATTTTATTGTATATTTATATTTTTATTGGATTTTTTTTTTTTTTTATTTGTATTGGATCTTATTATTTTCTCTGTTCTAAAATGAAGCGCTTTATAGTTAAAAAATAAATCGTACAGAAAATGAATAAGCAAATGTTCCATATCCATTATACACTTATATAGAAACTTTATGAAATCCCATGAGATGATTTGCTGTAACCTCAATTGAAGTTTCGCCTATTAATGTTCCATTTCCATTATTCCATTCTAGGTCAAATCATGGAGCGCTGCGGCGTTTGCTCCGAGAAAGCATATCTCTCCCACTGTGCGCACTGCGAGAAGAAGATCTGCGAGGACTGCAAGAGTGCACACATGGATATACTGCGACGTGAGATAACCCGCTTCAATTCACAGGTGAGTCAAATATAATAATCTATAATCCATACCAAAAACTAACCCTTAACTAATCCTCAACTCTTCAATAGATTCGTCGCAGTTTGCATCGATTGCAGGACTCGCTGTCCATCATCGAGAAGAACACGACGAGTCTGCAGACGAATGCGATTGGTGTAACGGAGGAGATCGACGAGATCTACAGGCGCATCACGAAGGCCATCAAGGACAGAACAGATGGCCTCAAAGGCGAAATCGATCGCTATTTGGCCGTGGAGTTGCGCAATCTAACCACACTGAAGGAGAATCTGGATCTGGAGATCACCAACATCACCAGCAATTGCGATATTGTGGACAAGTATATGAATGAGACGGTTGAATGGGATGATTGCGAGCTAATGGACACCAAGGAGATCTTCCTGAAAACCGTCGAATTTCTGCGTCACTTTGAGTACGAGAACAACGATTATAGCAGGCGAGTGCGCTTCATTGTCTCCATTGATCCCAATCAGTTGGTCATGAATTTGGCCACCTTTGGGGATCTGAACATTGCGCCCCACTCGACGCCCAGCGGCTCGGTGAGCAGCTCCCACCTGGCACCACCCAGTGCCCTGCAGCCCGGATTGATGCGCTCGAAGAGCGATCATCGTTTGGCCACCCAGTTCCGACAGCAGGAGGAGCGTGGCGGCTACAATGATGAGCCCGTGCTTGGGGGCCGCAAGTTTGGCGAGCGGCCACAGCGCAGTGCCGCCAACAACAACAGCGATCGCTATGGTGAGAATCGTTATGGACGCTCCGAGTACGATTATGAGAACGACTATGAGAACGAGCCGGCGGGACGTGCAGCGAAATCGTCACGTTTCCGTTCGCGTTTCGTGCGCTCGCATCAGAACGACGACTCGGACAGCGAGCAGCAGCAACAGCAGCGCCAGCAGGAGATGGACAAGCGCAAGGATCGCGTGCTGGACAGCGAGGATGTGTCGCGTGGCCAGCTGAGTGGCATCATACGGCTCAGCGATTGCTCGCGTGTGGTGCAGCGTCTGGCCGAGATTGGCAAGGAGAAGAAGGAAAAGAAATCGGATGTGGCAGCGCACGCGGCTCAAGCGTGCGTTCAGGCAGCCATACAGGCCCAGAAGGCCGCCATGCAGCGCCAGCAGCAAAAGAATCAGCAATCGGCAGCAGCAGCAGCAGCAGCCGATGAGGATGAGCTGGCGCGTCAGAAGCGCAAGAGTGGGGCGACCAGCTCGGCAGCAGGAGAAACGAGCAGCGAGCAGCGACCCAATACGGAGCGTGTGACGGCGTTGAAGCGAGGCGGTCTAGGCGGCAGCGAGGAGAGCGACAGCAGCAGCAGCAATCAGGCAGCGACAGCAGCATCAGCAGCAGCAGCAGCAGCAGCAGCGGCGGCATCTCCAGTGCGTACAGCAACGTCGGCAGCGCGAGCTGAGGTAAGTGTGAATGAGACAAATGAAGAAGATGAGGAAGAAGAAGAAGAAGCAGAAGAGGAAGCAGAAGAGGAAGCCACTGACAGCAGCGAAGCTGAGACAGAGACTGAAAGTGAGAGTGAGAGTGAGATAGAGCAACAGAAGCAGGTAGAACAGCAACAGCAGCAGCTACAATTGCCTGAGCAGGTGGATAATGCAACGAGCTCTGAATATGAAGAGGTGACAGTCAGTGAGAGTGAGGAGAGTGAGGAGAGCGACGAGGAGCAGCTGGAGCAGCCAGAGCAGAGCATGCCAGTGATAAATATTGTGCCGCCAGAGAATGAGCTGATGGACAAGGTGTCAGAGAATGAATGCAATATGGAGGTCATAAGCGATAGGCATATAGAGCAGGAGGTGGAGGAAAAGCAAGAGGAGGTAGAGGAAGGGGAAGTGGTTGTAGAAGAAGAAGAAGAAGAGGAAGATATTACGGATGATGAAGAGGAGGAGGATGATAGTGAGGTTGAGGCAGAGGTGAAGGCAGAGCCAATTGCGGAGGCTGCTGCTGAGGAGCTGGAAGATGACGAAGAGGAGTATGAGGAGGAGGAGGAGGAATATGAGTCATATGAAACAGAAGAGGATCAAACGGAAGATTAGAGAGAGATGCTGACATGGAATAAGAATAATAAAAAAGGAACAAGAAGCTTCTATAGAAGAAACAGAGAAAACTTCTACAAGAGAAAAAGAAGAATAGGAAACTTCTATAGAAGAAGGTGAAGAAAAGATAATTCTTGTTTAGAAGAAGAGCAGAAGAGGTAGCTGCTATAAAGTAAGAAGAAGAGATAGCCTCTATAGAAGATGAAGAAGAAGAAGAAAAATAAAAAGAAACAGAAAAAGAAAAGGAAAAGGAAGAAGAAGAAGAAGAAGAAAAAGCAGAGAATGCTTCTATAGAAGAATAATTAGAGATAGTTTCTATAGAAGAAGAAGAAGAAGTAGATGATGCTGATGAAAGTATGGAGATGAACAGGAGAAGGAAAGAGAACCTAGGTAAAAAGCAAAGACTAAAGCAAAAGCTGCTGCTGCTAAGCTTGCAGAATATGAAAAGCAGGAATAGAAAATAGATGAGAATCTGTCGTAAGACTAAAAAAAGTAGCAAAAAGACTCAGCTGCTATAGTCACAGAAGCTGATAAAAAGTATATCAATCAAGGAGGTAAAAGAAAACAAAACAAAGGCAAACCCACAGTCATATTAAAAAGGAAACTAATCTAGAAAATAATTAAGATGAGGAATGTGAAACAGATGAGAATAAAGCGAAAGACTAACGGAACAACAGCGAACTGCTATAGAAGAAGATGAATATGAAGAGAAGAGAAGCCAGTCTAAAGCAGAGCAAAAGGCAAAGCCAAAAGCAAATGCACAAAATGATATGCTCTTCATCAGCTTCAACCTCATTAAAGAGTATAAGCAGCAATGGCATAAAAAGGATTCGCCTAAGCGGATAATATAAGTACTCTCTCTCTCTCTCTCTCTTTCTCTACCTCGTCTCACTTTGTCA
Source organism: Drosophila hamatofila (assembly GCA_035045345.1). Classification (NCBI taxonomy): domain Eukaryota; kingdom Metazoa; phylum Arthropoda; class Insecta; order Diptera; family Drosophilidae; genus Drosophila; species Drosophila hamatofila. The sequence continues at coordinate 22,390,380 of JAWNPA010000012.1, forward strand.
GCTGCACTCTATGTCACTATAGATTAAAAAAAAAAAAACAAATCGGGTTATCTGCACAGTATTCAATATTTAATATATATATATTTATATTACGTATACGTCATGTTTTGTCAAATGTTTGTTTGTTCAAAAAGAAAGAAAAAAAAGATAAAATACTCTTCTTTATTTGTGTTCAGTGTTCACACTTTCCTACGCTCCGTAAGTCTGTTAAATATATATAAAAAAAAACCCCAACAAAAAAAAAATGAAAAGAAAAAAATCGAAAAACAAAAGCAAAAAATATATATTTTACTTACTGTTAACCGTTAACTATATACCTGTTACCTGTTTACCTTTTTGTCCTTTTGACCATTTCGTTTTTTACTGATGAACGCTAACAAAATGCCAAATACGAATTGTTTTTGTTTTTGTGTGTTTTTTTTCCCATTTTTTCCCCTTTTTTTCTATGTGTCTTAAGCTAAGTTTCATTTATTTACTTTGATTTCATTTCACATTGCTGTCTTGTGGAGCGCCTTTCATTCGATTTCATTTTTTTCTTGTTGTTATTAATGCTGTTTTGGGTCCAAACCTTTTCCAACAATCAACGCCTAATCGACTAATGTAAGCTAAAAAATCAGAGAACAAGAAAAGAGAACAAAAAAATTCTATATAAAAACGAAAATTCAGAGGTCAGGCTGAAGACTAAATGCTCTTGGAGGGTAAGGGAGTTTTGGGTATGAGGGTATGCAAATTCTATTTCAGTTGAGTTGAACTGAGCTATCTATGCAGAAATTCAATACTTGAGCAATTTTATTTTTATATACTCAGCACTATTATTTCTATGTTCAGTTTAATTCCCATGCATCTCTTAAAATTGGCAAACGAAAATCAATTCAGCTTGAATTCAGTATTGGGAGGTTTCCGGAACTCCCTTTTATGTATTCTATTTTAAAGAAAATAGTGGAAATCATTTTATATTTTTATAAAAAAAGTACTACTTTTTTCAGGAGCACACTGATGCTACTACTTTAATGAACACAATGCTGTTCATAAAAATAATAGTACTTTTCTTTTTATAGCAAAGAGATAGTTAATATGTAGATTTTATTACTATAGAAAGTATAAAAAATTTAAATAAAAGTAAAAGCTAATTTTGGTTAAGACATCTAGCATAAACAAAGAAGTTTTCCATTTAAGCGCTTCATTTTCCATGGAAAATAATACTCATTTGTTAGCTCAGATATTATCTATAGAATAATATAGCAGACCTAGTAAAATAGAATGCTACAGTTAAATTTGATACATGTATGTGCTGATATTAAACAAATCTCTAAAAAGTTACATAAATGAAGCTTTAAATCTTACAGAGCAACAGATAGAAGTAGAATACTCATATGCAGCTGTATTGATTCAGCTAGCGAGGCTGCTCAGCCATATGTAAAACCTTCCTCAATGCCCACATATTTCCCATTCAAACTAAACTAGCCTCCCCCTGCAAGCGTATAGCCTAGGCCTCTGGCTAAAAAATATATAAATAATTGTGATACAACAAAATAAATAATTAAATATAATAAAACTAAATACAAAATTAGAAGATATTCAAACAAAAGAAATAAAATTTCTGTAGAGTTTTGACCCAAAAAGCAGGGACATCAGAAATTATGAATTGTACAAAAGAAAATTGAGTTCACAGTAATTTAACATCTATTACCTTGTCGTTTAATGCTTAGTTAGAGACTGCAAACAAAAGAGTTACGAATAAAAATAAAAAACACATATTTTTATGTGTGTATCAAAAAACGAAACAAACAAAACTCTCGAATAATTTCTGTTACATTTTATTGTTGTACATGCATCTACTCTCGCTCTATCTCTATATCTCTCTCTCTCTCTCTCTCTCTCTCTCTCTCTCTCTGTCTCTTTTTCGCTATTTTGCAAGTGGACAAACGATGTGGTAGTGATGTTAATTTGCTTAAACCTAACTAAATTCATCTATGCACTTTTGGCTGGCAACAAAAATGGCTAAAATAAAAAAAAGAGCAGAGAAAAACCGCCAAAACCGCCAAAAAGCATACAAATGACATTTTTACCCGCTATCAATTTTTTATTTCATTTGGATTTTGATTTTGATTTATTTTCTAAACTTACATTTTTTGTTTTCATTGTCACAAATTTCTGATGTCCGTTGTACATATATATATATATATTTTTCCTGTGTATGTGTGTGTGTGTGTGCCACCTTTATATCTATATTGTTAGCCTTCCTGTGCCAGGCACTGCGCGTGGCATAGCTTTCAATGGTAGCATTTCAATCATGTCTGTCAGCCGTTGCTGCTTCCGTCAGTTTAACAACGTATTCATTTACCGTTACACACACACATGTATTTGTGTATGTGTGTGTGTGTGTGGGAGACATATGCGCACTCGCCTGCATATTTGTCTTGTTTTGTTAACAAGCAATTTTTGACAGAAAAAGTTTGAGGAAAAAACAGAGAGAGAGGCGGCTTCATGCATTTGCGGAAATATCCTTGAAAACAGAGAAAGTGGAAAGCTAAAAAATAATATATATATATATATATATATATAAAATGATTTCAAAATAAATAAAATAAATAAATAATATATATATATATATATATATATAATTTCAATTTTAACTTCAATATATACCCAAATTAAAGTTTACCCAAAACTTAAAATAAAAAAAAATAAATAAATAAATAAAAAAAAAACAAATCATATGAACAATTAAAATCTTTTATACTTTGGTAATGAACACATTAAAAATTCCTCAGTTTAAAGCAGTAGATTAAAAAAGAGAAACATACAAAAGAAAAAAACGTTTAGTTTTTTTTTTAATTAAACTTTTTGTTTATGTTTTTTGGATACGTAGCTAACTGATAACCTCAAAGATAACTAAAAGAGAAGTATATATAACTATTGAAAGATTTATAAAAATTTTTCAAAATGTTTGTATATAACCATATAAAGATTTAAAAAAAATTTTAAATAATACGTTTAGTATAAAAACAAATATTTTTATAATTATATATTTTTTTCTTTTTTTAATTTTCCAATAACAAAAAATGTCCAATAATTAAAAAAAGATTTTATGAATATAGAAAATATTTAAATATTTGTAAACAAATATTTAATTCCAAGTTGAACTAAAATTTCTGATTTATTTCATAATAATTTGCTAGCTATCCTATCTCTTTCTCTTAATTGCCTTCAAACTTTGCAAGCTGCCCTCGTACTGTCAGAAATGCGCTCTGACTTTGACGTTTGCCTGGTGCCCAGAAATCCGTAGCCCACTCCGCCCTGCCCCACCTCTTTGCCAGCCGCCCACATCGTTGTCACTTGTATATTGTCCATACGCCATCCATATGCATCTTTCGAATTCTTTCTTTCTCTACTTGCATTTCGTTTCGCTTGCAACCAAAAAAAAAAAAAAAAAAAAACAACAACAACAACAACAAACAACTAACAGGCTGACAGCGCCACAGACTCTGATGCAACTCCTACTCCTACCCAACAGTCCAAACCGGCCGTGTCCGCCCAGGTGGCAGCTGTTAAGAAGACACAACGTTCGGGCAGCAGCGACAGCAGCGCCTCAACCGAAAGCTCGGCCAGCTCAGCAACAGCAGCAGCAGCAGCCGCAGCTGCTGCAGCAGCATCATCAACAGCAACAACAACATCGACTAGTGGCAGCAGCAGCACCGCTCAGCCAGCCAAGGCGGCCAGCTCCTCACGCTACTCGAGTGCACGTGAGACGACGGTGCCGGCGACGCCGGAGAAGAAACCCTTCGTAAGCCGCTTCCTGCCGCAGCATAGCACGCCGAGCACCGCCAATGGCTCAGCGGATAAGAAGAAAGCCGAATCGGACACGAGCACTGAAGAGGAAACCAGTTCGGAGTCCGAGTCCGAATCGGAGGCAGAGCCCAAGCCGAAGACAAGCGCCGCGGCTAGCAGCAGCAGCAGCGCAGCCACCAAATCGACGGCCAGCAGTGCCGCCAGCTCGACGACAGCAGCGGGCAGCAGCAGCAACAGCTCGTATAGGGATCGCCTGGAGGCGAGACGCGCCTCCCGTGACGATACGAATGCGACGACAACGCGCAGCAGCTATGCCACGCCCAACTCCAGCAGCAGCGGCTATGGCAGCAGCAGCTCCCCACGCACCCGCCCAGTGCCGGCTGCTCATCATCTGACGGAGAGCGATGATCGCTATGGCAGCGGCAGCGGCAGCAGCAGGTATTTCCATCCGAATTTCCAAGCTAAATATCTAAATATCTAACCTACTATATACTCGATATATATTTAACTGTACTTTATTTTACTAAACTTTTGCATGGCTCACGTTAAGTTCGCAATTAATTTCTGACTTTTGCTATTGATTTTCGGCTTATAAATAATTCAAATACAATTCACACAAATACACACACATACATTTATATATATATATATATATATATATATATGTACACGCACACCCATACTCGAATACATAATGAATAATGAGTAATGATACTCGTGCATGATAAATATAAATTAACTGTCGGCTGCCTTTTTATACAAAGCGACTTTAATGTGGGGAACTTTAGGAACTATATAATATATATATTAAATGTATATATGTATGTATCTGATTAACATTTGGAATAATTGTCTATATTTTGTACTATTGTCAATACTTCTACATTTGTGTGTGTTTATCTCTACATAAACTGTTTGGTTTGATTAGTTATATAGAGCATTAAGAGAGTCATTTATCTAATTTCTTCTTCGAATAGTATAGCAAAGTAAATTGGGGAAACGGTTTAGAAATTGGAATATAGTTTATTAGATCATAAAATGCAACTTTAACTATTAGGGGTTGGACTGTACAGACAGTTAATCATCTCAGCAATCAGTTTGTCAGTTACTCATTAGTTAGTTCATCAATCAGTTATTCTATGGATGACAGATCAGACGTCCATCTATGTCAATTGAATTATTTATGATATTCAGGCGTCTCTCAAAAATAATCATTAAATCACTCAATCAATCAGTCAAACTGTCGTGCAACAGTCAGCAACTAACCCATTGAGTTAGCTAATCAATCTGTCTGTCAGTTACCTACTCCATCAATCAGTTGATCCAATTAAGCTGTGTCAGTTAGTGAGTCAATCAGTTAGTGAATCAATTAGTCGGAAAGTTAGCTAGTCAGACAGTCAATCATCATCAATCAATTAGTCAAATTAATTTACTTATAAGTCAGTTATTAGTTTTTATTAATTAATATTCAATAATAATATATATCTAGCAATCCATACTTATTTAATGACTAAAAAATGATGAACTAATAAAAATATTGAATGAGTTTTTGGCTATAACTTGGCTTACTTACTTATACTTTGATTGACTATCAGTGAATCGATATTCCAGATATATATGTCCCTATAGATATTTTATAGTCTATTTTTTACATTTCAGTAAGTTCTATTATTCTACTATCAGTCTGTCAATCGGTCAAATTAGACAGTCTAGTTGCCAGCCTGTCAATTTGTGAGTCAGTTGATCAGTCTGTGGTCAATCAGTCACAGAGTCAGTCAGTCGGATAGTAAATTTTTGCATCAATCATTTCGAAATTCTGTAATCAGAGCATCAGTCAGCAAGTTCATTAATCAAGCAGGTTATCAATCAATCAAGAGGCAGTCAGTCATTCAATCTAGTTTGTCTCTAAATCAATCAGTTTTTGTATCTATTTGTCAGTCAGTCAATCAAGTCAAATACTAGATGTAGCTGCATTAGCAATATATATAGTTAATATTATAGATGATATTATATATTCAACAACCAATTAAAACTAGCTTAGAAATATAGTAAATTTTTAATATATACCTAGTTCAAAGGCATTTGTTATTTAGCTAATCAAAATATAATAAAAAAATATAATCCCAGCTATCGAAAAATTCAATTTTAATCATTTGGTTGTTTCTGTTGATTAAGTTGCATTAATCATATTACAGCTTTGTTTATAATTATAAAGTGCGTGAGATTAATTTAAAATTTTAATTAGCTGAACACATACACATACACACAAACACACACACACGCACACACACACGTACACAGACGTGCACGCAGCTATACAGAAATGGCAAAACAATTGAGCTTAAATTGAAATTAATTGATTTCATGATTCATGCAAATTGAGACGAATTCGCTAATACAAAATGAATTTGTTATTGATTGTTTTCTGTTGTGTGTTTGTTTGATTTGTTGTTGTATTTGTATTTGTATTTGTTGATGTGATCTCTCTCTGCTGCAGCTTTGTACAACTGTGCGACATTGGCATTAGCATCGCATTGGCCATTTTATTGCTCATACGCCTCGTGTGGCGTTTACTAGTCAAGTTCTTAACCTTTGCAGCAGCAGCCAGCCAGCTCTAGGTAAAAACAAACAAAAAAATAGCGTAGCACTCACCACCTACCTTACCTACCTACCCCCAGCTCTTCCCACCCTCTCTCTCTGACTCTCTCTCTCTCTCTCTCTCTCTCTCTCTATGTCTTTATATGCATCTCACTCTATGTATTTGTATCTTGTTGTTCTCTATGTTCGTCTTTGCAGCGCACTGCCCTTTAGCATACCGTACATAAGTAGGCCCCACCGGGCTCTGTACCGAAAGCGATTTGCGGATGTTAAGCGTGACACTAAATAATTGAATATATCAGAAAGTTATAACTGCAATTGATTAACTATCTATATGTATATATAGATAGATATATATATTTGCATATATACTACCTCCATCCCGCCCCCTTCCCTTAAATGTGTCTCACAATCAAATTAAATGTTTGCAACTGCATTCAAATGTTTTATTTTTTTAGGCATTTTATTTACTTTTTTCCATTCCAAATCAGTGCAGTCGGGCATAACCAACTGCATGATACGCATTCATAGTACAAAGACAATTAATGTTTTTCTATTTCTCTTGCCTTAAAGGCTGTAATCCTATAATAACTCCATTTAGGTCTAACTGTGAAGGAGCTCATCTAATTGAACTAATTAAAGCTATAGTTTTTTGTTTCTATTTGTTTTTTTTTTTTTTGACTTCTTTTCCCACATTGCCTATATTGAAAGATTTTGTATTCCACATTCCCAACTTGCTCTCCATTCACCTCATGCAAAACCAATATACCCTCTTTAGGTTCACTTAACAAAGCATGCAGAGCCCAGAGTCAAATTTGCACACAAGTTGGCTTCTTGCTTAGTTTCTAATTTTTCGCCTTTGTCCTTTTCATCCGAAGTCAAACAAAGAAAGGTCCTAATAGCCTCACAGGCTTAAGAGCTTAACCCTACATAGTTTGCTTTCTCTGGTGACAGCAGAAAGTAGAATATATAAAATATTTTTATAACTGAAGAAGATTTTTTAGCCTAGAATAAAATTTGATAATTACTTATATACATTGTAGACAAGGCATAAATTTTGTTTTTGAAATTTGCACTAAAAAAAAAAAATTAGTTGACGATGTTATTTTTGCTGTAGATAAAATTTAAATCAAGAACTTTTAGAACTATAATTAGAAACGTTCATATTTGTCAACAACCAAAGTTTTTTTTACCAAAGCCAACAAAAAAAAAAAAAATAATAATAATAATAGTATATATTTTATTTTATTATTATTATTTTTTTTTTGTAGTTATATTTTTAAAATAATTTAGCATAGTAAATTCAAATTTCAGACTTTAAGAAGAAAACATAAAAATTAAGTTTTCTTCTGGTAAAACAAAAAGTCTGGAATTTGAATTTAATATGGTAAAATATTTTAAAAGTAAAACTGCAACAATTTTTTTCCTTTTTTTTTTTTTTTTTTTTAAATTATCATTTAATAATAAATATTTATTATAATTAGGTTTTAGTTCTTAGCAAACAGTAAATGTCAGCATGAAGTTAGTCAGTTTAGTTGTATATCAAAGTTGGAAAAATGAAGCTAAAGTAGAAAAAAGTAGGGTTTTTAAACATACTAATAATACTAATTTTCTTATATAAAATGTTCATAGATTTAATATATTTTTAATCTTTATTTATTTTAGTCAAATAAGAGATTGACAGCAAAACTTTTCTATAAATAATAATATTATTAATAGTTAAATAGGATTCAAGTCCCACAAGTAATTTGCTCTTAGAGAATTGTAAAAATTATTATTACTATTATAAATGCGGAAATATTTATAGCTCAGCTAGCTTTTTTGCTACAGACTTTTCATAGAAAATTTGATTAATAACTTAGCTCCAAGATTTCAAACTGGTTTGACATATTTGAAAAATTGAAAAATTGTTATAAATCTATGTCAGCTAGCGATTGGGGAAAAGCTGTCCACAACTATCGGAGACATTATATATATGTGCCACAAAATGTTATCGAAATGTCAGAGAGAATTTAAGTGTGTGTGTGTGTGTGTGTGTGTTTGTGTTTGTAGTGGCACATTCTAGTTCTAGAGCTGACATCAAGGGGTTAAGTAGGGACAGAAGGCAACAACTAGAGCTTGAATCTAAGTTGAGGCAGCGGGAGCCACTCAGTGGCTGCTCAAAAGCAGCTTCAATTCAATTCACAGCACTTTACAATGACCTTTCACACACACACACACACACACACACACACACAGACAAACAAATACACAAATACACACTCAGAGAGCGAAAAGGGTTCAAATGCCGTTGAGTTGTTGTCATTGTGTGCGTCTGTCTCTCTGTATGTGTGTGTGCTCGTTCTTTAATTTATTTTATTGACAATCATATTGAATATTGAGTTCTTTTTCGGGGGCTAGGCAGACGCACAGCTTGCGTAATGTAATTAAAACTTGTGGCACAGCCAGTGGAGTACCAATTGCAGTTTTTTATAGTAGCTGTGGGTTATCAAGGGAGTTATCAAGTGAGCTATCAAGGGGGTTATCAAGAGAGTATATCAGCTTTGAGATAGTCTATAACGTGATGGGTGTCTGAGTAAGTTTGTAGTTGCTGGAAATTTTATATATAATATATACCACGTATACCCAGTCTACCCTATATTTGAGATAGAATAGCTAATGTGTTACTTTATGAAGTCTTGACTAAGTCTATTTAGGAATTGATTTTTTTAGCATAACTTAATCTTATGTAGAGGAACTTCCAATTTTCTTCAGAACTTCCAGTTTTGATAACTGACGTTAGTATTAAACTGTTTTTTTTTCATTTCTAAAAACTTACTTATATTGGAAGATATAGTTAGAGTCGTATGATTTGATTAGTTAGTTAGTGCTGAGCTGTTATATATATATTTATACCGCCTTTGAGGTATGGCAAACTGGAATTAACAATATTCTTTTATAGTTTTAATCTTAAATTTGGATATATTTATATGATATATTTTATTTATGATATATATATTTTATTTATATTTAGCTTATTTATTTATGATATATTTATTTAGATGACAAATCGGAAGGAACTAAATACTCTAGCAATTTTAGTGCCAAATAGAGTTTTACAGCCGATTTAAAGGCGTGGCAAGTCAATAATTGATCCATCCTGAGCTTCTCTAGAGATATCTAATATACGCCCATTTGGGGCGTGACAAGTTAGTAATCACTGCTCCGCTGCTATGCAGATATTTATCTATCTCTAACTATTTTTAACATAAGCCGCCCATTAGGGCGTGGCAAGTCAATTATCACCATAGAGGTCCTTTACAGATATACATCCATCTTATACAAGTCGATCATTAGTCAATAATTGATCGCCTTTTGACTTCCTTTACTGATATATCTATCTAATATATATTCCACCCATTTGTGGCATAACAAGTCAACAATCACTATTGAATTTAAAGATCTCTAGTATGAGCCGCCCATTAGGGCGTGACAAGTCAACAAGTTCTTGCAATGGATTGACAATTGAGCTATAGATATACTATGCATATATCTATCTAATATATTCCGCCCTATTTCTGTTACATGAGCGAGCATTAGGCAGTCGTTGGCGCCCGCTCCAACTTGTCTTTTTTTGTGTGTGCGCACGACAATTGTTTAAATATTGAATAAAACATCGAGTTCATATTTGATATCATACGAAAAAAAGAAGATATATATCTATATACTATATATATATTTTTATGGCAACAATCACTGCTTGTTTTTCTTTTTGGCTGTCCTTTTTTTCATGGCAATTAATGTACAGTGGGAGAACATGCCGCACATGATGTGTGGACGCATGTGTTGCATGCGCTGGCATTCATTTCATTGTTTGTCTATATGGGGAATATACTATATATATATATATATATATATATATATATATGTCGATATATATACATATTCCATGTAATCGATGTGGCGTACTAACAAAATAAATAAAAAACATTGCCTACATTTGTGCGTGATATGCAAATGTAAAGAGGGAGAGAGAGAGAGAGTGAAAGGGAGAGAGAGAGAAAGAGTGAGTGAAAGAGAGAGAGAGAAAGTCTGTTGTAACGCTGCTGCTGCTGCTTAAGCTTCTGCCTTTGGCCTCAATACTTATCAAACCGTATTTAATGAGCTTTTTGTATTTACTTTCAGTATTAAATTTTTTTTTGTTGATGAAAATGATATTTGGTATTTAAATACCGAGTAGCATATTTTCAGTGTGTGCTTTGTTGTTGCTTTCCATGTAGCCGTTGGCCTTTGTAGTAGTTGCTGTTTAATTAATGTTGCTTTTTCACTTTAATGCTTTAAATACCCTGTAAATGTGACCTGTATGTGAACCCAATTTATATATACTGTATATATACCCTGTAAATTGTTGTTGCTCAGTGTCTAAACTTTTGCGCTAATGTAAAATGTAAAATGTGAAATTTAATTAGAAACTTTTTTCGGTTGAGCGCACATAATTTTTGTTGTTTGTTTTTTGCGTGTATTTTAATTGAATTTGGTTGCCTAATAAGTGAGCTAGAGAGGGAGAGAGGCAGAGAGTCATAGAGAGGGAGTGAGCGAGACAGAGCGAGGCGTAAGCTCGTTATACACAGATTTAAGCTAGTTAAAAGTTAGTTCACGCGAGGCGCTTACAAAGTTTGTTTTGCCGCCAGGTGCGAGGCACACAGGTATACACACAGATACAACACACACACAAACTTCAACTCCTACAAAAGCAACAACAAAACACAATTTTTTTAAAAAGTGTTAAATATCGCCTAAAGACCAAAAAAAAAAAAAAAAACCAAACATTTTTCTAGCTACACAAGCCGCTTCCTAAACAAAAGCAAGAGCAGCGCAATTGTCGCACAGCCGTCGCTATCCACGCCGAACGCCTCCTTCGACGATGATGGCAATGGCACCGGCACCGGCACTGGAACCGGCGACGATTCCGACAGTCGCTACGGCACCGGCCGCTCACGTTATCTGGCCATGAAGGAGCGTCGCAATCGCTTGGCCCGCAGTCGCTCCTCGCATCAGTTTGGCAACGAGGACGATGATCTGGATGAGCCCGTATCGCCGACGACAGTGTCGCCATCTGCTTACCTGGCCTCAAGGTGCGCAAGTCTTAACAAAATACCAGAATAAATATCAGAAAAATACCAAAAATACCAGAAAAATACCGAAAAAATCGAACAAAAATTTATATTCCGAAATCAATTTGAAACTCCGTTGTATATAGGACGCTGGTGTTTGTACATATGGCATAGATATATATATATACTATAGAATTATATATACTCTATATAAATCTGTTATGGACGTTTCTATGGGCGCTTTCAATGTGCGTGTGCTGTACCACTCCCCCCACCCCCTTTCGCCAAAAGAAAAAAAAAAAAACAAAAAATTTGAATTTCAAATTTTTGTTTTATTCATTTTTTTTATGATTTTATTTTCTATTTTATTTTAATTATTTTTTTATGAGTTTCTCTGCGTGTTGGACCCACGTTTCTTTACCACGTTTCGTTCTCGTTTATGTTTTGCACTCTACACACACACACACACACACACGCCTACATACACACACACACACCAGCACACACTAATTCCTGTTTTTTTTATGTAAATTTATTATTTATATTTTTTATTTGATTTATTTACAAAATTTTTGACACCCCAAAAAAAAAAAAAAAAATTGTTTTCTGCGCGTTCAAATTAACCGAAATTAACAGGATTTTTAAAGCCATTTTGTATAGTTGTTTCTTTCTCACTGTCTTTTCCTCAGATACAGTTGCGATCACTCTGTACAAATCTCATGCATTCGTCATGCATTTGTCATGCATTGTCATGCATTCTCATCATGCATTTCTCCATTGCAGTTTTCGTTGCGTCGTCTCATTCATCAAACATGAAAAAAAAAAATCAGCTCAGCTCAAACATTCATTTGAATCAGTTCATATTTGCAGTGATGCACAATTAAGCAAGCGAGGGTTGCCCGTTGAGTTGTGTAGGTGATTTTATTCAAGCTGTTGAACGTTTGCTTACAGTTTGACAGCTACTGTCATTGAATTTGAATCAGTTTAAGAGTAAGCTTGCAGTTTGAACTCAAATGTACTTACTTCTTATTTACTCCAACTGCTCTAACAATTAAACAGAATAAGCTTACAGTTTGGAAAGCACTATGCTCGGAGGCTAACATTTATCTTTGAGTTCTTTAATTTAAACAGCCCGACAGGCGTCTTTTTGTGTTTATCGGTTATTCAATTGTTTAACAAATGAAATACTGACAATCAAATTAGAGATCCATTCAAACTGTGTTCAAAGGATTAGCAGCTATTTATTCTGATAATTGCCTTCAAACTTCATTCAAAATTTCTATAAAACTCTCTTAATGAGAGTGAAGTGAAGTTGCTTTCAAACTACATCCAAAATTATAATAAAACTCTCTTAATGACAAAAGGTAAGAACTTTGGTAAATAGCTTGACAATTGAAGTCTTTTAAATTGCTTTAAAAGACTGTTGGTTAGCTCTCAGTTTGACCATCACAGCATTCAGTGGCTTTTGAACTGTTCTGCCAACTGTTAATTCCAATTAAGTTCAAACTCTTCAACTGCTTGCTGCAGCAACAGTTTTATAGTCAGTAATTCTCAATGACTCTTCAACTGTTAGACAAAGTTCATCCAACAATTTGACATTCAGCAGCACAACAGCAATCACTGTCAAACTGTTTGCAATGCCTCTGCAACAGCTACGCCAAGCAACTCAACGTTCAGCGCTCGTGCCAAGCAACCGCCTCCATTCTAATCCTATTCCAACTATCTTACAGATATAGCGGCTATGGCAGCAGTGATCTATCACGCAGTCGCTCCTCGCATGCGCTCAAGTCGCGCGACAATTCGCCCATCACGGATCGCAGTGCGGGATCTTCGCGCAGCGCCCTGGGCAGCTCGGCGGACAACAAGGATGGGGAGGCGCTCAGCTCGTGGGCGCGCTATCTGAAGAACAAGTATGGCAACAAGAGCACCAAGGATGCGCCCAGCAGCAGCAGCGGCAGCAGTGCACGCGATAGCCACGCCTCCGGCTCGACAGCAGCCGGCCGGAGTACGGCCAGCGAGGTGTCCAGACGGCTGAGTTTGGGTCTGCCATTGCGTCAGGCCAATGAGCTGGCCTCGTCCGACGATGACGGGTCAAAAAACGGGCTAGGCTCCCCTACGTCCCCTACGGTAGCAGCAGCAGCCGGTATAACCGGAGTGGCAGGTACTATCCCTAAACAGGTATACCTGCGCAAGCGCCAGCAGCTGTTCCAGTTGGGGGGCCGGGGGAGCGAGCCCGGATCCTTTACGTGGCCGCGCGGCCTAGCCGTCGGTCCCGACAATAGCATTGTCGTCGCCGATTCAAGCAATCATCGGGTTCAGGTCTTCGACTCGAATGGCATCTTCGTCAAGGAGTTTGGCGAATATGGCAACGGCGAGGGTGAATTCGATTGTCTAGCGGGCGTGGCAGTCAATCGCATCGGCCAGTACATCATAGCCGATAGGTGAGTGAAAATTTTGATTGCTATGATTCCAGCTGTCAATAACTTTAAGGATCTCTGAGTTCCATGAGTTGGTGTTAAGGGAATATTGTTTTAAAGGCAAGGCAAATAGATTTCTAGAATGCCAACATTCAGCAGCAAATGTTGTATTAAGTTTAAGGGATCTCTGAGGGATTTAAGTAAATATAGTAACAGAAACTTGAAGAGTTTATATAAGGAAAATTATTGATGATCGGTAAATGCGAGCTCTTTACAACTGTGCATATTGAGAAGTAGGACTAAAGCTAACCAATTATTAAATATGTATATTAAGCAGCAGAGCTTTTTAAGATTTCAGTTTCAACTTTGGTTTCCATTTAGGAACGTATATTCTTAATTTATCTATACCAATCCTTATCAAATCCTATTGCTTCATCAAAAAAGACAACTCTGGCAATCTAAAGGACCCATCATTGTATTGACTTTAAGCAAAGAGAATCGAAGAAATTTGAAAAGTTTATTCAATGAAATCTATTTGTAATTGTTATTGTCGAGCTCAGACAGGCTTTATTAATTATTAGTTAATTATTTTAAAATTTATTTATTGAATTTAAATGATTCTTCATAGGCTTTGAAGTTTCAAGAATTGATAAAAAATCTTTTACATTTTCTTGTAAGTCAAAACATGTAATTATATACAGAAGAGAGACAGAGTAACCAAGCGTTATCTCTAGGGCTGCCTAGAGGTAGTTAGACATGCCTCAAAAACCTTTTGGTTTATAATCATATGGTATCCAAGGTCTTAGCTTATCTCTTAAGTTTCAAAAGGCTTCTCTAGCAAACCTCTTAAACTTCTCAGCTACCTTAAAATTCTTCTATATTTATTTGCTCTTTAAATCTAATTGAAATCTCTCACTTCTCCAATTCTCTTTCCCATTCCCTTTCCCATTAAAAAAGCAAAAACTTCTTTCCCATATGCCAAATCATTTCACATGCCGAAAATTTCTTTTTTGGACAGCTCCGCTGGTCAGCTGAGCTGCTTGAGTTGGCTCAGCTTTTTGGCTTCGCTCAGCTCTTGGCTCGGCTCGGCCTGGCTGGGCTCAGCTCCATCGACTCTTGGCTGCATTTTAATTAAGTCGAAACAATAGTCCATGATTAATTCTTGGGCTTAGCTTTATGCTGGAGCCGTGTAATTGGCACAGCTAAGCGCATAATAGCCGCGTTAATGAGAAACATGTGCGGACGACTCAGCCTCTCGCCTGTCCCGCCCCCAACTCAGTTTAAGCCGCATGTAACCTTATGCCCGCTCGCTTTTTTTCCTCTCCCCTCTCTCTCTCTCTCTCTCACTCCCTCTCTTAGTACTTACACATGTGCATATGCCCAATCTTTGGCTGTGTGTGTAGGGGCTGTCATTCATTGTCTGACGAGAAATCTCGTTAAGCGCCCGGAGTCGGTCGGTCGGACGGATGGTCGGTCGTTTGGTCGAGCCTCATTGTCTGTCTCAACTTTGATTTTGCACGTTAAGCGGCTTAGTTGTAAGCCCAATGCCCAGGGCAAAAATGCGTCACATGATGCCACCACGACCACGCCCACTGGCCTCAAGTTACGCCACTGCACGGTAATGAGTTCTCAACGCCCCATTTTGTAATTAATGACAGTCCGAAGAGCGTTTCACAAAATGATGGCAGCAGAGCGACTGCAAATAGCAGAACTCTGTAAAGGCCAACGCAATTCTTTTTTTGTGTGTGCTTAAAGGAGAGTTGGAGGGTGAGAGAGAGAGAGAGAGAGAGAGGGAGAGAGACTCTTATAAATCTCCGCTCATTTGAATATAAATCTAAAATCTATTTAAAATATTAAAATTAAAAATAGTAAAATATATTGATTTATAGAACTAATAAAAGGAATAAAAATTCATTGAAACTCAAATTAATGTAAATTAAAATAATTACAAAAAAATAAAACATTAAATAAAAAAATATATAAAATAAAAAATATTATTTTAAAAAAAATATATGTACCTATTGTAAACAAATTAAAAAAACAAAATACAACAGGAATCATCCTAGTAAAAAAGTTATAATCAATTAATAAAATTAAAAAAACAAAGCAAATTTTCATAAAAAAAAAGTAAATAAAATTAATAAAAATTAATTGAAACTCAAATTAATGTTAAGTGAAACAATTACAAAAGAAAAGATTACAAAAAAAAAAAAAAAAACAATAAATAAAAAAGTATATAAAATAAAAAATATTATCTAAAAGAAAAATATATTTAAAAAAATAATAAAAACAAAATACAAAGATTATCTCTGTAAGAAATGAAAATCAAATTAATGTCAAGAAAGGAACAAATCATATTTTTGTAAAAAAAAAAATTAAATAAAAAAAAAATAAATAAATAAATGAAAATAAAAATAATCAATTATATTTTCATTATTTTTATTTCATTTTAAGGAATCGTAAAAAAAAGAAAGCAAAATTAATTTAAAATCAAATTAAAACTAGATACGAAATTGTTATACAAAAAATATTATTATTACAATTCAGTTTTTAGCTTAAATTTCATATAATATATATAACTTAACTTTATTTCGACTTTATTTGTACATTGATTTAACATGAACTTGCTTTCACCTTTGTTTGCCACGTTGCAGATACAATCATCGCATTCAGGTGCTCGATCCACAAGGACGTTTCCTGCGCGCCTTCGGTTCGCAGGGCATTGCAGATGGCAAATTCAATTATCCTTGGGGCGTTACAACCGATGCACTCGGCTTCATTTACGTATGCGATAAGGAGAACCACAGAGTGCAGGTGAAATGCTGCAAATATTTATAAACAAGGGAGGGACAGAGAGAGATGGAGAGAGGGAGATGGAGATGGAGAGGGAGACAGCTGAAAGCGGCAGCAGCAGCTTAAAGTCTTGCCCAATTTGTCACACTTGAGAAGGCTGCCAGGCGGATGCCGAGACAGGCAGACTGCAGTTGCCTACGCCCACAGCCACGCCCACTCAATTTTCATGCGCTTAACGCAGGCAGAGCGCGCCGACTGCCTCCCTCTCACTCACTCCCACTCTTTTTCTGTCTCTGTCTCTGTTTCACTTTATATTTTTTATACAACATTATCGTGGTTCAGGTTTTCCAATCCGATGGTTCCTTCGTTGGTAAATTCGGTTCCTGTGGCCGTGGCGAGGGCCAGCTTGAGCATCCGCATTATATAGCCGTATCGAATACGAATCGTGTTATTGTTTCCGATTCGAATAACCACAGAATTCAGGTAAGCTGACCGAACAGAATTTAATTGGAATCTGCTACAGCTGTTACGTGTCTCTATCTCCCTTTCCCTCTCTCTCTCTCTTTCTCTCTCTCTCTCTCCTCTATCTCTCTTTTAGATATTCGATGTCAATGGCAAAGTGTTGTCCACTGTGGGCGGCGAGGGCTCCGATGATGGACAATTTAAGTTTCCACGGTGCGTATGCTTAATAATCATATAACTACAATCAATATATATATATATATATATATATCATTTCTGTCTATATATAGCGGCGTGGCTGTGGACGATCAGGGCTATATCTTTGTGGCCGATTCTGGCAATAATCGCATACAGATCTTCAATCCGGATGGCAGTTTCCTGAAGACCTTCGGCTCCTGGGGCTCCGGCGACTCGGAGTTCAAAGGGCTGGAGGGCGTGGCCATTATGTCGAATGGCAATATTTTGGTATGCGATCGCGAAAATCATCGTGTGCAGGTCTTTTGAGCCCACGATCAAGCCCCCACCACATCAACAACAACAATTTATGATTTCAATTTAATTTTATTTTGAAAAAAATTTAAAGAAAAATTGAGAAAATTGAGTTCACATTTCTAAGCCTAGAAAAGGAAAACTACAAAATTTGAGAAGAAAAAAAAAATCGAAAAACTTGTTAGAAAAATCAGATAAATATATATCTACTTTATATATATATCTATATATATCTATATGTATTGCTTAATAAATTAAAATAAAAAACCAAAGCGAAAACTCGTCAGAGTTGGAGTGAAAAAAAAACAAACTTCAGTTGGCCCAATCATTTCGACCACAAACATCAATTGCCGGCGCAAACTCTGGGCCATAATTCTCTTTTGGCCCTAATTGAGATTTATCTGAAATTACATTCGTTGCGAGGCACTTTATTAAATTAAGATCTTCTTCGGGTTTGCTGCAAAATGAAAGTTTTCCTTTTCTTTTTTTTTTTTTACATAAACTATATGGTTTAGTGTGTGAGAGTGTGTTGGAGTGTGTGCGTGAGTGTGTTGGAGTGTGTGTGAGCAGCACAACGAGCTCTGAAAGCACAGCTGCAGATTTATGTGTACTCGCATAAATTTGTTTGCCAGCAAATGTTGAGCATACGCCATGTATGCTGCTCAGCTCAGCTACAAGCCAAATGTTTATCCATATATAAATATATACATATATAGAGTAAAGATAACACGAACAATAGTTACTCTAGCCGTGCATGTGCAAGGCATGCAGCTGTTGGTAATTTACTTTTTATCTTTACAAAATTCTCAATTTTAAATTTTAATAAAATTATATTTAATAACAGCTGTAATTAGCTGTGTTCACAAAAATAGCAGTGCCTTTGAGCTTTGACTTCCAAGTTGATAAATCATATTCAAAAGACCATAATTTGTATTTTTAATTTTTTAAATTGTTGTCAGTTTTATATTTAAATAAAATTTGATCATATACAAATTCTGTTCTTTTTAATATGATTTATCTACTTTGAAGTCAAAGCTTATTTGTATAAGTTTCTACTTAAGTCACTATTTCAGAGCAGATGCAACACATAAAATTTAAGGTTTGCTTGGGTTTTAGTTAACTAAAAATTTAATAATATATATTATATATTTTTTTTTGTAATTTTAAAATATATTTAAATTAGAATATTTGCTTATTTTATTTTATTTTTTATTTTTATTTATTTTTTGTTATAATATATTATATATATATATATATATATATATATATATATATATATTTTTTTTTTTTTTTTAAATTATTGAAGTAAATTTAAATAAGAATATTTGCTTATTTTATTTCATTTATTTTTTATTTATTTAGTTTTTTTGTAATTGTTGTGAATAACAATTTGAAGTTAAAGTTTTTGAGTACTTTTCCATTTTCATCTTTGGTTTGCCAGCTAGAATACTCTCATTTTTTACGTAGAGCAAAAATTACAGCTTTTTGCGAATTGACGTACACCAATACACTTACACGCACACACACGCACACTCCCACACACACACATTCAGTCCTTCTCACTCACGCATACAAAACACGCAAAATGTTGCGAATTTAAGTGAGTTTTATGTGATTAAAATGCATGTGAGTGTGTGATAGTGTGTGTGCGTGTTGATGTGTGTGTGTGCGTGTTAATGTGCGTGTGTGTGTTGTATGTGTGAGCAAGTGATATGCTAAGTGTAGAGTGTGGAATTTGCCGTAGAACTTTATGGCTTGCCGCTACCTGCGCCAATAGCCTCCACTCGGCCTCTTCTCTTCCTCTTCCTTCTGCTCCCCGCCTCCTGCTCTCCCTCTCCTGCTGCTCATTCTCCTGCATTCACTCACACATTGAGACCTGATTACATAATAAAATTCGTTGATTTGCAGCTGTCGCAATTAACCTTTGAATGGTGCAAGCCAACAAATTACAGGACAGCTAACTGACACGCCTACAGAAACTACCACCTACTCCTGCTGCTCCTGCTGCTCCTCGTCCTCCTCCTGCTCCTTCTGCATTACCTACATCTAATTGAATCAAAATGCGAACATTTCGCCATGTCACGCAGCAAATACGCCTTTCAATTAGCACACCGAGCCGATGCCTCGATATGTGGCTGCAACAATGTTGCCATTTCCATACCAAACTTGCCACATTATGTGGCAACTGGCAAAAAAAAGAGAGAGAGAGAGAGAGAAAAAAAAAAAGAAATAAGCCCGTAGATAATTTGTTAAAGTGCCTGGCTTACTCTATTTTTTTGTTGTTTTCTTTTTTTATGGCCGTCGCATATGAGCCCAGGTGGGCGTGGCAGCAGCCACAAGTTGCGCCCAGCCGCATAAATTACAGCTACTCTGAATATGTGTGCGTGTGTGTGTGTGCTGGTGTGTGGCACGATTCGATTTTTTTATGACTTGTAATTTTTATTTGCATGTATCACGTACCACGTCGCCAAATTTCATTTAAATTAACTACTGCCAATGGGCGGAAAGGGGCGTGGCGCGCTCTCATTTAATTGGAACACGTTCCGCAACAACAACAACAGTTTGCTTGTTTTATGAACACCTCCCACCCCTCCCCCAGGCGAAGCCTCATCAAATTGCAATGTGCTAAAAAAATTATAAAAAAAAAAATGGCGCGCTTAAACGTATGCTACAAAGAGAGAAACTTAAAAGCACAGTGGAAGAAGCAGGCGAAATGGAAAAGGAAGGCAGAACAGTGGAAGATGCAGAGAAGCAGAAGAAGCAGACGAAATGGAAAAGCAAGGCAGTGAGCAGTGGAAGGAAGGGGAGTAAAGGTGGGAATAGATCGCTGTGTAAGCAGGCGAAGAGCGAATGGCAAAGGCATTGCAGAGTAGTGGAAGGAAAGGGTAAGGAGGGGAGAGGATCGCTGTGTAAGCGGGCAAAAGCAGTGCTGAGTGGTGGAAGGGAGGGGAAAATGCCGTTTTATGAGCGGGCGAAGGAAGAGGTAAAGAGGGGAAAAGATCGCTGTGTAAGCGAGCGAAGGCATTGCTGAATAGTGGAAGGAAGGGGCGAGGAGCTGACAATCCAAGCAGTGGAAGCAGCGGGAGAGGCCATGGAAGGGAGCGAGAGGCAGAGCTAACGGCATTGTTGAATAGTGGATGGGGTAAGGAGGGGAAATGATCGCTTTGACAGAAGTGAAAAACTATGGAAGAGAGCGTGAAGAGAGTCAATAGCAAGACTGAAAGGAAGGCAGCGAGCTCTATTGCTGCTGGGCAGAGTGAGCAGACTGGAGCGAACTGCGGCGCTATCTAAGCACTGGAATGTTTAATCTTTTTACAGCCGCCGTAACTTTTTGATTTTCATCGCTTGCGGCATTTCGATTTTCATTTGTTTGCACAAAACGCTTTGCACTTGCTGCCCACAAAGGTCACGCACACTCACACACATACGCACAGAGAGTAACAGCAATTCACTTGGCCTTGCTTGTTTGCTCTTGCAATAAACGCACGAAATCAATCCATGCCACAACTGAGTGGCATGCCCCCAAAATACTGGCCATTGCTTACCAAACTCCCATCTCCACTCTCCACCGCCACCCCTGGCTACCCCACCTCCACTTCCACTTCCACTTCCATTCAGCTAGTGCAATTTTGATGTGCGTTCGATTTTTGTGCGCTTGTTTTTGAGCGTTTTATGAGCTGGTAAAAGTTTATGTTGCATGCCCCCAGCCAGGCAGCCAGGCAGCCAGCCAACGGGCCAGCGGGCCAGCTGCTGTTGCCACAAACTGAATTTCCCAAGCGCGTTTTTAAGGCGAATTTGTGCGAGTGCAAATAAATAAATTGAAAATGTAGAATCTAAAAATAACATAAAACGAAAGCAGTTCCAGCTAAAACAGCTCACAGCTATTGTTAACTGTTAATTTGCAGCGTTATTCTCATTCCTGGAATCATATTAAATATTACTTGTCTCGCTTGCACTCTTGCTTAGGTTTAGTAATACATCCTACATACATACATATATGCATACATATGAATTCGCAACATTCATCGACTTCTTTTTTATTCAAATTCTCTTCAAATGAGCCAGGCAAGTGAGAATATTGTCTGTCTCGCTTACTCATAAAGTGCAGTGGAATCATACGCATAAATACGAATTCGCTGCGTTCTTCTACTCCATCTTTGCATATACATACATATTTACACAAAGCAGAGTGAGAAATTGAGAGTGCATTAGTTGCAAATTCGATCCATTCTACACAGGGTCGCATCAAACACATAAAAATAGAGGTCAATATGACAATGATAAGTATGAAATATTATGAGATTTATATACTTATGTACTTGATTTTAATGAGAACTAATAATTAACTTTTCGCGATTTTTTGTGTGCAAAACTTGCTATAAGGAATTGGGGAGAGCCCTCCCGTGATGGAGGCCCTTGCTTCTATGCTAGTCCGGCCCTGATTCTACAATTTCACTCTGCTCTTCATCTCTGCTTCTTTGACTCTCAAATCTTACAAGCAGTGTAAGAGCAGTGCAAGCAGCATTGCTCATCTCACTCACACACATACTAGTAAATGCGTAAGTATAGTAAGCATATGCAAATCGAACGCAGCTGCAGTTGTGATCGGGCGTTAGAAAGAAGTAGACGTGTGTGAAATTCTTTTTGCATAAGCCAAAGTTTGGTTATGTTGAAAATTTGTATTAATTGAAATGCGTAATTGGCTTCTAATGCGTTTTATTTTCTTTTTTTCTAAGTGTGACTTATAAATATGTGATCGTTAGTGCCCAAAATAAGTTTGTGCAAAGCAAAATAATAAATATGTCATCTTTTATATATAAAGTGCTTCGATTTATCTCTGTGCAATTTTTTTTCATGTGCCGTGCCTAAAGTGAAAAGTTTCTATTTGATTTATTCGTCTTGCTTTTTGCTCGACCTCAAAATTTGAAATATTTGGAATCTGCTTAAAAGGCGACATAACGGTGAGTAGCATAATAAGTAAGGAGCAAGAAAATTAGCTAAATACTTTTGTTCACACGCCATCTCCTTGTCTCTCTCTGTCTTTCGCGGTCGCTGGCAACTGTTGCGCTGCTTTTACTTCTGGTTTCGTTTTCGTTTCGCGTTTTAATTCCTCTAAGCGTTGCGGCGCAGCTGCTTTGCCTTCCAGTCTGAACCCTTTTCGCTTATTACTTTTAGCGGCCAGTTTGAAATGTATTTTCTTTTCCTTTATTTTTTTTACTCAATTTTTTTTTTTTTGCATTTCCATTCGCTGCACAATAAAATTATGCCCAACCCGATTGTTGGCCATGGTCAGAAGCAACAGCTGGCCACCTTTTTGAATTTCCCCTTTATTTTATTTTTTTTTTATTTTTATTTTCTTTTGCCTGGCAGTTAAGTGTAAAAAATGCTTAATGCCTTTGACAGCCGCACACTCCAAATAAACAAGCCTGGGTCAGCAGCCCACCTACACACACACACGCATGTATATATAGACTCCCCCTGTGAGCGGCAGCTGGAAGAGAAAAGGTAAAGCCACTCAGTTTCAATCAAAAATTACGCGCCAGTGCAAAAAGAAAAAGTCAATTTCGAGCCGATCAAAATGGCCTGGATTTTTTTCCACTCTGCTACTCTATTGAACTGAAGTCTGAAGAATTTTAAAGTTAACATGCGACATAATAGTTATTTAAAAAAATACTGTCGTATATATACATATGAAAAGAGGTGTAGTTATTCGTATACATTTTCGCTATCTTCAATTCCTTTTACGCTCTCATAATAAGTGTGAATAGTAACTGTACTGCATTGGCGCATCAATGCAAATATACATACATACATACATACATATGTATATACTCACAACTTCACTCCATCCTCCATTCTCCACTTTTACTTTACTCTACTTCACACACCAAGATTTTGAGCACTGCGTTCATTGTTTATCTCATTCGCACCTATGCAAACGTATAACCAAATGACTTTACTATGCATGCGTCTCCTTTGTTCTGCACGCATATGTAAATATGTATGTAAATCGAATGCAGCTGCAGATCGAGAGTTCGAGTAATTTCTGTACGTATGTTTGTTTGCATGTTTGCATATATGTATGTTTTTTTATTTAAATGCATATGAATATATGTAAGTGTATTGGGGTTTGGCATATTTGGCGCAAACTCATCTATTTCTAGCCACCCACGAAGGGAAAACGGTTTATTAGTTGAATTGCTTTTTGTGTCTGGCCGCCTGTGTCTGTGTACGTTACCGTTATTTCTCATTGCTTGGCATGCAAACAAGCAATGAACGCCAGCAAAGATAAATGAATTAGTAGAATTGATAGCTGGAAATAAATTAAACCGTTACAGCAGAGTATTTAGCAGTCGGTTGCGCTTCACATATTTATCTTACTTATTTTATTTTCTCTTTCTATTTTTTTATTTTTTGTTTTCTTTTTGATTCTTGTGCTATTTTCTATTATTGTTGCCGTTGCTCCGTTCAGTCAGTTAGTTAGAATGTCGGAATGCGACCTAATACTCGAATGCCGATTGGGAGAGAGTTGTGTGTGAGTGTGTGTGTATGTGTATGTGTATGTGTGAATGCCCAGTGTAGGCAGTCTTAACCTTTTGTGTGTGCATGCATATGTAAGCTTGTGTGTGTGTGTTTGTGTGTGTGGCCATCTCTCTAGAGTTTTATTCGGTGTGCGTTTCCGTTCTGTTGCGCCTTGCTGGGCGCTCGACCGGTGCACTTGGCGGTACCGTTAATACCACTTGAGTGACTTTTTATGGTCAGCCATATGTGAGGGTGTATATGTGTGTGGGAACTCTATGTGTGTGTGGGTTGCTGTTGCTCCTGTGTTCATTTAGACTTAGCCTTGCCATTTGTCTGCTGTTTTGCCTTTGTTGTTGTTTTAGTTTAAGTTTTTTTTTTTTCAACGTGCCTGACATTTTTATATGCAACAACAACAGCGACAAGAAGAAAAACAAAGAAAAGTATTTTTCAGTTTTATTATTTCCATTTTGCCAGCTTTTGTTTTCATTGCTGGCAGCAGTCATGAAAACATTTGCGACAGCATCTGCATGCATTTAAATAAATATTTTAATAAATAAAATGGTCAGCTCAAGTCGTGGCCGCAGCTGTGCAATTCTTTTGAATGGGTGGGCTCGGGATGGGGAGGGAAGCTGACTGACTGACTGGTTGACTGACTGACATTCTGAATGACCTTTTCAATGGCAACGAGTGCAATCTGAAGCACTCTTTGGCCATAGAGACGACAGACACATGCAACTTGATATTTGGCATCACTTGGGACTGCATTTGAATTTTAAGCTGATTCTCGCTGTGAGAGGGTCGTCAAAATGCACGTTGTCTGCCCTTCATTTTGGCCAAAAACTTGACCAAATCTGGAACTTAAACCAAATCTCAAACAGCTGACATAACAGGCAACTGTTCTGGCAGCTCTAATAGCTCAGTCTCTCTCTCTCTCTCTCTCTCTCTCTCTCTCTCTCCCTCTTTGTCTTCCTATCAAAACAGTAGCGAATAGCGCCAAACGTATAGCAAGTTAGAAAGAGAAAAGTCTTGCCTTAAAGGTAACTCAATGCGAAACCCTGTGTAAATAGCAATGCAATAGATAACAAGAAGGCAAATGCTAGTAAGGATTGCTCGACCAGTCGATCCCCTAAACTCCGTCCCATCTGCGAATTTAATTAAAAATGCAAGCTCATTTATATGTATATTAGCTATATATAAATGAATTTCAATTTAAAGAATTTTGCAAAATTTCGGTAGCCAAAATATAATTAAAATTAAAATTGCATAAAATGAAAAATTAAAATTAATTAAAATATAAATATAAAATAAAATTATATAAAATATAAATATAAAATTAAAATATTTTTAGTATAAATATAATATAAGCATTATTATTATAATTTTATATTATTATATATATAGGGACTTACAAGAAAAGGGCGGACGGACAGTCAGACAGACGGGCAGTGCTAAATCGACTCAGACTCATTGCCCTGATCAAGAATAAGTGTATGTGTACTGCTTATTACATTCATTTTTACAAAACCCATATACCCCGATTTCACATTTTCAATGAGTTCAAGGAAATAGAAGTCAAAACTCGACTGCACTCGATACATACATATACATATCTTTCGATATATGTATGTGTGTTTGTATAAGAGTGCATTCCGGCCACGTAACTGAATGCTGAATTCAGGATTCGGTCCCTGTCGAGAGGCTGGCTGCCTGGTTGCCTAGCTGCCTGGCTGCCTGACTGGCTCATTGTGAAGTAGCTTTTAGTTTGCGTAAATCAAAGAGAAGAGAAAATTAAACTTCTAACTAAAAGCTGCTTACAGTTTCGAGCATTAAATGGATTTTGACATATTGTTTGTACGAGTGTGCACGAGTGTACTTATCGAACTAGCGATGTGCTAGACTATGTGCTACGTGATCGAACCTTCACGTGCTGTTGATTTATGCTGTATGCGATAAATGGCTTAAATGCTGAAGGGGTTTTTGTTTTAATTGGGAATTTCATAGTGTGGCGTGGGAGATGTTTCTAATGAAGATGTGGGTAAATGTGGTTAAATTTGAGTAAATGTGGGTTACTATTGTAGTAAGATTAGTTTGCTCTTCTGGGAAATGTAACTTGAAGCCTTTGTAACTCACCACACACTATTCAATAATTATTAAGGGTTTGAATTTTGATTTATCACATTTATTTTCTCTTCTGAGATAGGTTTTCTCTCCTTTCTCTGGCAGGCAGTAAAAATGTAATGAGATATCCTTATTCGTTGCTTGTCACTTGTTTAATTGTCTATAATGTTAGTTTAGAAAGTGTTTCGGATTTCGGTATTAGCTTTAATATTAGTTGTGCTCTTTTAAATCTTAATAGGAATCAGTTAGTTGACAAACTTCCTAAGTATTCATTGAGATTGATACACAAAATTACTATTAAATTTCTATTTTTCTCATTCTTAATTCATTATTTGACCTTTACGAGCTGCTCACGCTTCCATCTCTAACTGAATGCAGCATTGTGCGCTGCAATTGCAATTACGCAAGTCTGGCAAAGTTTGTTTCTGGCCTGCATTAAGCAATTACATTGATTGTTTCTGACGGCTCTGCAATGGATGAATGCAATAAGCTTCACACACACATATGCACTAGCTGGCAACATGTGTGTGGAAACACATACATACAAAGACATACATATATATATATATATACATTTATATATTTATATGGTTGATATCATATGAATTCGGCATTAACGCTGGCTGGAAGATGCTTAACTCGGGCAGCAGCTTGGCTTTGATGGCGAATTAACATTTATCATGCGCCACGTGAAACCCATTTATCAGACGAACGGCTGCGTTCGCCTTTGCACAAAAACAAAAGGAATCGCATTTGCTATTTATTCGCATACGAATACGAATACAAATACGATTGGATATTTGTTTTGCTTTGGCTTCAGCTTCAGCATCAGCTTTGGCTTGCCCCGTCAATTCATCAAATCCGAGCAGCTTTTACTCTTATGTTAATAAAATCAGACAGACAGCCAGAGTTGATAAAGTAGCGTGGGCAATGTGGAATGTGGAGCAACAGGAATAGCAGGAACAACAAAACAGTCAACAAACGAAATCTCAACGCATTGACCTTGGCCAGCAGTTGCCATCGCCATTGCCATCGTTGTCGTCGTCGTTTACACAACATATCCAGTCTGTCCATGGGCTTTACTGCGAGCATTTGATTTATATTTAAATGCCTATTGAGGTCAAGTCGTGTTCATAACTCTTTGTATCGACGCCCTGTGCCCACAATTTATCATAGGTTTGCCCTGACGGTAGGGAATTCGTGTCGCTCTCCTTCGCTCCTAACTCCCAGTTCTCAGCTCTCAGCTGTTGGTGTTAAATTGAAATTCCCTTTTGTGGCAGGGCGTGCGAACGCGAACTGCCGCTGGCTATGGCTCTGGTGCCTTGGTTAATAAAATCAATGTGAAGTCTCGCATAAATGCTGCTCTATATACATATAGAGCAGTGCTGCGCCCAACTTGACCAAACACAAAAGCTCAACAGCTCCAAGAACTAAACAAGCTATAAACAAAAGGTGTAGAGGAAATGAGAAATGAAAATAGAAATGCTTGCATATTAGTTAATAAATTTTAAATAAAAATTGATTATTTATTTACAATTAATAATAATAATCAAAACGTTAATAAATAAAAAAAAGAAAAGATAATTAGTTTAATAATAATTAAGTAAAAAATATATAAATTAAAAAAGATTAAATTAAAAATATATACCTAACAATAAATTAAAAATTAATGAATGAAACTTATAAATATGTAGTATCTCTTCAATAAAAATTAAATAGGAATAAATAAATAATAATGAAATGAATGATTAATAAAGTATATGTAAATAAATAATTAATAATTCAATTTCAAATATAAACACAGAAATATCTAAATTTATTGAAATGAAATAAAATGAGCAAAATAAATACTAAATATGTAATAACAAAAATATACAAAATATTTAAAAATAGTAAAATATATACAAATTATTATAATATTAATAATATACATATATAAATAAAATACAATAAAATAGTATATGAATAAATAATAATAAAAAACCCTATTTAAATAACATAAAAATATATCATTTATATTTGATTGAATATTTAAAAAAATTAAAATATATAGAAAAATATCAAATTCATCAATTAAGCTTTTACAATTTTTCATTTTTTAGCTGTACATGTTCATAAGTAATAAAAACATCATATTTAAAAATTTATTTTTATTTATTTTTATTTTTTTTTTTAAATATATGTTTCTATTTATTTTCTAAATATTATTCTCCCAGTTACATCACTATTTTTATGAACACAGCAATGTATTTGACACCATTGGTTAGCTGCTTAAAAAATCAACTGATGAAAAAGAAAAAGGCCAAATCTAGCCGATAAACAGGTCGCTCTGACAGCACTTATATTTATAAGCAGAAGCAGCAGAGCTCGTTCTCGTCCTTTACCTGACTGTAGTAGCTTAAGCTAAAAGCGCCTTAACTATAGACAATCCTTTCGATGTTAATCATGGCACAGAGGCGTGGGCCGTGGGCGACTGGGCGACTGTTATTTATTGCCTTGTAGAATGAATTTACGTTAGGGTGGACCGAATTCAACAGCGCCCGCTGCTGTTGCGCTACGTGCGAGTTTATTGAAAGGACGTTCATAGTTGTCGCTGGAGTTGGCATCAATAACAAATTTATGGCCAACTTTGACACGAGGCGTGGCTAGGAGTTTGCCTACATTTGAGTTTTTCATTTTGCAATTTTCCAGCCGGCAGCCAGGCAGGCTGCAATTTGTATGCAAAGTGAGCTATTATCGGGTGCATGTGGCATGCGGCATGTGGCATGTGGCATGTGGCTGGGCGTGGCAACATGTATATCGTACGGACTATTTAAATTTATACAAAAAGCCAAAAATGCAAATGTTAAGAGTCAAGCAACAATTGGAGCAGACATTGTTTGCCACAACGCCGATTAGCTACACGAAATGCGAATATTTAGCACAAACTGCTGGCTGGAGCTGTTGCTGCCACATTAACTGTAAATGTTAAACGTAACTCTCTCTCTCTATATATATATATAATTTTCTATATATATTTGTGGCCATAAAGCCAGCGATTAGTGCAAACACGCCAGCACTTGAGGTTTATCGCACTTCTAAGCCTTCCCACTTAGCTCACTCCATCTTCAACATTTGTTGCCTGCAGTTGAACTGATGTGTGGCAAGACTCGGCTCCGTCTCGGAATATGCCACGCAAGCATGTGGCACGAATGCCGCCACGTTCAATGCGCAGCGGCCTTTCCGGTTCATGTTATAGCGGCGGCAACGGCGGCGGCAGCGTCTGTTGCATGTTTCAGCCTGAAAATTGATATTAAATGCTTTGGCATAAAAAAAGAAAACAAGTAAGAACGTTGCAGTCGGGCGTTACCGACTGCAGATTACGCATTCATGGCCCAAACGGTGCCAGAATAATTTTCCGATTTGCCACGCTCCCAATTAGTTTATCTATAACTTTTGTGCAAATCAATTGAAGATGCCAGCAGCACTTTATTCGTTAAATTTTGAGTTTCGAGCTCTAAAACTGTAGAAAATACAGTTTTTTCCAAATTGCCACGCCCTTACTGGGCGTAGACATGTTTGGAAGCTTATGCTCAAAAAATGTGAAAATTACAGGGTGGTTTTTATCCGATTGGACATTGCACAAAACCAATATACTCATTCACTTTTATGAATTAGTATAAAAACAAAAGAAAGCAAAGGAAAGAAATAAAAGCAAGTAACATCAAATGATTTCGTTACAACTCCGTCGCCTTTATAATGAAGGTATTTTGGGCCAGGCGCCGTTATATATGCATTGCCATTTATTTCGTCTGCTGATTGTGCAAGAAATCCAGGCAAGAAACACTTGGCCCGAACACTTTTGCCAGCTTGGTCTCTGGCTTGGTCAACGTCTACGTCTCCGTCTCGGATCTCAATGTAGCTGACCTGGCCGATTGGTCAGCCGCTGCAAATTAATTTGGGATTTTGCGTCTATTTGTTTGCTCCACACACACACACATGATATTTGCTTCTCTCTCTCCCTCTCTCTTACACACTCTTGCCCGCTCCCTCGCTCACTCTCTTTGGCTCCGGCTCGCATTCATCACAATCACACGGCGCCCAGGCCGCTTGCAGATAAAATTTATGTGTCCTGGCGGGCCTCAGGCATGCATCCATGAGCAGACTTTGTCTGGGCCACGTGGATATTTCAAATGCTGCCAAAGCTCAACTGACATTTGATATATTGGGGCCAGGACGAGCCGGACGAATAGGACGTGTTGCATGGACACACAGGCTTGCCACAGTTTCATTCGACATTTTCGTTCTTTTCGACAGTTTTGCAACATGCGAGGCATACGCTTTGTTACCCTTTGCCCTGACACTCTGTTTGTCTCTCTGTCTCTCTCTCTCTCGCTCACTCCCTGTCCGTGCGTTGCTTTGCATGTGTAATTGCTGTGCTGAGAGGCTTGTAAGTGGGCTTGTAAAAATTGTGTTGCCGGCTGCCACTGCAACTGCCACTACTTCTGCTGCTGCTGCCACTGCTGCTGCTCCTGTTTAATTGATGACAAGCACTCGCCATTGCGGTTTACTGAGTCAGCATTTGAATTTTTAAAAAAGAAAAACACTTCGCACTTCAGTTAATGGAACATATTTAGCGTTTTGTTTAACTAAGGATTTCTATTTCTATTTCTATGTAATTTTTTTTAGAATTTATAGTTAGGCTTTTGTCTGTTTTAATGGTTTATAAATATACAAAAAATTTAATAATTACATACAAGTTCTATTTGTTTCCGTCATTTTTTGTATTTATTTAATGTCTAATTTTTATTTTTTTGTAGAAAAACATTTTGCTCTTAATTGAATGGAAAATATTTATCATTTTATTTAACTTAGGATAAATCTTTTTAATATTTCTATTTCTATTTAATTTTTTTGAAACTTTAGCTCAGGCTTTGGTTTATAAATGTAAAAGAAATTTTAGAAATATTAATACTATTTTTATTTGTTTGTAAGAAATTTTTGGATTTTTTTTTTTGACTGCATAGTTTATTTACATAAAAATGTAAATGCAGTTTTAACAATTTTAAGCGGAGCTTTTGTATCTTTAAATGATTTATAAATGTAAAAGAAATTTTAATATAATAATTTTAATGCTTTTTCTATTTGTTTCTAAGTAATATTTGAATTTTTTTGTTTGGACTATATACTTTATTTATATTTTATATTTTAGTGGTAAAAAATATAAACGCAATTTTAATTAATATAATTTTTTAAACTAGACTTTTTTATGTTATATTGGTAGATAAAAGTGAGAACTTAAGTAGATCTGTACTATGTGACGCTACAAAGACCTTACCAAACTATATTTTGTCTCTTTCTTACTCACTTACTATTAACTCTCTCACTCTGTCTGACTGTGGAAACTATTATACCTTTAAAAATTGTTTTTCCATTTGATTCTCATCAATTCCAGCAGTACCTAAAAGCGGTTGATAATTTTATTTTTTAACTATAACTACGTTTAATATTAAACGAATATTCAATGTATATTATTAATCGATCTTCTCTCTAATTCTCACAAGTGTTGGTAATCGATTCGTAAACTAAATTCAAGTAATTGGCACGACAGATGTTCTATATATATTTATTTTAGCTTAGCTTTGCCAAGCTTGTTGGTTTTTGGATGCAGCTCGCTTTTGTGTGCAATTCTTACAACTACAAACAGCTGCTGAAAAATCTCCTTCACTTCCGGCAATTTTATTTTTTATTTTTTTCAAGTGTAGCCTAAAGCCTTAGCTGTGCCAGATTTCAGTCTCCATTGACCGTTAATCACCTCGTATCGTATCGTCTGTCGCACTGTTTGTTAGTCTCTCTCTCTCTCTGTCTGTCTGTCTGTCTGTCGTTTGGCACATGCTAAAACGTGTTGCCAAAAATGAAGAGATAAATGCAACGTGGCGGCACAAAGCAAAGCGACGCCAAGCTGAAACGTGCCAAAAATTAACAAAATGCCAAAACGGCCAAATGGACAAACAGCCTTTGCCGCATAGATGCGAAAACATAGATAGAAACAAGGCAAAGATAAAGAGAGTGTGGGAGAGAGAGAGGGAGGGGAAACAGTGTGAGACAGAGAGAGAGAGAGGACGGTTTCGGGTAAGTTTATCTGGATGTTAACTAACCCGGACAAGTGTCAAAGCATTTAGCATGCGCTGAATTTTAATTTCACACTTTGCACTGCAATCAAAAGGCATTAAGCGGCAACAAAGCGGACACGCCCACCAGTGTTGAGGTGTCAACTGTGTGTGTGTGTGTGTGTGTGTGTGTGCGCCTTGCATGCCTGCTGACACGCCCACAAAGGCGCTAGAGCTGCTGCTGCTAGCTGCTGCTGCTGCTGTTGACTGTAATTAGCACACTCTGATTTGTATTTGGCTAACAATAAAATGACAGCTTTTGGCCAAATAGCACGCAACGTTAAGGCTCAGCCATGTCCACGGAATGAGTACGGAAATGCCAGCGCAGCTTGGCGTGCGCTCATTTCGATTGCATGCCACAAGCCAGGAGCCAGGAGCAGGAGCTGGCAATAGCCATGAGCCACGTGTCTAAACACTGACCAGGTCCGGCCCAAAGTGTAATAAATTCCAATAAACGAGTGCATAGCCTTGGCCAGTCACGCCCACAGGAGTGGAGTGGAAGGGGTGTTGGTGGAGCAGGTGGGGCGGAAGGGGGTGGCGCGGTCAACACTTGGCAGCTGCCTCAACAGGTTTTGCTGGCTTTTGCTGCACTCGCATAGAAATATGATAGCCGCTAATTAACGCTTGCCCCCCAACGACCTATGACAGAATGAGAGCAAGTAGAGTGAGAGAGGGTGGCGGAGGGAAAGAGAGGATGAAAGAGATGGCGAGAGGAGCAAGCCGAACATTTGTGCTTCATTAGAAGGGCAAATTAGTAAGAGTGTGGGAGCCTGTGTGTTTATGTGTGTGTGAGTGTGTGTATGAGTGTGTGAGTGTGAACATTGTATGTGTTGCATTTCTAAACGAATTTCTCAGTTGTGCTCATATAGCATACTCTTTGAGAGAGTAACATTATGTAGTCAAGAGCTTGATAATTTAATGAAGTACAGTACAGTAAAATATAGTAGTAGATTAAAAGAGTGGAGAGATATAAATATAAGTTTACAAGCATCTTAAAATGTTTTATATTATTTTAAAAAAAAATAATAATTTTTTACCATCCCAAACGAAAATAATTGTTAGATGGTAAATATTACAAATTTTTTCTATCCTCAGACACCACGAAAATTTAAAATTACTTTAACACTATTGTAAGATACCATAAGAAACACTTCTCAATATATAGTTTCCTTAAAAAACAATCCCGAGCTCTTCACCTCTTAAGTCCTCCATAGCAAAAGATTTAGTTATTAAGATATTAATAAAGAAATAAATTAAAAAAGAAATAATAATAAATAAAATAAATACATAAACAAAATTCTTTTCATCATTTTCTGCAAGGGTATCTGAACGTCATTGTGTCTCCCATGCTCCTCTGCTCTTTTGTCTGATTATTATTTGGTGAACTCACATTTTATTTCATTAGTTTTAACAGTAAATTAGAGAGAGAAAGCATTTTTAATGCCTCTACAAATGAGGGCAAGCAGCTCAAAAAGAAAATGTAGATAAATGAGCAATGCAAGGACTAATGCCAAAGGAGTTTATAATAAAGGCAACTTGTTAACAAACTAGCACAAAAAAGCAAACGCACAGACAGATGAGCAAAACTGGCATGAGCTAAGGGTGTGTGTGAGGTGTGTGTGTGTGTGTGTGTGTGTGTGTGTGTGTGTGTGTGTGTGTGTGTGTGAGTGAGTATTTTGTAGATGTATGCGTGTGCGTATGCGAGCCGGCAAAAAAGTTGTAGTAATTTTGAACTCTACAGCCAGCGCTGCGTATACGTCATGTGCTGTATAAGAGTGAGCTGAAAGCGCGTATAAGAGAGAGAGCGAGAGAGTGAGCATGAGAGTGAGCATGATAGAGGGAGGAAGACGTCTATGACGTCGTAGGCAGCAGCAAGGATGTTGGCTAAGAGTAAAGGAAAGCAAAAGGAGGCTGTGTTTTCACTTTCAAAGGTAAACACGAAACACACACACACACACATATCACACACACACATCACACACTAATGCAAAGAGTCGATGGACAGCGCGTGTGGATTTTTGAGGGCAAAGCGAAACAAAATGCGAACAAAGGGGAAAAAAGTGTAACAAACACGCAAACACAGAGCAACCAACACTGAGGTAAACGAAGCAAAAGGCCAAAGTAAAAAGGCAAAAAAGCGTTTGCGTTTTTGCTGCTTTTCTTATTCATTTTTTTTGCATGTTTTTTTTTTTTTTTTTTTTTTTGTGGGCATGGTGTGAAATGGGCGTGGAGCGCGGTTGAAATGTTGCCCAAACATGCAACACGGTATCCACAAATCTGAAAAGTCAGCGACAGATAAAACACGCTCGAATAATGAAAGAAAACTGAACATAATTAGGAAAAGGAAGAGCCCTATAAAGCGCACAAGAATACAAGAAAACAACAGCAACAACAGTTGACAAAAAAATGTGGGAAAAACAAAAACAAAGTCAAGTGCACAATTAGTTTCTTGGGCTTGGCTGTGATTTCATTTAGCTAAGTAGGTCGGGCATTTATTTTTATTAAAAAAAATGTATTAATATTAATATAAATTAGTTGAAGCATAGCATTTAAATGGTCACAATGAATTATTAGATATGGCATTAAAATATATATATATATATATTATATATTTATAATTATTTTGTTTATTGTAATTGTAATGAGATATGGGTACATGGTTAGCTATATTTATTATCTTAATTTTCCCAAATAAGCTAAATACCATAATTGATAAAATTATGATAAAATTTCTTTTAGAACCTAACGAACTTTAGGCTTTGTGTTTTTTTCTGATCATCTCAGTTGTTAATTATGTATTAAATAATAATTTATAAATAATAATTTATAACAGTTGAGACATAGGATTTATATAGTGAAATATAGGATTTGAATTTTAATATAGTATTGAACGTGTGCTGTTAATAGCAGCAGCATGTGGGCACTTAGATGTTAATAATTAAAGTTTCCTCAATAAACTAAATCCTACAATTGAAATTGTAAATTATCTAATATTATTTATAGCTAAAAAGTTTGATGTTAAAATTTCCCTTATAGATGAATGTATTTCATGCTTTATATTTATCTGCGCACCTTTAGCTTTAATGCTTACTCTTTGTTAAAAAAAATATTACCTTAGAGCTAGCTGTTAAAATTGGGCTTCTCACTTCTATGCTCTGGGCTTTTAGGCCTTATGCTTTTACTTACCCTATGCTATAATTTCCCATGCCGCTGAAAGTGTACCTTTACCTTTCGGTCAGTCAATTGATAATAAATTTACCTTCTAGACCTTTAGGCTTTAATTAACTGGCCCCTGCTAGAATTTTCCGAGATGTTATAAAGATACTTGGCATCTTAAATTAAACGAATGTAAGTGCTGCTGTCTACCTTTTATTTAAAGCATACTGTTCGAGCGCTGCTTTAAGTTTTCACCTGCTACCTTTTACCTTCTACTTAACTGCGTGTTGTTAAAATTTCCCGTACTGGCCTAAAATACTTTTCTTGTTTACTTAACTGTCTGGTATTAAAATTTCCTTTACATAAGTAAGTGGCCTTAGGCCTTTAAAGTAAACAAATTTTATGTAAGCCGAGCACTGTTAAAATTTCCTCGCCGTAATTTGAGAGAAGGCTTTAAGTGCGCGTACCTTACAAAAATTTAAGAATGCGCATAATTCTTTTATTTGCCATGAATTTCTCTTGCCTTAGCACAAGTTTTGGTATTAAATTCTTACTTGAGCACAAAACAAATGTTTCGCTGTCAAAATGTAGCCTTGGTTGTTTTAGCTTAACAAGAAAAAACAAGTAAGAAAGCTGCAATCGAGACTGCTCGACAACGAGATCCCCTGAAACCTTCGAAGAACTGACATTTCAATTTCAGAAATTCTTGCATACACAAGAAACAATATATCCAAACACACAATGTGGGAACTTAATTGTTTAATATCTTTTTGTAGAGGGACAATCTTCATAAAACTTTCAGATCATGTTAATAACATTAAAAAGGACAAGTCCCTAGTACTCTCTTTACTGTGGTGGGGGGTAGAATACAACAAAACCCAAATTTCTATACGCATGAATCTAAACTAAAAATTGAATCTCTACCTTTAAATATATTTAAAGAAGAATATATAATTTTATAGCAGATTTTCGATAAGGCTTTTAATCGATAAAAATAACACCAAAATGGCTGTCGTTTTTAACAAACAAACTCGATCTGCGAAACTGAAACCTCCAAACATAAACTTCAAGTCTCTAGCTCTTATACCTTCGACGCGACGGACAGATGGATAGACAGACAGCCGGACTGAGCTAAATCAATTCAGCTCGTTGCCCTGATCAAGAATATACATATATACTTTATGGGTACTGCCTCCTTCTGCTTGTTACATACATTTTTACAAAAACATTATACCCCGACTTTCCATTTTCAATGGGTTCAGGGTATAAAAAACGAATGAAAGTTGGAAAAAATTTTATATTAATTAAATTTATGCATTAAATTACAATTTTTGGTAAAATTCAGCCACCTGTTAAATGTGTGTGGGGGGAGAAGGTTGGCCGCGCAATGCGCTGCTGTTGTGGCGACTGCAGCTGCTGCTGCTGTTGCTGTTGCTATTTGGCAGGTCCTTGCAATCTGCGGCCTTTGTCGGCTGCCGCGAGCCCGCGGCACCAAAGTGCATTGTAGCAAAATTTGTACTGCTTGGCGGCAGAGGCAAGCAAGGCACATGAAACGCAGGCTAGGCTAGGCTAGGTCAGGCCCCCATCTCGACGCCATTGCATGTGCAAATCATAGCGCAGAATGCGGCTGCGCTACATTAAATTTCAATTTCATGTTCATTTATCGGAGGAGACGCAGGAGGAGGAGCAGGAGGAGCTCAAGGGGAGGGAGGAAGCTCCTCGCTGCACGGAAGTCACAATGTCAGTGGCTGAACTTAGCCAAGGCCGCAGCT
This sequence comes from Drosophila hamatofila, assembly GCA_035045345.1. Lineage (NCBI taxonomy): Eukaryota > Metazoa > Arthropoda > Insecta > Diptera > Drosophilidae > Drosophila > Drosophila hamatofila. Next base: position 22,427,741 of record JAWNPA010000012.1, read on the forward strand.
AGGCAAAAACTTTTGGGCCAAGTGAGCCAAAAGTTGCCAACGAGAGGAGAGATGTACTTGGCTAGAAGGGGGGCGGACTGTCTGACGGCCTGACTGCCAGCCAGCGATAGCAAATGCCGCGTTTACGCAAGTGTTTGCCAAGTAAATATGTAAAACCAACAAGAGCAACACACACAGACAAGCACACACACTCATGCATGTTGCATAAAAATTAAGCAAACTGCACTTGTAACACGAACAACAACAGCAGCAACAATAACAATATCAAGTCACAAAAACTTACTGCCCAAAGCCCCAAAAATGCAACAGTCGACAGCAACTTCCGCTATGCGTTGTGAACGCCCGAAACGTCACGCCGAGCTGCACATCCTTCTTGGCCAACACCAATGCGGCCCAACGCCCTTTCGAGTAGCAGCAACGGCAACAGCAACAGCAATAGCAACAAAAGACCAAGAGGAAGAAAATGAAAATGAAGCAACAGCAGTAGAAGCAGCTATAGCAACACAGCTAGTAGCTTGGCTGGCTAGCAACAGATACAGTGGACATTCGTTAAGCAGAACATTTAGTATTCAAATTTTCTTTATACTATTATTTGCTGTCTAATAATATTGTATTAATGCTGGATATAGATAAATAATAATATGGATTGATTAAGTATGGACTGAGCAAGAGCTGTTAAATGCCTAACTGATTGAGCAATGATTGAAAGAGTAATTGAGTTTTTGGTTTTGATTGATGATGATCAACCGACTTTTAGACTGGTTGAAGCAATGATTGCTTGATTGATGGGGTGACTGATGACCTAATTGATTGACTAGCTAATTGATTGATTTTATTATACATGACTGACTAGCTGATTGACTGCAAATAAAAATTTTTGATTAATTAGCAACTTGATTGACTGTTTGACTCTTCAATTATCTTATGATTTACTGTCAGACTCTTAAAATGATAGATTGCTCATTCATTGACTGTTTGGATGATGATTGACGAATTGATTAATGCTATATTTGTTGGTAAACTAGGATTAAATTAAAAATGTTGTGTATCTTGATATCGTATTGATTGACTTAAATTTTTATTGATTGATTGATTTTACTTTATGCTTCCTTGATTGCCTGACTGACTGTCATTTTTTTATAAATTGCGTTTTGTATACATGACCATGACGGAATGATTGAATGGATAATACAGGTAACAACTTTAAATCTCCCAAAAATATAGAATGACTGTATGATTGAATATTCAAATTAGCAGTAAGTCAATCATTGAAGCAATTACATTTGATTGAACCATCTAATCATGGATTTATTAACTGAATAATTGACTGATTGACCTATGAATAAATTGGGAGACTGATTGATTGAGCTGACTAATTCATTGATTGACTGCTTAACTAACTAACCAGCTTAAAGTCACAATTTCCTTTCCTGTTTAAAGAGAATTTCTGCCCCAATCAAAGTAATGTACAAAACGCACTTATAGAAAACTTTCCAAACGATCTCGAACTACTATAGTATATTTTAGCTAGAAGCTTTATCAAGAAACGCACTACATAAAAATAACTTCTCAAGTATCCTCTACAATTGTGCAAAATGAGATATTGAAAAGTTTTGTACTTTATTATTATATAATATATATTTCGCCAAATAGAATACTTAGAATTAATATTTTGACATTTTCACTTTTCAGAAATTTTCAATTTCCGAGCGACTATTGTACTGGGAAAAATGAAGAAGACGAGAGGCAGAAGAAGAAGAAGAAGAAGAAGGAGAGGAAGAAGATGGGCAGGGAATATTGTGCTGCAAAGTTTTGCAGCAAGTTTTTAGTTTTTGTTCAGCTCTTTGCTGCTGTTGTTGCTGCTTAGCCAAAGGGCTTGAAGCATGTGCAACTTGGCCAGCTGTAACTTTAAGCCCCAAACGTTGTCGCTGCTGCGTACGTGTTGGTGTTCATTACGTACGTGTCCTTTTTGCCATTTTACTCAAGTTGTCAGCACGGTGTAGCGGGAGGAGTAGCCTGAGGAGGAGGAGCAGCAGCAGCAGCATGTGGAGGATGAGCAACTGTAGCAGAGTGAAAGATGCGCTGCAAAATAAGTTGAAAACACACGCACGTGCTAGCTGGAAAGGCTGATGATAAGATTTGACGCATTCTGATACTTGATTAGACTCTAAGCAGGTAAGCACATCTTTCACAATAAATTCTCCATTCGATGTATATTTTTATTACAATCAACTGGACTGCTAAGAAACTTAAATTAGCTGTAACAGTTCAGGTGGACTGAGCTATAAATTAAAACCGATGCAAGTATGGAAGATAATTCTGATAATTAAAGCTTTACAAATATAATTAACTTGTATTATGTATAATATAACTCAACTTGTTCTATTTGAATACACTGTAATTAAAATTACATATAATATGACTTAGCTTATTCTATTTGAATAATTATTCAACATTTCCATTAAAATACTCTGTAATTAAAAATCGCTAATTTTCATAGTGGGAATATTTTGAAGACTCAGTTAATGTAATATATTTCAGTACACTGCACAAGCAAATATAATCTATACAGTTAATGTAAATAAAAATAAAATATTTGTAATTCAATCCATTTGAATACCCTATAATTTTACATTACCTAGCTAATTCATTCAGAAGGATTACCATTAAAGTGTAGACAATGCTGTGAGTCAGAATCCTTAAATAATATTCCTAAACAATACTTTCCACTTTATTCGAGTTGAATATCCTATAATTAAATACTTTTTCAAGTAGCTTCCAAAAAGCTTGATTATTCTCATAAAAAAAATATAAATCCTTTGGTCATAATTAACGCAGATTTTATGTTGTTGCAATTAGTGAAGCAGCTCTATTTAATTGCCATCTTTTGGCTGGCGCTTGAGTGGAAGCCAACTGCGTTCAGTGTCCTGCGTCCTGTGTCCTGCCAGACAACTGTCAGTTGGTTCAGGTGGCTGCCATTCAGCACCAGCACCACCAGCACCACTAGCACTTCTCAGCATCAACTCAATGTGGCGCAAGTTTCAAAGGCATTGAAAAGTGCACTTGACCGCAATTTGCAAAGTCTTTGCAGCAGTTGCAACTTGTTCGTTTGGTGCTTTGTGTGGTGCTGCTGCTGCTCCTCCTGCTGCTGGTGACAAGTGCTTTGGCTACCTATGCGGTGTCAACAACTTCAAAATGAGTTTTTTGCCACAAACACACACAAAGACACTCGCGGCCACACAAACACACAGTTGGCTCATAAAGTTATTTTTTATATTTCGCGCGTTTTACGAGCTGTTTTACCTGCAGCGCTTTAATAAACACGACTCAGCAGTTGAGTTGTTGTTGTTGTTGTTGTTCTGGGGATTATGGCTGCTTGGGGGCACATTCAACGTGCGAGTTGCTGCAACTGCACCGGCAGTTAACACACGCAGTAATCCACACACAAAAAACTATAGCATACTTATGTGCTGCATCATTTTCTTTATCTGAATGGCTGTTGCTGTTGCAAGTCCAACTACAGCTGCAACTGCTGCAGCTGCTTCGCTTAGTGCAGTTGTTACTCCTGCTCCTTCTGCTTACTCCTGATAGTGTTCTTTCGTTTGCTCATACTCTTGCTGCTGCAGCTATTCTTACTCCTTCTCCTGCTGCTTTTCCTTTTTTGCTTCTACTCCTTCTGCTTACTCCTGTTTTTGCTATTGCTGCTACTATGACTTTTCCTTCTACTCCGGCTTCTGTTGCTGCTTCTATTTCTACTCCTAGTCTTACTCCTGCCCCGTCTACTGCTTTTGCTTTAGCTCTTACTTCTACTCCTATTCTTACTACGTCTCCTGCTGCTGCTTCTACTCCTACTCCTATTCTTACTCGGTATCTTGCTTTTGCTTCTGCTCCTAGTCTTACTCCTATTCTTACTCCGTCTCCTTCTACTGTTGCTACTCTTACTCCCACTCCGTTTCCTGCTTTTGCTGCTGCTACTGCTATTGTATCTACTTCCACTCTCACTGCTGCTTCTGTTCCCATTTCTGCTTCAGCTCCTGCACCAACTTTCACTACTGCTGTTGTTACTCCTACTCTTCCTACTCTTACTCTTACTCCTCCTACCTCTCTACTCTCTCTACTGCTCCTCCCCACTATCAATGTAATCAAAGCTTTTGGCTTTATGTTTGTATAAACTTAGTTTTCATGTGGCTTGGTCGATCGCTTGTGTGTGGACGTCGTGCGTTTTAATTGCCTGCTCTAAGTCGTTTTAGTCCTTGAACTAATACAGCGCCATAAGCTCTTAATCATTTCAAGCAATTTGCGCACGTTCGCTGCAATTCAATTACAACTTTGCTTAACACACACATACATACATGGATTGCCTAGCCACTATGTGTTTATGTACTTACACTCTTGCCAGCTAGCAGCTCTTATTTGCTCTCTTACCCACATACACATACACACACTCAAGTAGCTTCAAGTATATATCCGCTAAAAGTATTTTATAGATATGTTGCTACACTTGAGTTGTTTTTTTTTTTCTCTTTTTTTTTCCAAGTTTGGCTCTCCAAGGTTTATAATCAGCCGTTGCTGTTTAATACTTTTAATACCTTTCGAATTGCTTGGCAAGTTTTGTTCATTTTTTATACGACTCGAGCAGGCTTCAAAAAAATACACATAATGTTCGTGCAAACAGTGTGCTGGTACTCATGTGGCATATTAACTGTGACTCGCACACACACACACACACATACACACTCGTACATACTCGTGGCACTCGTTGAGCAAACGATATTTATTCGATTTATGGGATTTTTTTTGTATTATTATTTTTTTTTTTTTTGGGAGCACTGAGAAATTTTTTAATAAAACGCATTTTATTGACATTATCCGATGCAGAGAGGGAGAGAGAGAGAGAGAATGTGTGAGGGAGAGAGAGAGCTAACGATATTAATAATGTGTAGCAGCTAATAAAGGCACGTATATTTACACATGCAACATACACACACGCACACTCACACACACACACACTCTCTCGTGTTTGCTGTTGCACATTTGAAAGCATTGGGATTTTTGTGGCTTTTATGCCTTGTGGCTGTGGCTTATGACAAGGCTTATTGGATTGTCCCTCCTCCCCCTCACCTTCCCTCTCCTCACAAAATCTACATGAGCTAACATTGTCAGGTCGTACGCACAGTTATTGATTGATTTTTCACACAGTTTTTAAGCCAATAGATGAATTATGTATAGAGTATATCGCCTAGCTGTGGGCCATATCACAAAATGTGTTGGCAATTTCATGTATTTATGTGTGAAAAGTAAACAATAATGGGTTAAAGAAGAAAATAAAAAAGAAAATATATATGAACATATATATATTTATGTGGATTTAATTGAAATTAAAATACAAAAGGTCTAAGCTTTGGTTACATATTTCATATATGTATTAAATCTATATAGACTATACCTAGTCGAGTAATATAGCTTAACAATTTATATAGCAGCTAAGTTGTTAATCGACTCTATTTTTGCAATTTGTTGAATTTTTTGTAATTTATGGTAATAGTTAAAATATAATGTTAATAATAATTAAAAATGAATCCAAACATTTATAGTAAAATGAGTGCATACTTTTAAATGTCCTTCATTAACAGTTGAGACACTTTTTCTTCATATCAAAATGTTTGACTTTCTTACTTCTTCTACTACAAAATATTCAAGACAAAATTTTCATAATTCAGCTGACCTCCCTATTAAACTTCCAATTGAAATACTTATTCTAAAACTAACACGGCTCATCAAACTGTTCCCTCTGCTAACTTTAAGTAAGTAATTATTATTTTGCTTATGATGAAATGTCATTTAATTTATTGATGACGCACATATCCTTACATGCCTGCAGAGTAAAGATCTGAACAATTATTTATGAATGAGGCTAAAAAGAGATTGACAAACTATCTATAAATAAATAATGATGTTGCTTATGTTAATACGTCATTTTATTTATTGATGACGCAGTTCTGGAAAATGATTTATGCATGAGATATAAAAAGAAATTTTCAAACCAAAGGCCAGTAGTCTTCAACTTAAAACTTTTTTCCTTTGGTTGCCGATATTATTTTGTTGTTTTTTTTTCTTCTTTTTTTCGGCGTCAGCTGGTGACACCTGATAAGTGCAGGTTTTGGCAGTTGCAACTGCAACAATGTGGCAAGCAGCGGTGACAACAATGTCAGCTGCAAGAATAACAGGACGATAAGGAGCAGGAGGAGTCGAAGCAGTGCGTGTGCATGTGCGAGTACAAGAGCTCAACTGGCAGGCACTGTAATGCGAGCATTGCATGATGTATCGATTTTGTTGTTGTTGCTGTTGCTGTTGCCGTTGATGTTGTTGTTGTGGCAGGTTACCAGCTGCCTGGTTGTTTGTCATTGGAAGCACAACCATTTCTGGACCATTTGTCGGCTTTTGCCTGTTCCGGTGTTGATAATGCCAATGCGTAATCCATCTCCATGAGTGAAACACATACACACACACGCACACACTCTCGCACACTCATACTCCCAATTGAAGCACGATTCGTATACCGAATCTGTATCCGATTTGTAGTCCCAGTTGCCGATTCCGAATTCTGCAACACTTGACACAATTTGCACTTGAACTTTGACATTTGGCCGTTGCGCTGGCATTTGCTTACGTGCGTGAGGTTGAAAAGTTTGTCAATTTTGAGTTGAGTTGAGCGCAAACAAATTCAAAGCACCACACGTCTACTCCTCCCTCCTCCACTACACAACAATGCGGCAAGAGTTGTGGCATATTAATATATATATAGATATATATTCATATATATGCTTGTCCGAATTTGAATAAAACAAACTCGAAACTTGTTGATAAAACACAATTTTTAATAACTTTGACATCAAGTACACATCGAGAATTTGATTTGATTTAGCTGTTTTTGTTTTGGTTTTTCTTTAACAATGACACACAGACAATAAACTTGTAATAAACCGTTAGGCTTACAAAGTACTTACAAGCTAATATATATGAGTAGTATGAATATTGATATATATCTAAATATATTTATATGTATATATATAGTTTTTGTTATTTATAGTTTTCTATGCACATTGAAGCGTATTCGTATTACTTTTAATATCAATTGTTGTTGTCCAAATTCTTTTGTATTATCAATTGAAATTATAATATATATATACATACATTGGCATTTTTGAAAGTTACAAAAAATTAATATCTCAAAAAATTAGAATTAATTATTATAATAAAAAATTAATTAGCTATGATCCTAAACTGTCTCAGGTCTGTAAATTATTATTTAGTTAAATTTAAAAAAATGTTGTTCTAAAAAATATTTATCAGTTTTGATGAATATAACCTTTAGTTATTTAATTTAAATAAAATGAATTTTGTTTTATAAAAAATAATCTGTCATGATGAAGAAAAGTTTCAGCTATGTGATTTTTTCTTTTTAATTTTAATAAAACAAATTTTGTTTATAAAAAAATTATGATGAAGAAAAGTATGTGTATGTGAATTTTTTATGCAAAATAATATTGTTCAGTTTTTTGAAGATTTTCAAATTGAATTTGCAATTGATTGCATAGTTATGAAGAGCATTTTTTTTGTATTATTGTATATTAAAATAAAGGTGAATAATGAAAATAATAGCGCTGCAATATCCGAAATTTAAAACAAATAAAACTTTTTTTCGCAACTAAAAAAGATGGTCTCATATAGGGCATAGGTATATATATATCTATATAGTATATCTATATATCTATGTAAATGTATGTATATATATATGTATGTATATATGTGTATATGTGTGCGTGCGTGTCTGATTCAGCACTTTGCTTTTGTTTCAGCCAAGTTGCATGCTGCTCACAATTCAGACCCTGTGCACGACGCTGCCCAGGCCAAAAAGTTTGACTTCGCTTCGGCTATGTGAATAATTATAATTCACATAATTTGATTACACAATTCCGACATTATATCAAGTTTTGTTTTATTTTTATTTTTTGTATGTTCAGTTTAATTACGAACTGTATTTTGTTATCTTGTTTTACGGTTTTTGAAATTTTATGCTCGTAAATTGGTTTGGGGCTACATTCAGATACTTTAATTTCAGGTGTGTATGTATGTGTGTGAGTGTGCGTGTGTAAATTCGTTACAAATTACATAGTATAGGTAATTTTAATAATACTCTTGCAGTAAAGTTATAGAATTTTTTTTTGCTTGCTATATAATATATGCTCTTATAAGTATGCTATACTTTTTGGTTTTAAGGAATATTTTATGCGCTAATTAAATTACTTTATTAGAGACACATATACCAACCTGATCAGATTCTTCTCTCTGCAAGAGTATTTACTCTTCGGCTAGCCGAGCTTTGTTTTCCAATCCTCATCTAATTTTCCAATATTTTATTTAGTTTGTTAATTGAACGCGAACAAAGGTAAGAAAAGTGGGCTTATGCTACGGTAACTAACACAGAACAATTGAAAGCGTACAAAGTTGTTGGACCCAGCCTTATCAGTAATGGAATAGATATATATATATATATATATATATATATATATATATATATATATATATATAAAGATATATAATTGGGCACATATACACACAGATAATGCTAAACAACAAATATTGCCAATCTTCCAAGCTTTGCTAAACTTATATGCTAAACATATCTAAATTATTATTTTTTTTCTTTTTCTTTAAGACACAGGGAAGACTTTAGAAATGTTATAAATTACACAGACATGCATATAGCTAAATATATATATATATCAACTACAATACGTATACGAATACAGTGATTTGTGTATGTGTTTCTGTGTGTTTTCTTTTAACTGCTTACTTCTTCTATATAGCTTATAAAAATTGTTATTTATATGCTTTGGATTTCTGCTTCTTTTTCGGTTGCTAGTTTGGGGCACGTGTGTGTTACTCGTTAAGGTAGGTTTAGGAATTACTTATCGCGTACATGTACTTAGGATTGTCTCTGCTAAAAATATCGTCAAACGCACTACAAACTACAAATCTAAACACCTAACTAAAGTTTCTTCCTACTGCAATGCCTTAAACTTCAATTCCATAACCAGTTTCATTTACATATCCATTTTTTACATGCCATTTTTGATCAGTTGGCATCTGAGTTGATATCGCTTGAGTCTATATACAGATATATATATGTTTATATATATTTATACTCGTTTATACATATGTATATGTGAGTTTGTAATGCCTGTCTTTTTGTTTAGTAACTTTTGCTTTCACCTCTTTGGTATAAGTTGTTGCTTACAGATACTGGTCCTCGTTGGTTTTCAGTTGAAATCAAATTTTCGCACTGCGCGCACGTGCCGCATGCTTTCGTCCAAATAGAATGCGCTTGAAGGCGCGTCGGAACTCTGGATTGAAAATGGTATAAATGACCTGTAAATAGAGGGGGTGATTAGGTGTGAGAAGAGTTGAGAGTTTGTTTGAGAATATGTATTATATATTGAGACTCTATGACTGAAATAGGTTATATTCTTATAAGAAATCAATAAAAAAAAAAAAATGCAATGCAAAATCTAATTGTATATATATTTCTTAATATTAGAATATTATTATAATATATATATATTTCAGCGGTTATTTGCTGCGACTAAGATTGAATTCATTCTAATTGCAAGTAATTTAAGTATAAATTTATATAAAACCATGTATGAATACCATCAATTTAGAATACAAATATTTATTCTTAATAGATTATATTCATCCATTAATATAATTATCAATAATAATCAAATTAAAAAGCTGTGACTTTTATTTATTGAGAATCTAGGTAGATATATTTTTTTGAAGTATTCAATTAGATGTGGCATATGCTGACCTCATTCTTATTAGAATTCAATGACATATCAAAATTCTTATCAATCATCGAATGAGAAATATATATTTATTATTCTTAAATTAAATTTGTCTTTCATTTCTACGCTTTAAGCTATTGTAATTGAATTTTATTCGATTCAACACAAACAAATTCTCTTGATAAAAATATCTGGAATGCTGTATCAATCATCCAATTAGATTCCAATTTACACTACTTTAAATTCCATATTTTAACAAAGTTTTCATCCAGCTAAAGCTGCTACAAATAGCCATAAATATGTATGAAATGGTAAAGAGAGATTAAGAAAAACTATTCATTTAATCAACCATCCAATTGGAATGAGAACTGCATAAAACAGCAATGCTTTAATTAAGTCAGTTGGGTATTGACTGTTTGCTCTAAAAGGAAAAAATGCTGAAAAATGGCTGCAAATTAACAAAATTTACAGCTGTTTTTTTTTTTTCTGGGTAACTGTATTCAGTTGAGATATATATATTATATGTATGGTATATCAATCATCCAATCAGAATTACCCACACTTGGCTCATTTGTTACACACAGGACAAAGACGTATTGCAACGGACAGTTGGACAAATCTTTTGGGGATTCACTTTGTTACTGTTTTTTTGTTTGTCTTCTTCTTTTTTTGTTCTTATATACGTACCGGATTGAGCGTCGAATTGAAGTAGCCTAGCCAGAGGAATAGCGATGCAATTGCTGGATGAATTTCACAATCCTTGCACAGGCTCATGGTGAGGGCCATGACAAAGAAGGGCAGCCAACAGATGACAAAGGCGCCGGTGATGATGGCCAATGTTTGCGCTGCTTTACGTTCACGTTTCGCCTCCAGCAACTGGCGCCGTTTGGCCAGCTTCTGGTGTGGATTGGCGATGCTAGCCAGCACACCCCGGCCAACAGTTGTGCCAGTGGGACTTGTGGCAGTCCCACCTCCTGCTCCACCTGCTCCTGTTGGTCCTGCTGCTGTTGGCTGGCCGCCCATGGCGATGGATTGTGCTAGCGGCGTAATGGCATTCAAATGGGATGCTATTAGATGCTGCTGTGCGGCGCTGGCCACCTGCTGTGAGAGCGTTATGATTTCGTTAGCATTGCTCGTGCGATACTGTGAGCGGACGAGAGTGAGACGGCGAGACAGTGTGAGAGAGAGAGAGAGAGAAAGAAAAAGCAAAAGCATTGAGAGACAAAGACAAGAATGTGCATACATATAAAGCAAACAGAAACAATTAGCTTCATTCTGTTGGACTAACTGAGCAGCTGGAACATCTGGGCACAGTTTAGCTGAGCTGAACACAGGTAACAGCTAACAGCTAACAGGTAACTAGCTCAGTTCCAGTTCAGTTTTTTCTCAAGTTGCAGCAGCTACTTACGTCATCGGCATCACTAGATATAGTCGTAAGTTCGGTGCCCGCGTGGCTTTTGTTATCATAGTTACTCGTGCTGAATTCTGTCTCCTCTCGGGTAATGGCCAGGCTGGCAAAGTCAACGGCAATGGCGGCCACAGAACGTGCCACGGCGCCTTCGGTGCCCGCATTGATGTTGGCCGTATTTGTGTTACGGCCAAAGCATATCTTAATTCGTTTACGTGGACGTCGCTGCACTTGGCCAGCCTCATTTTCAGCATCCTCCAGTTGTTCGCACTGCTTGTCCCGCAAACGACGTTTGCCAGCTCGCTCCTTGGGCGCGTCACGTGCCGTCGAATCGCACTGCAAAATTTAATTATATTTCGCTGTTTAACAGGTGAAGGCAAAGAGTTGAAGTTTCCCTTTATATAATATATATATATATATATATATATATACAGGGCCGGATTATCATAGGGGCCAGGGCCTGATTTTTTTACCAATTTAAAACGTAAAAACTTAAGATCACGTTACGTTACACGTTACGTATAATATAATAATAGTTTTGGAATCCTCCGCAATCTCTTTTTCGAATCTTTTATTACAAGTTTTTCGCACAAAAAATCGCAAAAAGTTAATATTCTATAATTATTACACGCTATGTATTCTTAATTCTCATTAAAATCATGTACATAAGTATATGATTCCTATAATATTTCATTCTTATCACTGGGATGTTGACCTCTATTTTAAGAGCCCCCACCACACTTGGCCCCATGCTAATTGTTTTTGATCCGGCCCTGTATATATCCTTTACTATCTCTCTCTTTCTATCTTCCGCTGTCTGTCTGCCTGTCTGTCTATTCCCTCATTTCCAATTCGCTTTTAGCTATTTTCGTGTATTTGATTTAGAAGCTGTCCTAAGCATTTCTAGTTGTTCCCCTGGGGCACATTTTGTTTTTAGCTACCATACAACTAGCTAAGGCTTTGAGTGAATCGCACATTTGCCACGCCCACGCACACCCACACACACACACACACACCGACGCATACATAAATCGTTGAGTGCGAACTTTTTGGCTGCTTCAAGTGCTCATTTGGGCCCAGCCCTAATGGGTAGCAAAGGATTCGCATTATCGTTTCGGTTAATGACACTCTCATTATGGCAACAAGACATGGTTTTTAGCTCAAATTTCATTAGACGACGCACACGCACTTTCTCTTATTATTATTTAACATTTGTCAATGCCGCGCAACTAGCGAGAAAATGTATCAAATTAATTGTAAACCCAAAACCCATTTCAATTTCCGTTTGCCTGAACTCACCTCGGTCTCCGTTAATGTCACATTGAAGGACTTTTGGGTGCGACGTTGTATGCGCTTCCTTGCAATTAAATAGATTTTCCAATACAGAAATAAAATCACCAATAGCGGCACATAGAACGTGCAACATGTGGCAAATATCTGCGGGAAGTAAAAGAAAAAAAAAACAAAAAACAGAGAAGAAAACAATAAGAATTAAGAGCACACACACACAAGGCAGATGCTGTTCTCGGTTACCTGATAGGCCACATCCTGCGAGACCATGCAATTCTGTTCCTCTATGCGTTTCATGTAATCGGGATCCTTCCAGCCAAATTGTGGTGCCAGCGAGACAATCAGCGCAGCGAACCACACACAGAATATCATGATGAAGACGCGCCGCGGTGTACGCAAATTGTTGTAATCAATGTTCGTGACGGTCCAGTATCTGCAATTTAACGAAATGTGAGAGAGAGTGAGCGAGAGATGAGAGAGATACAAGTAGAAAGAAACGAGATGGGTGAAAAAATGAGAAGTGAGAAGTCAAGTAAGGAAAGGAAGAGTTAAGAACAGAAGCTAACGAGCAGAGAGTAGGGTAAAAGGCTTATTTATTTTTTTTTTTTTTTTAGAATATCGTAATGTGGAAGAGTATTAAGCAGGAAGAGTAAATAACGAGAACAGACCAGCGCTAACACACAACTGAATAATAAACTAGTTTAAAGCAAGTCTTTACTCGCTTCCTTGACTCCACAAAAAATACACACAATTTATGGATATCCAACTAAAACTGCAGAGTGCAACGAGCAACAAGTAAAAAGAGTAAAAAATGTGTAAAAATATTGCCATGTTAGATAGCTCACCTGTCTGCCGCGATGGCCACCAGGTGCAATATGGATGCTGTGCAGCAGAGCACATCGCAGGATGTCCAAATATCGCAGAGTTCCGGTCCAAGGATCCAGCCGTTGCTTATCTAAATTGAATGAAATGCAAGGACATGGATTCTCAGTATTTGCCAGCGGGAATAAATGCAATTAAATTATGTCATTGCCTCTCTCTCTCACTCTCTCATTGCCTTTGCAGTGAGATGACGCAATTTGAACAATTAACAACGCGCAATGGCTCATTACGCATACACACGCATACACCCACACACATACGCACACGCATACACCCACACACATACGCATACATCCCCACGCACATACACATATACAAGTCTCTGTTTCGTTCGTGACACTTGCTGCGGGGCAAAGTCAACTCTTTGCTCGTAATTTCATTTGCACGCTTTTCATTCCAAGTTTCCATTAGGGTAATGAAGTTTGTGCTTGAAGCAGTTGCTGCAACTGCCAGCGACAACAAAACCAGAGTCGCTTGCACAACACAAGCAGCAATAATATAGTAACAACAACAACTGCAACAACTTGACAACAACAATAACAACTTACCTCGTAGACGGCGCCAAGCGGCATGACGAGACAGGCAACAAATAAATCAGCAACTGCCAGAGATGCGACCAAATAATTAGCAACATTTTGCAAGTTTCGTTCGAGTATAATGGCTGCAATCACAAATACGTTGCCTGCGTGTAAGGAAGAAGAAGACGAATAGCATATAGTAATTGTAAATGTACAGATATATACAGATATACACTTGTATAAAATATTATTATTACAAAATGTGATTTACATATTCACTGCCTTGAGATGCGGTTCGTCAAATTGATTTTATGCTTTATACCTTTGAGTTTCACCTTGAGGTTTCTGGGTTAAAAGTACTTAATTTTGAAGAAGAAGAGTCAGCTGAGCTCGGTTTTGGGTTTGGTTTTTGGTTAAGGCAACTATTTAAGTTAATTCTCTACAAATACTATAGCTGCAAATATTTGCAGTGAAATAGTTCAAATGCGTAAATCTAAAATACTTTTTGACTTTAAATAAACTTAAATAAATTATGTTAATGAAATGATCTGATTATAAATAGAACTTTTATTGCAATAATGTTTAGTCATATTAGAAATTAATTATCAATATTGTGAAGAGGCATATGAAAAGTTGTTAAATATAGTTTTAGCTACGTATTTCTTATTTAATACCTTTTAATATTTATTCATATAAGTTTTATTTTAGTTTTATCAGAAATTAATGATTCAAAACATTTTTTTTTTCTTATTTAATTTTTAGTTTATTTAATATTTTTTTATTATTATTTTTTTTCAACTTCATTATTATATTATTATGATTTTATTTTTATTATTTTATTATTTATAATGGAAATGGAAATTATTATTGATTAGAGTGGTCTATATATAACATATTAGTATGGCATATATATTTTGTATAATTGTTTTGAATATAAAAGAATTTTGTAGCTCTTATATTAGTTGTGCTAAAAAAATTTTTCCTGCGATTTCGTTTTTCAATGACTGCAAACAAACAGACAGAAGCACAGACATTTAAGTAGTATTATATCGTATTAACTATTATATCGTCCTATGACGAGCCCTCCTTAAATTCTATATTCAATGCCAAAAAGCACCAATTTCCTTTTCAATTCTTAATGCTGTTTAGGTTTTCCGTCAAAATAAATGAAAATAGTTCAAAGCTATTAAAAAGTTTGTTTGGCCCGTTTAGCTCTTTAAATATTAAATTAATTGCCTTAGCTCAACAAAATGCATTTTAATTGTTCACTTGAAATGACATTAAATATTTATTCGCTCGACTTTTGTGGTGCACACAATAAGAGATAGTCAATTAGTTTAAAACTTTGATTGCAGACAGCAGTAGTAGTAGCAGCAGCAGTGTCAGCTGTTAAACATTATTGAAATGGGAACAACTAAAGTAGTCGCTGGCAATGGGCGAACTGTTTTATTATGCCAAAATCAATCAGCCTTTGCAGCACGTTTCTAATTGCAGGCAATTGTGCATGGCACAAGCACATGCCGACAGAGGTTGAACTAGACGCAGACACACACACACACACACGCACGGCACACACACGCACACAATTTCTACTCAAACTGAGCCAAGTTCAATTTCGTCTGCCTTTGGGGCAAGTTGAAAGTGGGGGCTGCTTGCCAATCTCTCTGTGCGATGCAAATGATGCAAGTTGGCAAATTGTAATTGCCACGGCGGCATTCAAAAGCTTTTTGCCTCTGTCAACCCGATGTTCGTCTCTAACTATGTCAGTATGTCTAGCTGCTGCTGCTGTTGTTGTTTTTGTTATACCCTGAACCCATAGGAATTGGGAACTCAGGGTATAAAGGTTTTGTGAAAATATATGTAGCAGGCAGAAGAAAGCGTGACAAAGCCCTTAAAGTATATATATTGTTGATCAGGGCGACGAGCTGGGTTGATCTAGCCATGCCCGTTAGTCCGTCCGTATACTGCACGCATATATAGAATATGATTTCCAAAATTAAAAAATTTTCCTTTTTTTGTTATCGATTAAAAACTTATTCGAAAATCAGCTTAAAAATTATACTTCCTACATATTTAGAGCTAGAGTCTCCAAACTTTAATTATAGATTTATATGTATTTTTTAGATTTTTTAGATTTTTTGTATATAATATATATTAAATATTTAATATATTTAATTTATAAATTTAACCCCACCCACAAAATCCACCCCCCACCCTACATATTTACACACATTTAAATGATATTATCACAGAAAAAGTTATTAAGCAATATAGTTCCCATATTGAAACATCAGTTCCTTGATTAGTTCAGGGGATCTCCTAGTCGAGCAGTCTCAACTAGAGCACTATTGTTGTTGTTGTTATTATTGCTGTCCCTTGTCTATTGGCTATTGTTGTTGCTAGTACTGAGCGTTGCCTGTCTGCAGTTTATCAAAACGTTTTTGTCAGTGCTCGTCGTGCCAGTGCCAAGGAAAATGCATTTGCATATGCTAGCAGCGGCGCTTGCCACAGTGGCGGATGTTGCGCATACGCCGCGTGTGTCGCACACACATACACACACACACACTCACACACACACTCGCTCTCTGTGTCTACCTGCGTGGGTGTGCGTCTAAGGCTGTGAGCGTTTGTTTGCACAATTTCCATTTGACGCCTTGGCGCGCTTTTAATAGCTTTTCACGTGTCGATGGCAACAACAACAACAACAGCAACAACAATATAAAGTCTAAAAAATGTATTTTTATATACAAAAACAAAGCCAAAAAAAACCCAAATTTTTTTTTTAAAACTTTGTTTGCTTTTGTCGCTTGTCGTTTGTCGTCCTTGGCTGGCAAGGACTTACAGGACGCAACTCAACTCTCTGCTGCTCGTCGCTAAGTGCGACGTTTAACGCAAAGCTTTTTAAAACGCGCGCGCACTCTAAGCACATAACTGCCACGCCCAGCGCTAGCAAATTCCTGCCTCCGCCTCCGCTCCCGCCCCACACTCCTGCTACTTCTTGCGCCTCTCCTCCTCCTTAAAAAAACTTCACGGCAGCAAATCATCTTTCGTAAGCCAAAAATCAATAAAATTTTCAAGCAGCGCAATAAAAATCTTCTGCATCATAAATTTCACTTCATTTACAGTTTGGACGATATGGCAACGTTACTTATTTTCCTTTTTTTTTTTTAGCCTGCCTCCCGGCGGCATAAATTTGAGAATAATTTAACGGCTACAAAATCTGGCAGCATGCCACACCCACTTGCCACTTGCCACTTGCTACTTGCCACATAAATGATAGCAGCTGCTTTAAGACATGAATCGAAATATGCTCGCGCCTGATGTGATATAGGAGGGGTAGATTGGCTTTCGTATAGAGCTGTGTGCGGAGCTGCTGTGTTCATGAAAATAGTAGTGCTGCCTACTACACAAAGCTTGGAAACCTAAAACTTCGTTTGAAACGATAAAAGAAAGTCGATTTAGGCATGTCCGTCTGTCTTTTTATCCATTTTATAAAAACAAAAAAAAACAAAAAAAAAACGATAACTATTCCTGATATAATGTTTTCGATTAAAAACCAATTTAAAATTCAGCTATAACATTTTTTCTCCTACATCTTTAGGGTTAGACTTTGCAAATTTTGCATTCAGATTTATGCAATTTTGATTTGTATTATATTGTGGATACCGTCTCTAAATTTTGATTCTAAATTTTAATTGAAATGGAAGTTCAGTTCCAAATATAGCTTAAATGTAAAAGTGTTTTCATATTTACTATGCTGACAAATATTCCAATAGAATATGTGGATCATATGCTAAAAATTTCACTGAAATGCGTTCAACAAAACGGGATTTTCCTAGGTGGCCAGCCTGACTAGAGTTTTCTTATTTATTTTTTTATTTTTTATTTTTATTTAAAAAAATATTATGTTATGTATTTTGGTATTTTATTTTTTATTTATTTTTATTTTGATGGGACACTTTATTTTTATTAAAATTATTATATTTTATATATATTATTTTATTTATATTTTATTTAACAAGTTTTCTGTTACCTTTAGAGCCAACATAATCCTGGATTAGTTTGTAATCCTAAACGAGTATTATGCAGTCAGTGGCACCGAATTCTCATGTTCTTGGTTGATTTCTTAAGTACGTGAATGATTGAGTTTCTGTTTACTTACCAATAATGGTGACGAGTATCATTAGGCCAAGTACAATGGTCATGGCAATCATTTTGACCAATAGCCAAAATTCAGCTGCGGCACGCTCATTGGCAACACGTTGCTCCTCCTCCTGCAGTTGTGTAAGATTGCCGCCTGCATTGGTGGTGCTGCTGTTGCTGGTGTTGAAGCCGCTGCTGCCGTTGTAGTTGCCGCTGCTGTTGTAATTGCTGCTGCTGCTGTTGCTGCTGCTGTTACTGCTGCCATTGATGTTGTTACTGGCGCCGCCAATGCCGCCGCCGCTGCCAGCATCCAGCTGTGTTAGGCTGCCATTCAGTTCAATGAAGAGGCTCTCGTTGAACAATATTGCTGGCAGTTCTATTTCCAAAATGCTTGGGACATCACCGATTGCCCCAAACTCGAGCAATGTGGCTGGTGTTGTCATTGTGCTTAGCATGTTGTTCTTGTTCTTGTTGCTGTTGTTGTTGCTTGTTACTTAACGCCCAGTGGGCGTGCCACTGCCAATGTATGTGCGAGTGCTTAAAACAGTTGTTGCTGTTGCTGCTGCTGCTGCTTCTGCGACAAGGCCTGCCGTAAGCGCCTTTGTTGCTGCTGTTGTTGCTCTGGCTGCTGCTGTTGCTGCTTCTGCTGCTGCTGGCGTCGCAGCTGTTGCTGTTGATTTTGTTTCAGTTCGTGTTGCTGCCGTTGTTGCGGGTGATAAAGCGCCTTAATCGTGCTTGCCAAGCACTTAACACGTAAACTGAAATGTTCGGGAATGAGACAGACTCTGTCAGTTGAATGGCAAAAAAATAAGAACTCAAAAAACTGAGAAACAACAGCAAAAAAACGCGTCTAGAAAGCAACCAAAAAAAGAGACCTTTTTTGATTTGGTCACCAAAGCGCAAGAGACCTAGAAATATAGTTAAAAAGAAAAAAATAAATAAATAAAAATAAAAACAAAAGTATGCCAAATAAATTTTTAAAGTGCGCGTAATATAATTTATGATTTATCTATCGATAAACCACAATTGTAACAAAAACGTCATACATATTTTAGTTTAAAGGTAACGGTAAAAATCTACTCCTCATATACTCAAATTAATAAATAGCAAAAATATATTACTTAGGTGATATAAGTAGATATTCATAACCAGTACTCAAAGCTTGTTGTATAGAGTGAATTGCAATTTGTCAGCGGTAATTTGTAAATCAAATTTTCTGATTAAGCTGAAGTCTAAAATTATAGAAAATGCATAAAATTGTTTTACCCTAAGCTTGTAGGGTAGTGTAATGAGCATAAGGTCTATGTGGCAAGGTAAATGGTATTTTGTGTACCATAAGTAGACTGTTTTAACAATGTACACTAAGCTTGTAGTGCAGTGTAACAGCATTTTTATCTTGCTCAAGCTAAAGTACAGCTCTTGCTGATGTAACTATTTTTCTTTTTTTTAACACTAATAATTATATAAAAAAATTTTTAAACAACAACTTTGTAATGCAGTATTGGAGAACAGCTGCTATGATTATTTTATTGGATCAACTTTTTACTCTAGTAATGTACTACATTTTATAAGCCTATAATCCTAGTAATTTACGTAATGTACCAAATTTGATAAGCTTTTAATTCTAGTAATTTTAGTAATGTACTAAATTGTAAAAGCTTTTAATATTATTAATTCATTAAATTTTATAAAAAAATTTAAATTCATGTAAAACCCTTAAGCTGCAAGTTTGTAGTGCAGTGTAGCAGCTAACTGAATCGCTAATAGCTTTCAAACTGTAGCAACCTTCAGGCTGACCTTTCTTAATTGAATAAAAAGATTACAAATGAAAAGCTGTTCTGCTCTCAGCCTCAGCTCTCAGCTCTCAGCTCTAGCTCTCAGCTTGTAGTGCAGTGTAGCAGTCGCTTATGCAACTACACCTTTTCTATTCAACTAGCTCTGTCCCTCTCTATCTCCATCTCTCTCCCTCTCTCAGTCTCTTTGTAGCTGTGTTTTTCCATCTCTGTAGCTATCTGGCAATGACCTCAACTGACAGCCTTCTTATCACCCGCCTCTATTGATTATCGCCTATTGCTATTCAACGAGCTTTAATTCATTTCAAAATGTTGCTGGGAACACAACAAGTTTTACCGCTGCTGCTGCTGATGGTGGTGCTGGTGGTGTCTCTGTTGCAAGTGGTGCTGGCGTCGCCTGCCACTAGTTATCGTCTGGAGCAGCAGCGACGACTGCCCTACGAGTCGTCTGCAGGATTTCGCTCGGAGTTGAAAACTCCGCCGTTTCGCAGCTGAGAGCTGCCGAGTTGAGTTTTACAACTAAGTTCTTATTTTGTTGTTGCATGTTTTGCATATCACAAAGAAAAGAGAAAATAAAAAACAATAAAGTCAGGTGTGTGCAGACCTTTTGCATAAGTGTTATCATTTAATACACACAGAGTGCCGTCGTTATTCTCTCTATCTCGCTCTCTCTCTTTCTCTCTCTCTCTCTCTCACTCTCTCTCTCTGCCTTTCGGTATGCCACTTGCCCTTTTGTGTGCAGTAGAATGCAACACATTAGGTGACCTTTGTCTGTGTCAAGGTGCACGGCAGGTGAGCAGCCACCCAAGCAGCAATCTAACAAACACTAAACAAACACTGCCACTCATCAGTGTTGGTGTGTGCGAGTGTATATGTGTGTGTTAGAATTGTGTGCGGTTGCAGGGCAGCGAAAGATACACACAGACTGAATAAACCGCTAAGGAGAATTGCGAAGGTTGCACATAAAGTTGTTGTGCTTTAATTAATATATGAAAATTGAAAGTTATATCAATTCATTTTGAGGTAGTAATAAAGTTTTTATTGTTCGTTTATTAGCTCGTACGACTTCAAACAAACTTTGGAAATTGACAGGGAAGAAGAAGGAACGGAAAAAAGCAAGAAAGAAAGAGAAGCACAGAGACATAGAGAGAGGAAGAGGCAGATTGAGATGGAGAGATAACTAGCGCAAAGAGAGAGAGAGAGAGTTAGAGTGAGAGAGAGAGAGATAGGGAGAGAAAGAAAGTGATATAGAGGGAGAGACGAATAGAGACAGAGACTGAGAGAGAAAGCAAAAAATAGAAAAAGAAGAGGTAGAGATATAGGGATACATCAAGAGAGGGAGAGAAACCGAGAGAGAATATTTAAAATAAGAAATCTTTGAACTTAATCTACTTTCTACATTTTTAATTTCAAAATTTATTTTTAGGCTCAAAATTCCACAGAAATTGGGAATTCCCAAAGCAAACCGCACGCTTCAAATATGCCTTAGACTCTGCTGTTAGCTAACTTAAATATTCCCTGTGTGTGCTTGCGTACCTAAATTATATATTAATCAACTCACAGATAGTATAAAACTTGCTTCTTTCTGTGAGCTTTCCAGAAACTTCCCTCGCATTAGCTTCTCAAAATAGGTTTCAAGTGTTGGCATGCATACATATATGAAAACATATATGTGTCGTTTGGGTTTGTATAGACTGGCTAAAATGTTAATACTGCTAACGGACAAGGGAAATGCAGGCCAACAGCAGCAGAAGTAGAGACAGGGCGATGCGCCCAAGCAGCTCATGTGTGAGATATATTTTCATAGTCAAGGTAATCGCCACTGAGACTAAAAATCCGCCCACTCGCCCACGCCACCCAAGCCACGCCCACAACATATGCATTGCCTTGGCTATTAATAAATGCAACTAACTGTTTGTCCGATGCGCAGGGTCAACTTTTATTTCTGCTTTTTATACTCGGTTACATATATTTATTTATTTTTTTTTTTTGCTTTTTATTTGGGCATCTAGTTTTGCTCTTTTGTCTTGTGCGAATCGCTTTTAATTTTGAATTGCGAATGATGTTTTTTTTTGTGCCGAGTTGTTCTAGTTGTTGCTGTTTTCTATGGCAAGGCTACAGCATAAATTTTTTTGCGCTGTGCTTATGCCCTGTGCATAGAGGTACAAGACGGGTTTGGCGGTGCTTGTCAGCCGCAACATGTAAAGGACGAACATACAAAAAAACAAGAAGAAACAAAAAATAAAACATAAAAATGTAAAGGAAAAAAAAATCGGCAAAAAATATTTGTAAAAAAAGGAAACATTTTTTGCTGACGTTTGCAAGCAGCTCGCTGCGGGGCATAGTACGAAAATCGCGCGTTTACTTAGCAGCCACAGTCAGAGGCATTCGAAATCCTTTCATACAAGCCCACACACATACTCAGTCGGCACACACACACACACACTCACTCACACTTGAATTAATTCATAGTCTAATAAATATACAAAAAGTTTTGTATATGTTGAATGCCTGCAACTGGCAGAGCCTTTTTATGCTGCCACACAGACGGACAGAAGGACAGACCCATAGACAGACGCGTGTGAGCGAGGCAGCACCCGCAGCAGTGTTGGCCACGCCCCCTGCCGCCCATTTAGTTGTCATTTGTGTCAGCATAATCTTTAGCTCTAGCCTTTATCTCCTTTTTTTTGTCATTTTTAATTCTATTTGCTGTGTTCCAAGCTGGAGTCGTGTCTGGACAATGCGCCAATTAGCAGTGGCTTTTTATCAAGCAAATGTTTTAATTAAATATGTATATTAAATTCAGTTAGCTAAATGGACGACAATCTGTGGAGTAATCAAATGCTATGATTTATTTTAAGAGTGGAAAGCTTTATGCAATTTCATAACTGAAATGCTTAAGCTCTCTCCCTCTGTCTCTGATATGAAATTGAAATTGAATTCATTGGACATTGTTAAAGAACTTTGACAATTGCCCCATCTAGTATCCGAACAACAAACTGCACTCAGGCACATTGGCAACTTTTCATAAAGTTTGTCCACTAATTGCTTCAACTCCGACTTCATCATATACTAGTGTGCAACGAGCCGAGTTTTGTTATTGAACTAAATAACTGTTGCGAACCCAGACCATAGACCCATAGACCTAAGGCTAGACAAAATCCCATTAACTCAACAACAGGACCAACAAAAGCAGTTGCAATTGCAATAAAAACAGGAAGAAGGAAACAGAAAAAAAAAACACAAGTAAAAATACTAAAATAAAAGCAATTGAAATGTTTTGCTCTCTTTGGCTGACAGCTCTTTTTATGTGAATTGGACAGCAAAAGAGTTGAGAGCGCAGCTAAACGAAGATAAAATACTCTACTAGGAATATGTCTAAGAACTAGGGGGTGATTATTCGCATAAGAGTTATATACATAAGTTTTAAAGATTTTTTGTCTCTACATCATCTCTGTGCATTTTAGTGCATTTTTCATTTCAGCATATGGATGCTGTGTGTTTTTGTTCTTTGAGGCGAGTCTAGGATTCAAGTCTTTGATACTTTTATTAAAGAGAAAATGATGTTCAGACCCATCATGAAGTTTGGATTGATTTAGATCATAGTCAAAAGAAACAATGTCGGACAATATTTTGGAGCCAATGTTAAGTAGTATTTTAGTTAGACTCTATCATCAAATAGATATCTATAGGATATTTTGAGTTTAAGATTAAAGACAGATAAAGGAACCTAGAATACCAGAGTAATATTTTGATATAATATGGTAGTTCATTGTTGATAGGATAATTAATAATAGTATTTAAGAGCATATTAGGTATCATTATAATTTGATAATATAGAAGTTCATTGTTCCTAAGAAACTTATTGCAAATATTTAAGATAAATATTTATAATAATTTATATTGCAAAGCTCTAAGAGATTAAGTATTACTTGAGTTACTTTGAAAGCTAAATAAATCTTTAATTTAAAAATAAAATTTGTTGAGCTGATCTGTGATCTATGATCTGCTGTCTCTATATATGTGAGTTAACTATAGGCAGCTAATTATGTTTTAGAGATTATAGAACTCTCAATGATCGAATTTGGTGAAGATATTTCAAATATAAAAACAACTCTGAGAAGATTTATCAATGGGCTCTGTATGATACTATAGGCGAAATACACTCTGTATGTTGCACACAAGTACAATAGAAAAATGATGATATGCATGTTTTATGAGTGGAAACCTTAGAGCGGCCAAATAAACGGAAAGGTAGAGAGTCTGACTAAATATAGATCAATAGCAGAGTAGCTCTCACTCTGCTGTCAAAGCGGTTTATATTATATAAATATATATGTTTGGTTTCTTTTACTACAAACTTAAAAAACACACTTAAAAATCTACAAAAAATTGCATTTGCTATGCATTATATACTACTACTACTACTATATACGACAAACAATGATACAGGATGAGATGGAAGCTTTATAGCTATAGAATTGTAATACAATACAGCTAAGTGCATCTCCAGACTAGGCTAGACTCTGCTATTTTATATTTCATGATAAAGGTCTTAAACCACCTAGAAAGTCATAAATAAATAGAATATTAAATGCAGCAAAATTTCTCTACAGCTGCAATTCAGTTTTCTCAGTTTCAGCAATGCACTGGGTTTAGCTCTCGTTTTAGCTGTATGCTGTTTGCCCTGAGGATTTATGGTAACTGAAGTGCTACGCGTCGGCTTGACCTTGGTCTTTGTTTTAAATAATATATATATATATAAATATTTATATATATATATGTCTGTTTGTATATTTGTATTTGAATTCTTATTCATTATACTCACACATAAGCATAATTATGTCCTTTCACATTCATTTTCGTGCGCTTCATTAGCGACGCTGCAGCGCCGCAGGTAAATGCGTCAACATAAATATTTATGCCGAGTGTCACGAGACGAGATGGAACGACGACAACAACAACAACAAACACAACAACAGCGCGCCACAACAAGCTTTAAAAAAAAATGCGACCACAATCTCCGCAGCTGTATGAGTGTGTGTTGGTGTCTGTCTGTCTGTGTGTGTGCGTGTTTGTATTTGATTTTTTGTTGTATTTAATTTCACGGTTTTATGTCTTAATTATGCGGGCGTGTTTCACTTTTGTTCAGTTTGATTTTTTAAATTTTGATTTGAGTCTTTAATTTTATATTTGATTTGCTTTGTTTTTTTTATTATTATTTTTTATTTTTGAAATTAATTTTTAACACAATTTGTTGTTTTGTTTTTTAGAAATTGAGAGTTTCAGTCTTTAATGTAGATCCTGTTGCTGTCGGCGGCACATGCGTCTTTAACCTATACCCAAGCATAACTATTGACAAACTGCCTCAATGTGGCCGTTTGCTGTTAAATGGCAGCAGCAACACAAGACGTAGCAGCAGCAGCAGCAGCGACAGCAACAGCACCAGCAGCAGCAGCAGCTGATTTTTCATTTTACACTTGCAGCAGCGCCTGCGCCTTTCACATGCCACAGCGGCATTCTCTTATACAGTAAATTGGCGCAAAAGTCTACACAACTTGAATTTAAGAGAACTCGGTTCGAATTCGAAAATGGATTCTCTTAATACAAAAATAATAATAATAAAAATTGTATCAGAACTGTTGCATGATATTTGTTGCGCCTTCAGATGGAAGCAATTAAATCATTCAAATTTATTTTTATTTTGTTTGTTGTCGCATTTTTGCCGCCGCAATGAAGCTGCTCTCGTTAATGGCTTAAGAAATCCATTCTGCCTTTAAGCATCGTTGCAACTCTTAACAAAGCCACATTTTATTCGGATCTCAAAA
Source organism: Drosophila hamatofila (assembly GCA_035045345.1). Taxonomy (NCBI): domain Eukaryota; kingdom Metazoa; phylum Arthropoda; class Insecta; order Diptera; family Drosophilidae; genus Drosophila; species Drosophila hamatofila. The sequence goes on from JAWNPA010000012.1 coordinate 22,453,454, forward strand.
GCTTTGCATTTCAGCAAGTTTTTAATATGACTAATGCAATGTGCGAATCAGGTTGGGTCAGGCCCGAAATGTCCAGTAGCTGGCTTTCTATTATATACGTTGTTCCTTGTATATATTATATACGTTGTAGTTGTAGAAAAGCAATTGATGAGTGTTTAAATAGGGTATATTTGCATTGGGTAAAGCAGAAGAAGAAGATCTTGTGATATATATATGAAAGATGAATTAGACAAGGGGTATATTAAGGCTTGATAAGAAGGAGGTTTTCTGACACATATAACAAGTATAAAACATATATAAGTGAAAAAATACAGAATAGAGAATCTCTATAATCTCTATTAGATATACCAAAGATTAAAATACACTGTAGAGCAGATGAATGTAGTTCGGATTTTAAATAGTTCGTTGTTGCCTACATTTGAAGTATCTTAATCAAGGCAAAATATTTTTCCGATTTTTCAATTTGAGCAGAAAAAAAAAACACCAAGTAGAGAAAGAATTACCAACAGAATTATTTTTTTTTTTTTTATATTGATATGAATCAGTATGCAATTGATATCATATAACGGCTTTAAAAAGCTAGAGTATTTACGGTGCTAAGTATTTGTATATTAGATATTTGCATAGTCTTTGGTCATTAAGTCTATTAGTCTATTAATCTATTAGTCTTAGTCTATTAGTTTATCAAAGCAACAAGCTCAGTTAAAGTAAAACCTAACTCGCATTTTTGTTATTCGAGCATTTCTTTTAAGATTTGAAGAGCTAAAGTCTGCATTAGATATGCACCGATGAAGTTGGTATTAAGTGAACGATAACTTAAGCTAGCTTAATTCAACTAGAATTCTTACAGATTTATATGAGATCTGTCTAAAGCATGAGCTGGTTAAGTTTCTAGAAAACCAATAAAAAATTATACCAAATATTCAGCATCACAGAATATTTTAATATTTTCATGAGCCTTTCATGTATGTCTACGTAGAAGATATATACGTAGATAAAGATACAGATAGTTATTTTTAGGTATGTATATGCATATATGGTATATTAATATATATAGATAGATATAGATTAAAGTTTGGGAGAAAAAAGCATTCAAGAATGCATAGAAGTTTTACAAATCTATCCAAAAATTATATCGAAATATTGTATTTACAATTTATGTCTGTAAATTGCATTTTTTAAATATTTATGTACTCCACTCCACTCTCTGAATAAATTTGATCTCTTCAGGGTAACTCGCCGTCGAGCACACTTAGTCGCTGCAGCACTCTTGACTTTTTTTTCATCCTTCTTCTTTAGTCTTTTTTTATGCCATTTCCTGTGCGTCTTTCATCTAATGCGCATTAAGCCAAGTCTACTCTATGCGTTGGCCCTTATAGCCATTCTCGATATTTGCGTTTCGTTTTTGAAGGCCATTTCTATGCAGTTGCCGTAACGTGCCGCACGGCGCAACGACTTTCCAACTTCTACCAGGCCACTCTATGCAACATTATTGGACATCAACTGCTGCTCTGGCTCTGGTTCTGGCCTGGCCAAGTAGCCAAGTGGCCAAGTGGCCAAGTGGCCCGGCTGCTTAGACATGGAGAGGCCAGCGCTTCGTTTGCCATTTGATTTCCGTTTGAGCTGGACGAGCGAGCGGGCGAGCTTTGTTATTGGGGTCCATCGTAAATTAGCAGCGGTTTATTGCCAGTACGTGACATTTTGGACGCGTCCCGGCGTCTGCAATTATTACGCCGTCCATTCATTTGCTGCTCTGGTCAGCAGCAGACCATGCCCTCAGTCTGACCGCCCCCTTCCCCAAGTCCCGGGGCTAACTTCTTTTTATGCTTTGTGTTGGCTTTTGTGTGATTGTCTTTTAAGTTTCTAGTCTGCCGCTGCTGCCGCTGCTGCCGCTGCCGCTGCTGCCTTTGTGGCTTATGTGAGGTCACGCCCACTTGAAGGCGTTGGCACTTTAACATTTCCTTATTCAATATTTGCACAACAATAAAACTTTGATTGTTCCAATTGTTCGTGGGGCAAAGAACTTGGCAAGTCCTGCCTCACATTACGCATACGACGCGTGGCACTGATTTAAGTTTATTTCTTTGAATGGCTAATGAAATACGAAGGCATTGAATGAATTTCAGTGGCTGTAAATACAGCCAACGAGTGGGAGAGTGTGGAAGAGTGAGACAGAGAGATAAAGAGGCAAATAGAGTATTAGCAATTCCGTTGTTTACTTTGTTTTAGTGAGAAACTCTTCGTCTTGGGCTATAAACAACAAGATTTTGCTGCATTTGCCATTTGAAGTTATTTTCTTTTTCCTCTTTTTTATGTGATTTTCAATTGAATTTTTTGCAGCTTGGAATTTATTTTAAATAAAATGTGGGCAATGTGAAGAGTTTAAATTGGAAATAAATATATATGTCAAATTGATGGATGTTTTGCTTAGTATATAAACAGCAGAAAGGCTGGCAGAGAGATAGGAAATGGACTCAGCAAATGCATTTGAATCAAATTTGAAGTAGGCTAAAAAGTGGGGATTAAAATAGCAAAAGCATTTTTGCTTTTTAAAAAGAAAGATGGAATGAAAGAATTTTTGTATTTTTGATTGAGTTAGTGGTAGAAGAAGATATAGAAATGAATATGCTGGTAGAGATACTGATAGAGGTGAAGGTAGATAGAGATAGAAATACAAATAGAGAAAGAGATAGAGATATGAAAAATATGTACAATAAATATGGAGTTGAGATGGTAAAAGTACAGGCGGAGGTAGAAGATGAAAAAGCAATGAATATATTGAATAAAAAAAAATATTGACAGATTAGTGATACAAGTAAAGCTGTCAGTAAAGATAAATTGTTCTACTAATTAACCAAAGCTGAGCTTAAACTAAAGCTATGCTTTTCTTTACTACAACGCAATTATATGTATAATATTAAAGCTTTTTTATGCAAGCAGCAATTCTATTTCATGCGCTGTTATTTTTTATATTATCTAGAAGCAATGCGCTTAATAACTGTACTAACTGCACATCATCCTAATGAGCTAGCAAGTTAAAGTTAATGCAATAGCAGCAGCAGCAGGAGCAATAATTGCAGCAGCAGTTGCAGTTGCAGCTGACAAAAACTCTCGCAGCACGTAACGCGTTGCAATTCAAAAGTAACACAGATAGTGTGTGTGTATTTGTGTGAGTGTGTGTGTGTGTGTGCAAGCTGTAGAGCATTGAGATGGAGAAAGCTTTTGCCATTTAGAATGCGTGACATAAAGTCGAGTCGAGTCGAGTCGCATCGAGTCGCATCGAGTCGACTCTAGTCGAATCGCCCCTCAATTGCAGCAAACGTGCTGCATTTTATGTTGCTGCTGCTGCTGAACGAAAAGTTTGTTGACTTTTTGTCATTGTTTCGAATGGCTAAAAGTTGAGCGTAAAATGTTTCATAATTTGGCTTACACAAATGGCTAAAAACTGACAATCGACCAAGAGTAAGGAGCGGAACGTGTTAGGGAGCTTAGCCCCTATATAGATATACGAAATTTTTGATGCTCGCATCAACAGTTCATTTCACAGTGAACTTTATGCCAAAGGCAATAAACTGGCTAAGGACTAGGCGGGATTTAGAGAGTAAAGGGGGGGCGTCTGGTAGTGGGAGGCATGCATAACATAATAATTACATATAATAAAAACAATTTTTGGCATTTTATGACCACATAAAACTCTAGCATATTTTCAGGCAGCGCACTAAATTATTTGCAGTTATAACAACAAACAACAGCAACGACAGCAAACAGCAACAACAACAGGCAGCTAGAAATAACAGCACATATGTAGAATAACAACAACAACAACAACAAAAATTGCTATCGAGCTGAGGCAAAAAAACAAAAATTGAAGGAATTTACTGATGAATTGCGGTTTAGTTTTATGAGTTGCCAGAAGACAACACACACTAATAACGTGTGTTGTGTGTATCTGTGTGTGTGTGTGTGTGTCATTCCTTTTATGAGCAGCAGCCGTAGCCGCAGCAGCAAACAAAGCTGCGCTGCGTCAACATTTTATGCGTCTTTAATGTTTGTTTTGTGCATAAAAATCGAGACGCGACAAAGTCGAAGCCTTAAAACCCATGGCCCAAAACAAGCAGAAAAGCGCTAGATGAAAATGTTCTACCAGCAAATACCCTGTAATTCGAAAAGAATTGTTGATTGTGAATAGTACAATTTTAATAATTTAATGATATTTTTTCTATATATTTTATTTTTTAAATATTAAAAATTTGTATATTTTATTATAAAAATTATTATTATTGTTATTATAATTATACTAATAACAATTTGGCTGGGAAATGTTGGCAATATATCTGTGTTTACTATAGAAGATTGTTTATATCAAAATTTGAAGAATCAAACTCTTGAAATATGCAAATTATGCAGAAATACATTTGAAAGGAATTGAAAATATTATCGATGACTTTAAATAAACCTTCAGAAGGGCGAATTAAGTCAAGCGTCTGATTTATGTATACACATATATATTACATATAGACGGCGGGGATAAACGGGCAGACGAAACGGGCAGTTACGAATAGGCAGACGAACGGGTATACAAATAGACAGACAAAAAGAAAGAGAGAAAGATATAGATTCACATAGTGAGAGAGAGAGTGATAACTACGCAAATAGACAAAGACAAAGTTAAATTGACTCGGCTCTTTATCCAGATTAATTTTATTCACGTGGGCGGTCCCAGAAGTACTCGACCTAACAAAATAAACCAAAAAGAATTGAAAACAGTATTAATTGTTTATCAACATGATCTCATTTTAGCTCAATACAGTTTTCACCAGCTATATTCTACAGCTCCGATACCCTTTTTGTTGTATTATGAACTGTCTAGTTAATTGAAATAGTAATCTACCGCATATAGTCATCTCAATATATACCCTACTTCACACACTCTCTATCTTTTTGTTACATGCCTATTCTCAAATACCGATATACCTTCTTTACGCATTTTCAATGTCTTGCAAGGTATAAAAAGTTGGGCTTCGCCGGCTTTTGGCTGTCGTCTTAGATGATATTTTAATGTGCGCACTTTGACACTTTTAATGAATATATACCCAGCATTAATTTACTTAATGAGAGCGCGTCCATTTAAAGCACAAATATATATACAGATATATATATAAATATACATACATATATAAATAAGGAAAGTTTGACAAATGGCAAAATGGATGAAATGTTTGCGCGCACTCGCTCTCCATTTGCCCGAATGACATTGCGAATGACAATGGCGCAAACAATTTCCTGCTCATCATTGGCACATAATGAAGTTGGTAACGAAAAGCCATTGCTACACACACACACACACACACAGAGCCACTACACACATGAGTGAGTGACGTTCAGGACTTGGGCTCAAATACAGGACGTGCAACGTGAACGGTCAGCTTAATGAGCCGCACTAAATTCACACGAAACTTTTTGGCCAACAAAAGCTCCAGAGAGTCGACCAGACAGATTGGGCGAAAGGAGTGCAGAGGCGTGTGATGGGATGAGGCGAGGGGGGGGCGTGCCAACTATTTATCGCTGATGGCCGGACAAATGTGTTGCACTTGGGCGACTGGCAGGAATTTATTGACACACTCAATCGAACGCTTTTGCTACGAAAAACCCAATTTCGCTCAATGTTGTTCACTTGGCCAATATAAACAGCAGCAATGCGTGTTGACCAGGCTAACGAAAGCAGAAGAGCTGAACAGAAATACACAACTACTGAGAAAGCTGTTATCAAAAAGTCAGTCAAGCTCATCTTCATTTAGCTGTTTGGCTGCTTTGGTTTTGGTTAATTTTTTGTTTGCAATGATAAGTTTTGGAGTTGATTTTATACCCTGTACTATGAATGGGGTATCATGTTATTGAACAAATTTATGTAACATGCAAGTGGTGAGCGTGGCAGTTGAAGCATATATTAAGTAGTAAGTAGTAAAAGGCGAACTGCGTTGATATTGCTATGTCTCCCTTAGTTTCTACACTCCTGACTAATTTTGCGCCATTTTCAACTCAATTTCTGCCAAATTTATATTATCGATAAATATTGTTATTTTGATTTGGTTTTTTTTTTTAACTCAAACATCACAAAAGTTAGAGAAACCAAATTTGGCATGCAGTTTTATGTATAATACAGATTATAAATCCGAGAATATCGCCAATACTCACCGATATTTATTGATGTATTTAAAAAATAATTTAGTGTCTTGGGCTTTGCTTATACTCACTTAATAATTTTAATCTGAGCCCCATTTTTTCCCAAACCACATTCAATTAAGAATTTCCCATAGTGGAAAGACATATTATGTGTTTAGGTGTATGAAGAAACCTTGAGAAATTAAAACACCAACTATGTGCATTGTACAGGGTATCTGTTAGTGGAGCACTCTCAACGACAGCACTCTTACGTGATTTTTTGTTTGTTTATTATTATTGTCTCTCCTCCCATTACAACTAATACGTATCCTAATCTAAAAAAAACTTAACAATTTAAAGTACATAATATGTATAAGTATATATGTATGTCTGTGTGTATGTGTGTATAAAGTCTGTAGTCTAAACATATGTGGAACGAATCAGAAAATTTGTGACAAACACTTGAAATTGTGCAGGAATGTTAAGAATATATATATATATATATATATATATATATATATATATATATATATATATATATATATATATATATATATATATATATCAGATATACACATATATGTATAGAAATATATATATGTATGTACAATATGTACAATATGCTAATCTTCATCGAGTTCCGCATCAGCAGCTTGATGAATTTCAATGCTGCTAACTTGTTGCATGCCTCTGCTGTTGTTGTAGTTGTGGCTGTTGCTGCTGCTTGGCAGACATTCATCCAAGTCCTCATCCACTTCGGCAGTTGCCAGGGGTGCCAAACCGGGCGCTTTGGCATCCACATTTGAGCTCAATTCCAGCATTTCTACATCCTGAACATGCCCGTTTGAGCTATATCTGCGGCGTTTCTTTTTTAAAGGCAATTCTTTGGGCAAATGCACATAAACCAAAGCCATAACAAGAAAAGATATAATCACATAGGCTAGAGAGAGAGAGAGAGAAAGAGAACGAGAAAAAAAGAGAGTAATATTATTATATTAGGGTATACAATAGTCGCCAGCCCTCACTCACTTTCCATTATCAGATTGATAGTACGGTACGTTGAACCGCGCGCATCCAAATGACAACCCCGTATATGGCCATATAGCTTGGGCACAAACCACGCCAACGTCAAAGAGTACCAAATGATGACTGACCAGCGATCTCTCTTGCGCAGTCCCAAGAAGAGAAATGCATTGAGAAACACGTTGCCCATGTAAACGGCTTGCCAAACAATCGGCTCACGGTCTATAAATGAGAAGCGAAAACAAAAACAAAAACAGAAACAAAAACAGAAACCGAAACACGCAACACAAACACAGCTGTCATTTAATTATATATATGTGTGTATATCAATCAATTAGAATTGATTATATATATATATATTGTTTTATATATCTGTATACATATATATAGTATATATGGATATATATATATATGTAGCTTACCATCGTCACTGGCTTTTTGCAGTGCCACACACCACATTAGAAAATATGATAGCGAATAGTAGACATTGATTATTGTAATGCCAAGGCCCAAGTCCAAATATTTGCTCATCTTGGCTGGCGGCAGTGTATATGTATATGTAGGTGTGTGTTTATGTTTGGGTGTATGTGTGTGTCTGTGTGTGTAAGAGTGTGTGTATGAGTGTGTGTGTGTGTATAAACTGTGAGCGAATTATTTCGCTCTTATGACATAAACAAACGCGAATCCGAACCCGAGACCGCTCGCCCAGAACGAGGGTTCAGCGTAGACTGGCGTACGTCTTGTTTGGTCAGCCGTGCGAGAGAGAGAGAAAGAGCGAGAGGGCAGGAGAGCCAGTATACACGTGAGAGCATGGTCTAAAGAGCAAGAGAGCGGCCAAAGAGAGCGGCGAGCACGTGCTGTGGAATCCATTCGCATGTCAAACACCAAACATGCTGTACGGCATAGAGAAAGCGATATGGCACGCCGACGTGTGTATACTCTATGCAAAGCAAAGCATAATAAGCAGAAAAAATAAAAGTTATATTAGTAATGAAATTTGTAAACAAAAAATAAATAATAATAATAATAATAATAAAAATAATTATAGTAACTATATTATTAATGATGTAATATTAATAAAAATTAAAAAAAAATATATATATATATGTATATATTTATATATATATATATATGAGGTATAAATGATATGATAATAAAAATAATAATAATAAAAATAATAGTTATTAAAATAAGTATAGTAATTATTTTACAATTAAAAATTTAATATTAGTAAAAATAAAAGAATTAAAATTGGAATAAAATATAAATTATATATATGTATACATATAAAAAAATATACATACTAAAAAAAATTTAAATAAATAAATAGTTATATATGAAATATACATTATATAAATATAAACAAAAATGAAAAATTTTGATTACATTTTTTCCTTATAGTGATAATAAGTATATGAGATATAATAAAGGGTATAGCATCAAATTACGTTAATGTCTTACAGGGTACTTTATAGTCTACATAGTCACTTAAATCATTTTGTTTCATTATGAAATTGTAAGCGTTATGGTAAATGTTTCATAGTCTTGTCGCAAGTGCTTGAAGTTAGAGTATTTGGGTCTTCAGTTTTATATTCCACTTTATGCTCTAATCATTACGACTGCCTCCACAATCACACAATCATTGTCTGCTGCTCCTCCACTGACGATGTTCACTCCACCTGATTTACAATTGTTATCTAGTCTGCTACCTCCACCCACACTGATTTCATTATAGCAACAAACAGCCATATGCTTATAGTTTTTATCAGTGAAGTTGAAATCGAAAGTTTTGCATTGGTTTCTCTGATATCAGAAGTTCCTACTATTGGTTCCTCTGAATGATTCATCAAAATGATGTTGGAATGGAAACCCTACATTTATAGTCAAATTATATAAATATATGGTATGGCTTACCTTGAAGAATTCTTTTCAATATGTTTGAAGTAAATAATTAAATTATTAAATTTAGTGAGATGAATATATAAACTTATTTGGCGGGAAAAAAATTAAATTATTTATTAACATATGAGAATTTGAGCTCATATTTAACGTAAATTTAATTCATCAACTATACCACTAAATTTTAATCCGATAAAACCTGATTAGGATCAAAATGACAGTCAACTATATGATGTCTCAACGACAATTTCTTAGCCACAGCAAAAGATACGCATTAACCCAATATGATTCAATCCAAAACCCTTAGGGCATTGGGTTGTCTATATATAAATATATTTATAACAAAATATATATGTATGCATAAATATAAATTTATATTTACTTAAGAACTTAGCATAGAAATCTAATGTTAGCCACTGTCTTAAAACTGTTTCTTGGCTTCAGCCAGTGGTGAAGTCAAAATTTTTAACAAATATTAAAACTAGCAAGCAAAGCTGTCCCCTTACCTTGGCCTTCGTCAATTCTATTATTTATATTTATTTACTAGTTGGCAATAATGAAATGCTGGCCAAGGTTAAAACAACGCGCCCACATTTAGCGATCTGCGAAGACTGTCTAATTGTTGCCTTAGCTCGGTAAGAGAGCAATAGAGAGTGTGAGAAAGAGAGAGAGAGAGAGAGAGAGAGAGAGAGAGAGAAAGAGAGCTGTGGAACTTATTCAAATTGTTGGCGATAAATAATGTAAAATATAAATAAATGTTGCCAAAAGTATAGTAAAATTATATTGATGAAATTTTGAATAAATCTATAAAATTTATAAAATTATTTTTGAATATATAATTTATTTAGAATTTTATTATATATTGAGAAACGGACATGAGTTAGAAATATATATTAATAAAATTTTACATAATCATCATTGTAAAATTTACATTTCTATGTATGTATATTTATACATATGTTATATTATAAATTCCATTTTATATATATACATATATATTCATTCATTGCATATCGCTTGTTGATGTGTATTGTTCCGAATTTCACATATTTCATAATTCTACTCTTATCAATGCCGCCTTCACTTAAAATTGGCCCAAGTCTCAAAACGTTCAGCCGGAACGAAAGTTCAGCGTCGACTGCCAAACGTATTCGTTGGTCAGTCAAGCATGAGAGTGAGAGAGGTAGAGAGAGCGCGCGCATTTGAGAGCAAGGGAGAGACTGTTTGGCACGTGCTGTGGACTCTATTCACATTCAAAGTCACAAATCATTTGCAGGCAAATCAAAGAGCGTATGGACTCAATAAATAATATGATAGAAAAGTAAGAAAAAACCTAGCATATTTCAAATTAAATAGTAAAAACAGAAAATTGTTTTTTCTTTATATCTTTAAATATTTGAAATACAAATTAATACAATTAATTTGATATTTCACCTATTAAAGGGTATCTACAGGTATATATTTTTGTTTAAAGTTCGTTTATTTGCGCCTTCAGTTTTATGTTCCACTTTATGTTCTAATCATCTCAGCACCCTCCACATAGTCTCCTGCTCTTTCACAATCGTTGCTTCCGTCTCCTCAGTCACAATCGTTATCTCTCTGCTGATACTATTATAGCAACAATCAATCATAGCGCAGTAGTTTTTGTTATCAATAGAGTTGAAATCGAAAGTTTTGTATTGGCTATCAGTAAGAGTAGTAGTAAGTGATTGTTAGTTCAGCTAAATTAGGCACAAACTCATTCAATGTTTTATCCAACAATTCAGGTCAGTTTTTTCATCTGTTTTTCCGTTGATCTCAATTGAGTGGAACATATTGTACAATATACACTCAATTTGTAGCGCACGATTCGCTCAGCTGCTACGACATGTGGACGAGCATTGCAGCATCAATGAACACTTTTAATAATTAAAAATACATTGTTTACTAATTTTAGTTTATTGATATATAAACATCAGAGCTTAATAGTTGTTAGAGTATACAGAAGTTTGTTTTAAAATTAATTTGTATTATTATACAAATATACATATTCAATTATAAATGCTTGATTCTTGATTTATGCAAATCTCAGTTAGTATATTTAGCTATTCACTGAACTCACTAAAATACGTGCCATATTTTGCTTTACTTAGTGCTAGCCTCGCCTTCAGAATCTTTTTTACTTTCCTCTGTATTGGGTTTGATAATTGTTTCTGTAGTTGTCACATTTGTGATAACGGTGTGCAGGGTTGGTTCAATTGTCGTCAATGATTGTTGTCGCAGTTTATAGTAAACAATTGCCATAAGTATAATTGAGATAAATATATAAACTGTTTCGAGAGGAAAAGGAAATGTCTATGATATAAAAAGAAAGTGTATATATGTATATATTACCTGTAATAATGAGATCTAGAAATCCATAAGTCGCATCGCTATACACTCGATAAATGAGTAAAATAATTGTTAGAGGCAACCACACAGCGATGCCGACTCGGTCTCTCTTCAGCATGCACCACAAGAGATATGCATTGAGCAACAAGTCGAGGCTGTAGACAACAATCCACGGCCAATACGACGGCGCATCCGCTATAATATAGAAATATATATATATATATATATATAAATACATATAGATATTGATATATTTATATATAGATTGTCTCTATTATTCACTTACGCCTATCGTCCAATACATCCGATCGTCTCATCATAATGCCCAGTGCAATCATTGTAAAGAATATATTTAATCCAGCTACGCTAATGCCCAATTTCTTGGGATTATTAATGTTAATAGACATTATTCAAAAAATTTCCACTTGAGCAGCAAGACGACGTGCTTAGAAAGGGATTTCAATGGATACTGGCGCCCACTTATTGAAGGTGGACAGCGAGATGAGCATGAATATTGTGAATATTGTGAATATTGTGGACTCCATTCAAAATTTTTTATTATAGCATATGTATGTTCTCAATAACTAAAAATAACATTTACATATACATTTATACATACAAACAGGAAATAAAAAAATATACCATGAACGATTGGCAAAAAGTATAAAAATAATTTTATTGATCAATAAAATAATAAATCTAATAAATTTAATTATTGTACGGTATAGAGGTAGATATCATTTTTAAAATTATATTTTTTTTAGCACGTTAGTTAATATTGATAGTGAATTGAAAATGCCCTTTCATGTCAGCTGCTTTTGCTGTAGGTCTTCTAGATTTTCCAGTTCATTCATAGATGCTGAGCTAGACTTTCAGGTTGCCGTAACTCGATCATTAATTCTGATCAAGAAATATGTTTATATAATGATAACTAACTCAAATAATATCAAATATTACATATATCGTTTATCGGAGCACCGGTGAGTGCCTTATTTTCTATGCCTAATCTATTCAGGCTATAATTATACTGAAATATGTCGATATGATTTATTTATTAAATTTTAGCCTTACGGATTTTGACTTCGGATTTCGTTTTTATTTATTTATTTTATTTTTATTTTAATTTTTTTTTATTTTTTTATTTTATTTATTTATTTGTTTAATTTTTTTAATTTATTAAATTATTTAATTTTTTAAAATTTTATTTAGTTTATTTATTTTACTTATTTATTTATTTTACTTACTGAAAAATCAAAAGAAATTTATTCTTTCCCGAATAGCAATTATTTCCCTTCAGAACTTTTTTAACTTTTTATTCGCAAGACATCATCTATTTGATAGACGCTATTCTCAAGGCAGAAATAAGTTGCAAAGAGAGAGAGAGAGAGAGAGAGGGAAAGAGACAGAGCGAAGAGAGATAGAGGTGAAGAGCATGATTGTGTGTGTATAGGGCAGTAAATTCAATAGGCATCTCTATAGATAGGTATCTTAGCAAACTTGACCTGGCTACAGATACGACATTAAAAGTAATAGAGTATCATTTTTGTTTACCAAACTACTTATTGAAGTTGGGTGTTAATAAATATGTATGGACTAAAAATTAGCACAATTTAAATTTCTAATTTTGTTTATATATTTTGTTTATTATTGCACACAACATTTCACATAACGTTCATAAAAATTCTGAATAGATTTTTAGTTAAGGTATGGCACAGTCTAGTGACAAGACTACGGAAAGCACATTTTGGTTCAAGTTTTTTTTTTTTTAATAAATAAATGCTTAGATCTTTGGTTTTCGAGTGGAGAGAGTATATACGAGTATAAAGAGTATATAGTTATATATATAGTATTAATAAATGACTTTTTAGAGTATATATCTCTTGAGTTTCATGCTTCAATTTGTTTGTACTCTCATTGTAGTTATTCCCGTTTATCAGTTTTTGTTATGGGTGGAATGGAAATCGAAAGTCTTGGTTTGGTCTTCAGCAGAATCCGAGGTAGTTAGTTCAGGAGCGCTGGGCATAAATTCGCTTGCAGGTGTATTCAGATTGAGACGCAATGCAGGCTGCCAGACACTGTTCGTTGTTTGATGCCAGTTGGCCAATTGTTGAGCATTATTACGCTCATCTAGCCAGCCCACAGCTGGCGGTGGATCGGACCAGCCCGTAGTTGAATCTGGTTTGATTTCAATTGGTTTTGTTGTCGAGTTGGAGTTGATCGATCGGGAAGCTGGTTTGCCAACGCCTAAAGACGTTGTGTTTGCCTCTGACTCAGCAACAGTTGGTTTATTGACGTTGCTGGCCAAATTATGGAATGTAACTGGAATTGGCGGTGGGGCTTGCACAGCTGCTTTCTCCTCTTTAAGCTTTGTGTGCACATAGGCCATAATAGTAAGCGAAGCGAATATATATACTGTGATAATGATAATACAAATAAAATTAATCTGAAACTTGGTTAAGTAAGATATATTCAACTTACGATTGATTGGTAAATCAATTATATTATGATAATCAAAGTTAATCACTCTGAATATCAATAAAATAATGGTAAAGGGAAACCAAATTTTGATGGCCAGCAGATCTCTCTTAAGAAGGCGCGCCAGGAGATATATGTTGACAAATAAATGTAGTCCATAGGCAGCTACCCAGCGAAAAAGAACTGAGTCATCTAAAGAGAGAGAGATATTTATAGTAGATATAGGTTACTTATATATATAAATTACCTTCTTCAGTAGGTGCTGTAATTTTTTTGCACACCATAGCCCAGCAACAAAATGTAACGAAAATATTTAAGGCTGCAATGCCGACACCCAATTCTTGAGCGTTACCCATTGAGAGAAAGGTAGCGACAACCCGACTGCAATAACGCTTACAGGGTAGATTGAGAGAGAGGCAGTGCTAGAGAGAAGTAAACAGCTGGCCAGCACTGGGAGAGAGATAGAGAGAGAATGACGCATGCTGTGGAACCCATTCAAATTGCAAACAACCAATTTTCCTAATTGCTTTTCAGTTTAATATATATAAAAAATTAAATATGAATAAACAACAAATATAAAAACTTGTAAATGCAAACAAAATTTAAAATAAATAAATAATCCAAAATCTGTTATCAAATTAGTTCATATAATACAAAAAATTTCTAACCTAAGTTCAAAGCGCACTCTGCATATCACATATAAAAATATTAAATTATAATAATTTTTGGAATCTTTCATTAAAGTAATCACTTTTTAGTATTCAATTTAGTTAGTATTAAAGTCTTATCTAAGTTTGGTGCAGCACAGTCTGTCTAGTCTTATCAACCCCGACCACCGGCTTTAGCTTGAACGCAAACCATTCGAGACCACTCAAGACCTTTCGACCGGCAAGAGGGTTCAGCGTAGACTGGACTAGATAATGCTCAGCGTTAGCAGCTGACTTAGAACTAGAGAGAGGAGAGAGAGAGAGAGAGACAGACAGAGAGAGCGAGAGACTCAAAATGTGGAATATAATTAAATACATAACGAACAAAGGAACTCACATACGACGAATGCTAAATACGCTTGCTGAAAGAGTTATTTTGTCAATAGAAACTTGAGAACTAAAAGCAATTTATTATATTTTTTAAAATTTATTTATATATATATTTATTTTATTTAACAAAAATATGTTAAATATATACAATATTCGTCTATGCTCTATGTTAGCGTAGACAAAGGTGCCAAAAAGAGACTATTTAAAAAGTAGACGCGGCGCTCTTTATGAGTCATGACGTCAGCGATTATCTGTCAATATACCCTGTAAAAAGGCACACGCAAAATGCTCTTAACTACCACTTGTTCTCTTTATAGCTCATTCGAGCAGCCATTTAGGGCATTTATTAGTCGATTATTTGGATGTTTTATTGCAACTTGTTTTGCGTGTCAGCAGAAATGCTCAAACGAGAGATTTGAAGCAATTGAAAAGCAATTCTCTAAGCAACAGCTCAACTTGTTTGTTGTGTGACTCTAATTGCGTTTGTCATACATATATTATAGAGTATAGACTATATAAAACTATACTTAATTGGGACATGTGAATGCACAATGAACAATTGCAATTGTTTAGAGTTCAGGTGAGCTGAGCAGGTAACTTTTAGCTGTTAGTTGAACGAATTGAAAGATGTGCTATTATTTTTATGAGGTTTTCGCTGAGATATATATATGATTTACTGTATAAATAAACTGTATAAAATATTGTATATGAAATAGAAATATGTATAAATATTTGTCATTATATGTATGTGTATATATGTAATATGTATATATGTAATATGTATATGTAATATATATATATATATATATATATATATATATATATATATATATATATATATATATATATATATTAAATATATATGTATTAAATAAATGCGTAATAAATATATAATATATATGTGTATGCATAATTATTTATCTTTATGTGTATATATGTAATGTTCTGAATTATATGATATATATATTTCTTTCATATACAAAATACTTCCTGGTTAAAATATTTTTCCTATTCATATACGCTCTCACTTTACACAATATCATATGTTATTAGGAAAGAAGAAAAAACAGAGACTAAGTAAATAAAATCAAAGTCCGAATTTTATTTACCTTGCTTCAGTTAACTAGCTCAGTGCTCAAGAGACTTAAACATAAGTAATTCTCCAATAGTTATACAACTTGATATAGATCGTTGCCATAAGGCGTAGCTAACTGCAAAATACTCATTCACAGTCCAAACTCACTTCAATTTATGCTAATCTGCTGCAGAGCTCAAGAGAATTTTCATAATTAAACTGTAGAAGATGGAATATTTTGGAATTGAATGCACTCTTTTCATTATATGAACGAGTATAAAATGAATCCTGGCCTTAGTCAACCACAAGCGTATAAAAACTCTGCTAATGCCAGAATCGGGATACTCTTGAAATTGCTACCCATATAATCTGCGTACTTTTTATGAAATTTTCACTTGCTTTGTAGTTATACACATATTATTTATATATATATGTATATTGCATGCACATAAATACATATCACATATGGCAATCATAAAAAAACCCCCCATTGGCAATCTCAAGTATGAAGCGCACTAAAAAGTAGCTAAAAGTTAAACCAAACAAAACCCGCAAGCTTATCAGCTAAAGTTTTAGCTGTTGTAAGCCACATGTGGTCCAGTTGTATGCATATGGAATATGAAATATATGTATATAGATTAGTTTTCAATAAATTATTAAATGCATTTGAAGCTCTTGACGGGCACGAGCTTAAACTGGACCACAAACAGCCAGAAAAAATAAAAACAACAACTTAGTTATTGAGAATAGTTTACAGGCTGCTCACATATGTGCATAGAAAGCTTGGACAAGGGTGCTTCATATGCATATAAATAGAGAGAGGTAGAGACAGATAGAGTGAGTGAGAGAGGGAGACAGAGAATATGGTGTTGTAGAGTGCAGCAGCTTTGCTGACAACAGGAGCGAGGCGACAGCTAAAAATCGTTGTAAAATATTTAAGCGTGATATGAAAATGCAAAACCACAGCGACCAACAACAGTCAGCAGCGTATATGTGTGTGTGTGTGTGTGTGTGTGTGAGAGTGTATGATGTGTGTGTGTTTGCAGCAAAAAGTTTAGCTGAGTTCACTTTAGTTAACTATAAAAGCAGCATCAACTCGGTCCTAGTTGATTGCTATGCAACGCGGCGTGTGGCACAAACCAATGAACCACATAATGTGGTATGCACAACACACACACACACACACGCAGGCACACGCACCCACACAGTGGCAGTGCCAGCAAACGTTTAAGTGAGCGTGTAAATTTTTTAAATTATTTATGAACAGCAGCAACAACAAACAAGCAAAGCGCTTTAAGGCCAACTGGTTGCAGCCATGAAATGAATGTTGCCACAAACTTAGTTTGATAAAGATATATCTGTAAACATATATATATACATATATATACACATATCTGTTTCTATATATGCCCTTGCCAGCTAAACCAAATCAAAATCTTTCACTTTAAACAAAACACAACTTGTTCTTTTTTTTTAGTAGCCTGCAATCCCTTGACAACGCTTAAACAGCGTCAAGCTCTGTCCATTTGCTTAACATCGTCGCCTGATAAATGCGCCGCAATTCAGCCCAAAACGAGCCAAGAAAACTTTTGGTCAGCTGACCTTAAGCGTTAACTCCCAGTTGGTGTATTTATTAATAGGCCTGGGTCCAAAGACACCCAAGCGCAAAGATGTTTAGAAAACAAAAAGAGAAGTGAAAAGAAAAACAAATGACGACTGCTAAAAGTCGTTCTATATATTTCAGTTTATATACACAAAAAAAAAAAAAAAAAAAAACGTGGAGGTTTATTGAGGAAGCGCATATATATTTACTCTTTTAACTTTTTAGAGTCCACCCTTGGATTTTATGTTATTTTTTGTTTTTTTTTTTTTTTTAGAAAACTTTAGTTTTTATTGTTACTCTAATTTTTATTTTTTTCTGTTATAGATTTACTACAGTCAGGAGCCGACGGATCATGATCAGCATGAGGAAGCGTTTACTGAACAAGTTAGTTTGATTAAATTTTAAATTTACTATTATCAACTCGATAAAGGTTTTTATAATTCAAATATTTTATATTATATTATTTATATTTATACAGCTCAGCTACTATCTTATTTTCGATTTGTTTAAATTTTTTAACGCGTAACAACTTTTAACATTTGTTTTTTACTATCAGACTTTTTGGGTTCTGTAAGAAATATATAATATATATATATTTTTAAGTTTATATTAAAGTTTAATATCATTCGTTTTTATAATTGTCCAATAACATCTACTAGGGCTGCCTCTGAGAAAACTCGTATATACTTTACGTCACTTAGCATCCCCAAACTAGTGTCCTGAAAGTCTAAAATAATTTAAAATAAATTCCAACAAACTTTATTACATTTTCTCATACTAATAATAATCGCAACAACAATAAAAATAATCTACAAATATTTTATTGTTGCCTTCTGTTTGCATTCCTCAAAAATTTTCAAAACGCATTTGACTAAAAATGCCATTACACAGGCTGGCTCAATGGTAACCGTTACAGTTACAGTTACAGTTATATTTACAGTTACCGTTACATTGTACGTGTGACGTTCCTGTCTCCAGTCTCCTGTCTTCTGTCCTTGGCATTGCCGGCTAAATGTGCTCACATCACGCATACGACCCCACTCAACTTATGGCCAAAAAAAGAGGAAGAAGAGGAAAATCTATCGCTGGGTAAATGGAACTTGGGCTCGCAATATGCCTTGCCAATTGCACGCACTTTTGTCGTTCAATTTACTTGGCAAATGCGAATGGGAAACACATTCACATTGGAATGTTTTTTTTTTTCATTTTCATTTTTTTTTTTTTTTTTTTTTTTTTGCCTTGGTTTTAGCCCTAAGTGGCTCGAGTGGAGTTTTGGCTGTTTGTTTGGCAATAATTTGGTCTATTTGTTGCCTGGCATTGAGTTTATTGAATTTGGTATTTGCATGCCAGACGAGCCATGTGAAGACACGACAGTCTACCTCTGTGTATGTGTGTGTGATGTGTGTGTGTCTGTCTTTCAGCTACTTGTTTTATTATTTCAGTCTGAGGTCGCGTTGCGACGGCAGCTATTCAATTATCTCGTAGTAAATTTAGCAAATGAAGCTGTTTATTGTGCACGAATTGAATTCACCAGCCTAACTTAGTGTGTGGCCATGCACGCTGTCTCTGTTAACCACTGTACAGGTGTACCGATGTGTACCGGTGTGTACAGGTGTGCGTGGGCTCAAATTTAATTTCACAGCCAATTAAAAATGTTACACAGTGCGTATGATGAATTCGTAGCTGGCTGCCAGCAGCTGTGGCTTTTATCGTGACTTGATGTGCGCGCGCAAACTTGGCACACAAACTTGGTAGCTTAATTGCCAAGCCACGCCCCCTAACCACCAGCTGTGCCTCCCTCTCTCATTCTGTCTTTCCCAATTACCTCTGCAGCTCATTTTTTCTTATATATATATTTTTTTTTTTTGTGGACAAAGAGTAGCTATTTGAATACCGTTGACAGCTCACTTCAATGTGATTTATGCTCGAACCGCAGCAGCAGCGGCAGCGGCAGCAGCAGCGAGAAGAAAGAAGAAGAAAGAATAAAACAAAATGAAGCCTCGACAAAGTGCAAAAGCAAATTAATTATGCACATTAACTTTTGTCGCCTAATGTGGGCCAAGTTGCAAGCTCTGATCAGCATAAGCCAAAGTCGCGCTGACCCACAGTCTGAGCCATTGTGTGTGTGTGTGTTTGTGAGTTTGTGTTTGTGTTTGTGTTTGTCCTTCAGGTCCCTGAGCCTTGAGTGAACGAACGACTTTGAAAAATGGTCGAGGCCGCAGCAGAAGCCGCTTAATTAGTGCGTAATTTGTAAGTCTGCGTCAAAAGCAAAACAACAACAGAAAAAAAGTGCAAAAAGAAAACCTGAGAGAAAAGCGAAAAGAACAAGCGTGACTACTCAAGTTGGGTGTGCACGACTAACAGGTATCCTGTACGCAGCGCGGCGAAGCAGTTGTTATTCTAAAGGAGTCAAGACTTTGGGAGATTGTTGCTTTCAGAAGGTGGGTGCAGATGAGCAGACAGACAAGGAGGCAAATAGATAGGTAGAGAGGTAGATAGGTAGATAGATAGATAGAGATAGATAGTTAGATAGAGATAGATAGATAGATAAATAGTCCAAGAGAAAGAAAGAAAGGTAGACCGACATACTGACTGATATCTATCAGCCGATAGATAGATAGAGGGAGGGAGAGAGAGAGAGAGAGAGAGAGACAGACGTATAAATAGACAGATATATATAAAGGTAAAGATATACATAAATAGGTAGATAAATATTCAAAGAGAGAGAAAGAGAGACAAATAGACATACTGACTGATATATATCAGCCGATAGATAGAGAGAGAAAGAGAGAGAGACAGACAGGTCGATATCGACTCAGCTTATAAACTACGCTTTCTTATGCCTTTTCGATAAATTAGTATAAATGTATTATACCCCTTTCAATCAACCTTTGCAATGGGTAAAAAGTAAAGTAAAAATGGAAATCACAAAAGTTTGGGAAACCCATAAATGAAACAATGAGAGGTAAATATTAATTACACAAATGGTAAGCTTACAGGGCGGGAGGGAGAGAGAGAGATTGGGAAACGGAGAAAGAAATAGATAGAGAGAAAATAAAAAAGAGATAAAGGACAGAAAGAGAGAGAGAGAGAGTGGGTGTGTGTCAAAGACAAAGAGGTAGATAGATAGAGAGAGAGAAAGAGACAAAAAACACAGAGATAGGCAGATAAAGAGAGAGAGAGAGAGAGAAAGACAGACGCAGTCAGAGTGAGAGATATATTTGATATGGTTGCTCGCATAAATGTATCTCATATCAAATACAACTAATTCGAGAAAAAAAGGAGCAGCTGCTGCAGCAGCCTTACGTCCTTTTTATTTTAATTTCTCGATTTTTTTTTTTTGTTTTCCCTTTGGAAATTTGTTGTTTATTTTTAATTTCTAACACCGCTTTGAAGGCATTTTTCTTTGGGCGCTTGATTGAGGTGCCCGCAACAAACCGCAGTATTTGCATTATTTGGCTTTTGTTTGTTTAGGGCTGACCGTTCAGCCGCCGCCACGCCCCGCCTATTTCATTTTCCTGCTCTTTGCTGGGCGTCACAGGTGTCAATTAGTGTGGCCAATTTGCCATGCATAGGCTTTATCGACAGCTGCTGCGTCTGCTTGATGCTGTTGTTGTTGCTGCTGTTGTTGTTGCTGCTGTTGTTGTTGTTGCTTTTAAGTAAACAGCGGCCCTTAGCTGACTGGCACGTTTTAAAAAATATATATATACTTGCGAGGGTAGCATGCAAACTTTGTGTTCAATTAAATCAGTTGGAAATAGGCAAACAAAATTAAGCATTGATAAAATGAAAATATAGAACATTATTATTATATATAGTAGTAAGTATATTATAGCTTTATTTAATATATATTAATACATATATTTGCTAATTGTAATACATTTCAGACTACCCTCTTATACATCTATACATATATATTTTCCTCAATTTGTTCGTCGTTCTTGAAGTTTAGTTTCGTCAGCATTTTTTTTTTTTTGCCATTCATTTGCCTTTCATGACATTAAGATAGCTGTTTTTTTTTACAGAGTATGTAACTGTTTTTACAGGGTATTTGGCTTATTGTTGGTTATATATAAAGTTAACATGTTTCACTTTTTAAGCTACTCTTTAAGTTTAGCTTTACTACCATATTTAGCATAAATACGTTTACTTATAGTCCAACGATAAAACAACTTCTTTATTTTTACAGGGTATACAACTAGTTGCACAGTTGTGTTAACTTTAATGCTTGCTATTTTTTGATAATGCTCATTTTATTTATAAAGTAATATTAAAATACACCCCAGGGTATACGTCTGTTCATCTTTACAGGGTATATATAGATTCTTTGCTGCATTTAGTTGTGTGTTTATTTGAAGCTCAGTTTTGCTTTGTTTTTAATTTCAATTTATAATCTTTTCAATTTGGATTTCGTGTGGTATGAGAGTTTTTTAGAGGGTTTTTTATTGCCTGTTTGTCTTTGTGGCAATATAGCAACAGGCATCATTCACTCTTTACTGTCTTCTCTTTAAGTTCAGATTTGCATAATATTTGCATTAATTTGATAACATTTATTGTGGGCTATGATCTTTTTTTTTCGTAGGGTATGCAATTGCTTGTGCAACGTTTCTGTTGTCCTGCCTGAGCCTTAACAAGCGCCTCGTTAACGGCAAGCGCACAATTACACTCGAAACGCTTTAAATTTTAAGTGCAGCAGCAAGTTCCTGCCAGCCCGCGTTGTGTTGACTGCCAAATGGCAACCGGGAAAACGGGCCACTGGCAGCAGGCAGCAGGCAGCTGGCAGCTGGCAACTGGCAACTGGCACCTGTGTGGCACCTGTTGGCCATGCCACTCACTCAAAGCTACGCATTACGCTTATGCCCACATTCACATACACATTCGCATTCATGTCCATTGTGAGCTAATTGGCCGCTATATGCGCCGGCTTTGCGGTACTTTGCCGCCTGAAGCTCACTCGAAAGGCATTTCAGTTAATTGTATACCCTGTACAGATTGAAATGTTTTCTGAAAAGGCAGCATCTCAATTAAGAGGGCTTAAGTTTATTGAAAAATAACTAAGAGGGTACGATAGGAATGGCCAGAAAGACTGCAATGTATTGTAGGCAGGCTTAACTGACTGTAAAATACTCGTTCAGTAAGTCAACTAGAAAATTAAGAGATACTCACTTAAAGTACAGATAAAATGGTTTTCCTTAAGCTCTAATATCTCAGATCTATCTAACTACCCATAACTATTAAAGACCTTTCTAGATTAAAGTTTGATTGACAGGTGGTCGAGTGAATAGCAAAACGAAGGGCATTGCAAGAAAATTAATATACTCTTTTCAATATACAAACGAGTATCAATAATATCGTCTTGACAATAGGTTGGCCTTTACTATATATGTATATATAGTAAAAAAAAACCTTCCATTCTGTCCATCTGATTGCAAATTGCTTTCAACAACATATATTCAAATTTTCTTTTAAACATTCATCTGTTAAACTCTTTCGATTATATGGCATACCATCCATCGACATCAATTGAACATTGTCTGAGCTGACTCCAAAGCAACTGCAAACCTTTGACTTGGCTTCATTTTGTTTGTGGAATTTTTGGTTATTCTTGTTCAAATAAATCTTTTTTGTTATTCAGTGTGAAAGCCTGGCATAATTGAGACTTGCAGCTGATGCGTCTGTTGCTTAAAAATTTGGGCATTTTGGCCGTTTAGCCATTGAATATTGGGCATTTTTGGCCAGGGCGGCTTTGTGTTTTGGGGGGGTTTGCTTTTGGCCGCGAGCGAAAAATAAATCAAAATTGCTTTGGCATATTAATTTCATAGCTCAGCACTTTGGGCGTTCATCTTTTATTGCTAGCTGTGGCCCAATTGGACCATAAATAAGCGGGTATATGCGACTGGCAATTGAGTTTGTATTAGCCAATTGCAATTGCAATTTATTGTGTAGGCACAAGAACAGAACAGTTGAGGTAGACAAGCCTCCAAGGTGCTGTTATCAGACAAGTTTAATTGCTTACGAGCTACTAAGTTATTTGAATTAGTTTTTATAGCATTATCACAGTTTCTTATTATGATAAATACTTTGTTTATCTAGTTTGTTTATCTATCTTTTTGGAGCATTGAACTCATTTTATTTTTTATTTTTTTTCGCGATAAAAATGATGTGAAATGTTGTTCACAGGAAATATAAGTTACTATATTAAAACATAAATAAATATAGAATTCTACTTAATCTAATCTTTACTGAAGCTCACAACATTTTTATCAGAGCAAACTCGGGTACATATGTATGTATATATACATATAAAAATAAAGTGATGCCAATTTAGCCTTTTTTTTTTTTAATTTGTACTGCAGCAGATATATGGAATATAATTCAGTTAAATACAATGTTTAAGTATTTTCAATAATATTTGTTCTTTAGATTAAATAGTTTTATTTATATTGATTTATATATTAAAAACTGAGTGTTTTTGTTAAAAATACGATAGAAGCATAACATACAGCTAAATAACAAAAAATTAAATTAATTTTTTTTAACTATTAAATTGTTTTGAAATTTTCTGAGGACAAAATTATTTTTTTTCCTATAAACTTTTGCAAAACAAAAAATTATTCAGGGGACATAAACTAATACTATTATTATTATATATTTTTTTTATAATTGTCCTAAAATATATATTTTTTATTGTATTTGCTATAAACTAATTAGTTGCAAAAATATCATTAATAATTTTAATTTAAATTTTTAAAAATGTTTTTTTTTTGTTTTTTTAATAATAATTTGAAATATGGTTTAAAAAAAATTTAATTTATAAATATTTTTATTGTATATATCACAGATTTTTTAGCTAAATAAAATTATTATTGTTATATTTATTATAAATTTATAAATTAATGTAATTAATTAATGACATGCAATATTTTTTAAGTAATTCAGTTTAGTTTTTATTGTATTTTTATAGTTACTTCTGATATTTTTTTATTTCATAGACAACTAAAAGAAGTAGAAGAAGATGTAGGGCCGCGTCTGAACTGAGTTGCGTTGCGTGTTGACTTAATTCCGATGCGAGTTTGCTGTTGTTGGGGATAAAAATAATAATTGTGGCCGCTAGCGCCAATGGACGCCGTTTCCGGTTTTTCAGTTTGTTTTTCCTTGAGCTTCCTTTTTGGCAGCAGCTTCTTCCCACAGCTACTTCCCCAGCGACTTGGACTTCCTTTTCGATGCCTTCTCGCATATTTCTGCACTCTGCAACTTGTGCTGTGTAATTTTAATTTTCCAACGTCAACGCAATGCCTCAGGCAGTTGATTGGCAAGCGAGGGCGGGGCGGGGCAAGGAAGATGATTTAGCTGCTGTAATGCTGGTCAGCTTTATTGCAAGTGCTGTCCAATAGATGGCTCCGGTTCAGCTCAAGGACTTTGATGGACGTCAGCCCCTAACCCGCCTCCATTACCCTCGTTCATCATTTATTGCTCATATTTCGAGTTCGCCATTTTCACATTTTCGCTATGCCAGTGGAAAAAATGAAAATGAAAATAAAACAAGCCAAAAACTGAGAAAGCTGAGAAATTTTTTAATAAAAACGTTTCGCGTTGTTTTCATAGCTGCTGCTGATGCTTCTGCTGCTGATTATTTATCATCAATAATATATATATATATATATATATATATATATATATATATATATATATGCTTTGCCATAATCAATTTACATTTTGCATTTGCAGCCAAGCAAAGCAAAAATGTTGAAAAGTTGAATGAATATTGAATTTGTTGCAGCTGCAAGTGATGTCAAGCAACAGAAGAATTTCTCAGCTTTCAGCTGTATATGATGAGCTTACTCTACAGAATAATTACTCTAACTGAGATCAGCTTGCAGTTGAGCTATATGCTATAGAGAAATTAGTCTAGCTAAGATTAGCTTGCAGCAGCTGCAAGGGAGACTCCGAGACTCTCTTGCTCTCGCTGAGATGAGCTCTAGATAGATTTGATGTATGAGAAAGCGTATGTAGGCAATGCCAATTGAAATTAAATTTGATTCGATTATGCAAGGGAAGAGAAGAAAAGAGAGAGAGAGAGAGAGGAAGAGGGAGAGGGAGTGGAAGAGAGATACAGAATTACGTATGAAGAGCTAAGTAAGACATGACATATAAATAAAAAGAAAGAAAGATCGAAAGTATGCAACAGAAACAAATGTACTTTAATTGATAAATCCAATCAAAATGAATTTTTCACATTGTAAGCAGGTTTCGAAATGTATGTGAAGCCTTTTAGATGCTAGGTTTTAATATATCATAAATTAATACTTAGATAGCAAAAACTCAATTAATGTCTCCATTCATATATATATTCCACACACACACCCTCTCTCTCTCTCTCTCTATCTCTCAATCTCTATTTATCTTTCATGTCTTACTTGGCTCTTCATATCTCACTCCCTCTTCATTTTAGCTAAGCATATTTCTTATATATATATATATATATATATATTTCGCTTCTTCTCCTTCCTTCATCTTTTACGCTCTCTTTCTCTGTATTTGCTCAACTATTCGTTTGCTTGCCGTTTCAGTTGCGATGAAAATAAGCAAACATTTATCAAT
Source organism: Drosophila hamatofila (assembly GCA_035045345.1). Lineage (NCBI taxonomy): Eukaryota > Metazoa > Arthropoda > Insecta > Diptera > Drosophilidae > Drosophila > Drosophila hamatofila. The sequence continues at coordinate 22,479,699 of JAWNPA010000012.1, forward strand.
GTGAGTGAGGGAAAATAAACAAAAGTTGATTTTATTCGATTATTTATTCGCAGTAGTTGGCGTTGCGTTTTTCAGGCCTTAAACTTGGCCATTCAATTTAGTTACTTGGTCTTTGACGAGTTCAGTCTCTTGAGGTGCTGCAACGGCCTCCATGGGACCCAGAGTCAGCTCCACATAGTGATTGTATATGATGATCAGCATGTAGAGAACGGCAACTGTAGTTAAAATGGATAGAATTTCGTGTACTTTATTCTATATACGTATGTATATTTATATATATATATATACTCACTCGCAGCTGACCAGTAAATGGCGACTGTTATTCCGGAATACAAACGGCTGAAACCATAGGCGATCAATAGAAAGAAAAGACAAGGAGTTGTCAGCAGCCAGAAGAGCATCAATTTAGCCTTGTGCTGCTGATGAGCCTTTAGAATGCCAAAGAGCAGCACACATGTCGACACAAATTGCACAGCAACTGCTACACCAAATATCGGAGCTTTGGCATGGGGTCAGGGGATCAAAATTATTATTATATTATATATTATTGTTTATTTTATGAACCTACAGCCTTGCGAGTAACTTGAAGCCATCAGTGCCACGCCCACGGCCAGCACGCCAATTAAAATCTCAGTATATTTTTCGTTCCAAAATTTCCTCATGTTGCCTCAACGATTCCAGAGAAACTGAATTATACAAAGGGACGTTCTGCATGCAATGAGTTCAATTGACATTTTGCATATGTTGCTTTTGCCTGCGTATCTCTCTCTCTCTCTCTCAATGTCTCTGACTGGGCACAGTAAATTTACTCTCACGTTCTGCTGCTCTCTATTTCGTTGGCTTTATTACTCTCACTGTTCAGAGATCAGTCCCTCGTTCTCAGTCTCTCTCTCTGTTTATGTCTGCGGTTTTTATTCTGTGCCTGCTTTATGTATATACAAATATATATACAAATATATATATATATATATATATAAATATATTTGAGATCAGTCCCTCGTTCTCTGTTTATGTCTGCGGCTTTAATTCTCTGTCTGCATTAAGTACGATATGAAGCAGTATATATATGTATATATATATATACATATATAAATATCTCTATTTGTACATACATATATGTATAAATTCAATGAAAGCCGACACCAGAGCTTGAAGCAGCTTTATTTATATCTTTACAAATATATATATACAAATATATATATACATATATATATTTGATGTTTTTTCGCTTAAGATCTACTGTATCTGATTGAAAAACATAAACTATAAAACTATTTGTATGATTTTTCATGCAATAGCATAATATGCTATACGTATTAGAGAAATGTCAACATAGATGCAATATATACAAAATATCAAGAAAAATGTACGTTTTAAAGTATTCATGTTTAACAAGTGTGTAGTATGTTGTATATGATATAAGCATATGCCCATTGTATTGTAGTGTATACAATATCTAATGTTGTCATATGCCTGCAGCGTGAGATCTGCAGCGTAAGCACTGTGACGTTCTCGTCCAAGCGCTAGTTTAATGCCCAATGCGCATTCAAATGTATATGGCATATAAACATATACAGCTTGCTATATACTCCTCTTCTGCCGCTGCTTTGAGCGACAGAACTTTTTACATAAACTCTTTATATGGGCCAAATGAATCATTCAAAAACATACCGCCAAAAAAAAATTATAAATAAAAAATGAAATTAATAAATCTTATATCATATACAACATACTACAAGTCCTTCTAGACAGTTGAATGACGGCTGATTGCGTTGGCCGTTGATACTAATTGTGTACAATGAAATCGGCTATTAGCGAACGCTAGCCACGTTTTAAGCCTACAAATTTCAGGGACAAAGTTATCTTAACGGCGTTGATAAATCCAGCTCAAATATTTAAGTATTTCTTCAATCTCATCCGTTTTTATATTGCTTATAAATTGCAATTTAAAAATCAAGAAAACTACATGCACTGTATGTATCAGTTTTACATTTAGGACATATTTACGATATGGAATTTCATAACCAAATTTTACCACGGACATTTTGTGCTTTTAAAATATATCCGATGTCTGTTAAATCAATCAAGAAGTTTATGATAAAATTACATAGTGTAACTTGTGATTAATCTACTAAGCAAAAATTTAAACAAATTTTTTTAGTAGATTGCTACTTGTTTAATTTCTTTTCAATTTGTGTAGCTATAAATACATACATTTATAATATATATAGACTTAAAAAAATAGATAATTTGTGTAGATTTTAGGGTAGATTTTGTTTACGCATGCAAGGTTACCTAATATAGCAATAACAGCAATAGCCTTGCTTCTCCACTTTGTCATTTTGTATAGGTTATTGAAAGTACTTGCTGCTGCCCTTTACAGTAATTCACACAACAACCTTTGACATATTTGGAGCAGGTTCAACTTATAAAATTCATGCTATAAGTTTTCCATTTGCATTTCGATGCACATTGTTGTTGTTCCCCTGGCTTATGCAACAGTCAACAGTGTCATCATTGATGACGCTCCCAAAAGGATCAGCAATCAGCAAGCAGCTATGGCCAGCTCTGCCATGTGAACCATGTGGCAGCAGGAGCAGGAGCAGCAGAAGTAGGAGCACATTATATGGCACATTTGCTCATCAGGATGCAACAACTTTTCGTAATTGAATGTCATATGTCTGACATAATGTCAGTTTGCTGCCCAGCCTGATGCTGGCAGCAGCTTCAGCAGCTCGAGCTCAGTGCTCCTCAAGTGAATGGAGCTGCTGCTATGTCGACTTAGTCACGTGTGAAATTAATTTGTAATGACTCTGAGAGCATGTGCGTCATTTGCATTTGCCTTGTGCAACAGCAGCAGGAGCAGCAGCAGGAGCTGCAGTCAACTCGAGTCGTGTCGAGTCGAGTCAAGTAAAAGAAAGTCAAGCTGTAGAAGCAAGTGCCAATCAGGTTTTTGGCCAAAATGCTGCTGCTGCTGCTGCTGCTGTTGTACCGCCCGGCTCTTGGCTAAAGCCATTGTGAATTGTGTTAAGTATTCAGAATTTGTGTGTGTGGGTGGCGGGTAGGAAGCGTCAGAGGAAGGGACTTCACCTGCCAACTTGCCTTCAATTTGAAACTTTGAACCAAATTTCGTTAAATTGTGTGTTTGCGAACGAATTGTAATTACTTTGTGATTTTGTTGGCAAAGTTTTTGGGCAATGCGCGAAAGCGAATACGAAAGCGAATGCGAAAGCGAATGTGAATGCGATTTGCGAATAGGAACAGGAACTGTTTGTAACGAAGTTAAATTGGAATTGCATTAAAACTGGCGTCGAGCACATGACGCGAATGCAATTCATTTCCGACTTTCATTCAAAACTTTTGCCAAAAGCAATATAAGCAAAAACCAAATATACATATATATATTTAAATATTTATATATATGTATATAGGTGTGAGTGAGGGTAACAACTTGAAGCATGTCGACTTGAAGTCCTTTAGACTTGAGAGCAACAGGTTAAATTGGCACAATCTGTGCACCGCACGTTGTGGCAACAACAACAGCAACAGCAGCAGCAGCAGCAGCAGCGGCTCTGTCAAGGACACGTCTGTAAGGACACACAATACGAATCCGAGCCGAGTGACACAAATTGCTGCAAACACCTTGGCAGGCTGAGCACAGAGCACAAAAAATAAAAAAAATAAAGGCAAACGAACAAAAAAATGAGAAAGAAATTGGAACTGAGTAGATAACTTAAAGCGCAAAGAGTGTGGCGAGAGTGAGTGTTAAGGGGAGATGGAGAGGGGGAGAGAAGGCGCGGGACAGTTGCCAATGTTGGCCACGTTGCATGTCTACTTAAAAGTTTTTACAAAGCGCTGCTTATGGCACGTGCTGGATTGTGGGTGCCGGGCTGGGTTCTAGCTGGCAAAAGCAAGCAAAGCGTATTAAAATACAAAGCAGCATCATTAAATGTTAAAAGTTGCCTTTGGGCAAAAAAAAAAAAAAAAAGTGGCAGAACGAAAAGCACAGACAGAGACAGAAATATACAGAGAGTGGGGGAAAAAAATAGACAGAAAAGGAGAGCTGGTGAGTAGAACAGAATATAAATAAAAGAAACTACAACTACATGGACGGCAAAAAAATACCACTTAAAACAACTACAGCTATAAAACAAGTAAGAGCATAGGCAGGCGAGCTTAAGCAGCTGCATGACGCTCGCTCAACGTGTACAAGTCAGCTAAAATTGATTAAAAGAACTATATGTGAAAGAAATCTGAAATCAGAAAAAAATCACAAATCATGTTTTATTGTTGTCTGAAATCATAAAGGAGTTTATCAGTATTAATTTAGACTTCTTTCGGATTTCGGTATTTCTGGCCTACAATAGACATATCTTGACAACATACAATATTACAAGACTCTTGCGCAGTAATTTCTCCTGAGCTATTAGAATTAATATTAAAAACTATAATATATAACAAGTCGATTTATAGATGAAGCTTCCAGCTCTAAAAATGTAGACGATAAAATTTTGCCTTATACATATGAGGTATGTATAATAAATATCGGGATTTTTTAATATCCGAGAATTAAGTACATTCAATTAAGTACATATTATATACATTAGATTTAGTATATCCAATAATTATATATTATATACATTATATTTTTTGTAGAGTCATGTTAGTGCACATGTTGTAAGTCTTCTCATTTTGATTTTGAATATTCAGTTAATTGTTTAAGTGGCTTAAGGATTGGAAGAAACGTGTCTAATTTCTAAAGGGGATTATTTGAAGTGAATATAGGTATCAATTATATATTGTTTACATTTTATATTAAATATAAAAATAATAATTATAATTATAAAAAAATAATTTTTAATATAATTTATTGTACTATATTATATCAAATAACAATATTTAATATTTATCTATAGATAGAAATGAATAAAATTGAAACTGATGAATAAACAACTAATTTTCGCGATACTTTTTGAACTACATCTCGTAGGCCAGGACACCAATTGACTATAGTTATATATGCTATGTATATGTGATTTAACTGGACAGTCTACTCGAGTATTCCAAATCTAAAGCGCACTAAACAAAATCTTTTCTGCTTCACGATTCGTCACGCCTTCAGGCAGCTTATCCGGAAATATCTTATAAGACAGACACCACAGATTACACACAAAAAAAAAACGAAAAAAAAACAAAAACAAATATACTTCCACGCTCACAATGTGAGCGCGTATAAACACAAAAAAATAGAAGAAGAAACTACAACAGGGACAGGCAAACGCGCAAGGACAATGCATAGTCAGGAAATTGCGCAAGCATCAAGTGCATTTGAGTGCTCAGGTAGTAGGTTGGGTTGGGTTGGGTTGGCTAGAGTTGGATTGGGTTGGATTGGGTTGGATTGGGTTGGGTTGGGACTAGCAGCAGCTACCCAAACCAATAGCAAAAAGCATGCGCTAGCTGTTAATAATTATAATTGAAAATGTGCCAAAGGCAAGCCGCAGGGGAAGACACACAGAGAGTTAGAGGGAGAGGAAGAGGAAGAGTGAGGGTGCCACAAAAGCCACAAAGCGAAAAGCCACATGGGAGACATTGCGTATACGCCGTGTGTGTTGCGGTGAGCTTGAACGTGGTTGAGTTCGCCGGCAGCTGCATTGTCTTTAGCAATTATTACGGTTAATGCAGTGCACAAAAGCAAACTGCAATCAGGTGCAACAAAAAGCAGCTTTCTGGGCTGAGTGCCAGCAACAACAGCAGCAACAACAACTGAAAGTCCTTTACAGGCTTTTGTCTTTGGGTAGGAAGGACAGCACTTCGATAACAAGGCTGCCCATTACAATTAACAGCGCCCAAGCGGACATGCATAATACGAGAAGTTTGGCCAACAGCAGCAGCAGCAGCAGCAGCAGCAGTCGCCGCAAATTTGTTGACGAATGCAACAACGTGTGGCACGTGGCAAGCACGGCATGCTCGACCGCCGTGTAATGCGATTTGCAGCAGCAGCAGGAGCAGCAGGAGCAGCAGGTTAAGTTCCCTCAACTCTCGCCTTTGTTCGCGCTTAAACTAGCAACAACCACAGCCACTGCCACAGCCACAGCTTCAGCCACGCCCACCACAGCCACACCAGTCACGCCTCTACACCGCTGGCTGACAATAAAATCTGCGCGGCAGCAAGTGGATTTATGCAGCCAGCAGACGCTTGCATCATAAAATTTGTATAGCGCAGAAGTCTGACGTCTGAAGTGGACAAGTAGTGGGCGTGGGCGTGGGTGTGGGTGTGGGTGTGGGCGTGGTGGGTATAACATTTTCTAAATGTAATAAAATTTAGCCACTGCTCTTCAAGCTGCAGCTGCAGCTCAAAACTTAACGTTAACTGGCAGTTAAGTGCCTGTCAAAGTTCATTTGAGTTGACAATACGCTCAATTTGCTTTTCAGTTGCAACGGGTCTTAAGTCTCCATTTTGTCATACGATTTATAAAGGAATTTCAGGTCCTGAAATTCAGTAAGATATTGACAAAGAAAATGGTTCTCTTTGGCTTTTTGAACTACAAATATTAGATCAATTGACATTGAGTTGATTGTGAATGTAGCTATAGCTAAAGGTAATGTTATACTGAATGTTAACTGACACTTAAGTGACTATCAAAGATCTTTTAAATTTACATGCAGTTGTTTCTAACTGCAAAGAAATAATGTTAATTATGTTCTTAGCGCTAAGTTGTTAGTTGACAATGGCCTTGACAATCAGTTGGACAGTATGTCAATATATAGTGGTTGTTAATTAACAACCTAAGTTACTGTCAAAGTTTTTTTTCGCCTGCAACTGCAGCTTTAGTGGCCTGTATAACATTTGACAAGCATTTTGACAATGAGTTTTTATATAACATTAAAAATCTACATCAACTGTTAAAAAAATTTAGTTTTAGCTCAGCTTTACAGGGTATTTAACAGTCTGGACTAGCTCGAAGCTTTTGTTTATCGTTTCGATTTTCATATTTTCATTCGTGCATTTTTTTTCTTGGCTAATTTGAATTCAATGCTGCCTGCTTAATATTAAAAGGTACTAAAAAAAAAAATTGGTTTAACTTCAGCTCATAAATTGGAAAATAAAAATTTTCATTTTCATTTTCATTTTGAGTCGATGTAATTATGTTGACGCTGCTTTATGGCAGAGACAGCAGCAGCAGCTAAGTGTGCATGTGTGTGTATGTGTGTGTGTGTATGTGTGTGTAGAGCAAGAGAGATTTTATAGCAAATTAAATTTTATTAGCGCACAAGGTGCGCTGAAATTCCCTTTTGCCGGGATTACGTGTTACAGCTCAAGTAGATTATGGAAAGGTGCAGAACTTTTAGCTATTGTGCTAAAGGGATTTGCCATCTATGTGTATGAGTGTTTGTGTGTGTGTGTGTGTGTGTGTGTGTGAGTGGTTTGGGCTGCTGTCGTTTCGAGTAGTTGTCATTGTCATTGTCCTTATCAACGGCGACAACAAAAAAGAAAACTTTTGCAAAACATCTTACAAGTGCCAGGACATGCGTATAGACCAACAAAAAAAAAAAAAAAAAACAAAAAACAATTCTCTATGCCAGTTTCAGGTGCGTTTCGCTCTATATATATCTATCTCTCTCCCTCTATCTCTCTCTCTTTCTCTCTCTCTATGTTGTGTAACCTTTTGCTGCCGGCATTATGATGAGTTTTGCTTTTGCCCAGAGACTCTAAGGCTAAAAACTCGTAAATACCTTCATTATCGTTAAATCATGCTGAGAGCTGAACTCTTGCCCCCAACATCTAACGCCTAACGCATGCATGTACAATACATACATATGTACGTGAACCATATGAACCATGCGAACCGAACCTGAACCCGAACCTAAACCAACATCCAGTTTGCCTCTGCCTTTTATTTGCCCTTTATTTCTTTGGTGGAGCTTTGTGCCTGGGCTCATGTGGACTTTTAAATAGATTTAAATGCGCATTTAAATGAAATAAATGAACAAAGCATTTGCCCTGGCAGCGAGCGGCCTTTCAGCATGCCAGCTGATAATTTAGACGAGTGCCCATGAACACAAACACAGAACAGCTTGTCCAGGTTTTCTTTTCTCTTTATAAATTTTTACAAGTTTTTTTTTTTTGATTCATGCGAAGGAATTTTTTTTGGTTTTTGGTAATGGCCAAAGTTTCGCTACATTTTAACATTCACGCCTAATAAACTAGCAAATTAATATACAATCGAGTTGCGGCAGCACAATTAACAGCTCGACTACCGCATACCCTGTAAGTAAGTAATTCGCTATGGATATTATGCATAAAAGTCTGGTATTTCATCTATGCCATTAGCCACGCCCACAAATTGAGCAGTGCCGTCTGTCTGTCTGCGTTTATTTATAGGCCTCTCTACCTTAGCAGAGGAAGAAAAAAAAAGCCGCAAACTTTTTGGCATCATAAAAACGCAATTAGATGAAATTTATTATGATTTTTTTTGCTGCTTTCCTTGGCATGGCGGCAAATGTTAATTACAAATATTCATAAATTATGCTGAGCGAGTGACGTCACAGGCGCCATAATGACTTATGTGAGACGCACACACACCAATGCACTCTCATATATTTGTGTGTGTGTGTTAGAGTAAAACAAATTTTAATTAAAAACTCAATTCGCTGAAAAGTTGTGCTAAAACTTTTCGTCTTTTGCCAGCCCGATAGACAGAGAGAGAGAGGAGAGAGATAGTGAGCGAGAGAGAACGAGAACTTAAGAGAGCATGTTGGATCGACGAGGAACTGTCGTGTCCCGCCCACATCCACGCCCCCAGCCCAGCCTGCACCTGTTTATATGCTCGGTGGCAGCCAATTTAAGAACTTAACTCGCTAAATGTAAAAATAATTGCCACTAAAACCCCAAAAAAGCAAAAGTTTTCTATGCACAAATAGCAAAAGTTTAGCTATCAAATGAACATGAATGCACAATGTGCTTGACTCTGTGTGTGTGTGTGTGTGAGTGTCTGAGAGTGCATGTGTGTGTGTGCATGTGTGAGTGTGTGTGTGTGTGTATGCCTGATTTAGTTATGCATTCATTTTGCTTTATGAACTTTTCATGGCTGAGTGCGTGTGTGTGTGTGTGTGTGTGTGTGTGTGTGGGTGTGAGACCAATTGGATTTCTTATGAATGCAACTTTTAGACTTTGTGGTCAAATGGCTTGCCAAAAAAGTTAAAAAGTTAATACGCCTCAGGCACACAACATATACAGAGCAAATCCTGTTTTCCTGCCTCCTCGCCTCCTTGCTTCCCACAAAGCCAAAGAAATAATAACATAACTATTTGCTCAAATATTAATAAAGACAAAGTGTTAATAGAGACAGCTATTTGTAAAAGTTTACTTAAGCTAACGAAAATATAGAGCCAAAGGGCAAAATCAGTCGTTGAGGGTAATCAACTGCATCAAGATCTATTTATAATATAATCTACATCTAATATATATAATATAATATAATCTACATCTACATCTATATCTTTTTCGAATCATAATAAAATATTAATATTTATATACATATAAACATATTAATATACATACATATTAAACAATATATATGCATATTAAAAAAAAAAAAACATATTAAATTTCATTATTTTCAAATCGACAATAGAGGATGAAAATAAATGGAGCTTATTGGAGCTCAGACCATACGGCTATTTATAGTTCATGTTAATAAATTTGCTTATTGTTTAAGTAAAAACAGATTGCAAATAAAACAAAAATAAAAAATAAAACAACTTAATTTTCTAACATAAAAAATTTTAATTAAAGACAAATGATCCTTTGATTTGATTATAATCATAGAGATGTAATGAAAAATAAGTAAAGATAGTGAAGATATGAAATATATAAATGCGATGTTTTTAAGTGTTAAAGGTATTTTTATAAATTGGCTAGATGTATATACTCTGGTTTATATACTCTGGTTTATTATAATATTACTATATTATGTCTCTCAATAAAATGTGTGCAGAGAAAAGTAATAGTTGGAATTTAGTTTGATTATATGTTATTTACGTTTAGATAATCAGGCAATAATTGTGGGGAATGGTAAAAAATACAAAAATTATACTAAATAAATAATAAAGATAAATTTGATTGCAATATTTTTTGAACGCCACCACACGAAAAAAACTAGTTGTCATTGTTGTAATTGTGCTGATTATTACAGTTTGTGGTAAATGAAGATAATTTGAAATTGAAATATATATATATATACATATATATATATATATATATATATATGTATATCTGATTATCTTTCAGGCAGTTGTTATCTACATATGAGTGCTGCACTTGATTGCAACTGCTCTATGACAAATTTGGCTTTGAAATTGAAACTCTCTCAGGCTCAGCTCAACATTCTCAAGATTTTGTTATATTATCATACATATATCACAAATACAATTGGCTATTACTGGCAATCTAATGTATCATGTCTATATGGTATACGTGCGGTTGAGCTTGAGCAAAACAAACTCTGTATGCAGAGTCGATGACAAATGTTAATAATAATGTATTAACCGATAAGCATAATAAAATTACCCCTTGTAATCTATGATAGATAGCAAGCAGGTGAGACAGAAAAGAAAGAGACGGAGAGAGAGATAGACTGGAGCTGATAGAAAATATGTGTCGGTGCTTGCTTGCTTAGTAAGTGAAAAGCGGGTATATTAGTTGCCGTTTGATATTTGTTGTACATTTCTATAGTTGTGATTGGACTGTTGCTAATTTATTTGATAGTCATTTGGTCACTAAGTAGTAATTGAATTTGTTTAGTTGAAATTACTAACAGTCTATGCCATGCCTATCAATTCTCTGGAAAGCCAACAGATTTGAAATCAATTGCTATCTGCATCATAAAACAACATCTTTCTTTTAAAATAAGATAACGATAGGGAACTTGTGTTTGTGTGCTGATAAAAATAACTTTTGTTTATGCTCGCTCACAGAATGAAATGGGTATAATACATATACTTGTATATATACATATATGCACTATATATATATATATATATATATATATATATATATACATTCTTTGTTTATGCTCGCTCACTAAGTGAAACAAGCATATTCGTGTCTGTTCAACAAAAAGGTGATTGTATAGATTATGGAATAGGGATTTTAGTTTCAACGGAAAAATTACTTTTGTTATATATTTATATACACGAAATCTAGCCTATACCATCTATAGCTTAAGAGAGCGAATAAATGAATCAAAATTTGTCATGCAATTTGCTATAGCTTTATCGGACCAATAATGGAACTTTGAGACTTTTTTAGCTTTTGGACAGTGGGCGACAGTGAGCGAGTATTGCACAGTCGGCAACAATTGATAACAGTAATCAACACTTATTCAGCTCATGCAGCAATCCAAATTTCAGTTAGTCTTCATGTGCCGAATCGAAATGTTGTTAACCAAAGACCATTATCTGATCGCTAGTGGCCCGATTGCTATGGGCATGGCCCTAGCCACATTTGCCATAGATTCAAATTATGAGTATCGTGATCGTAAGTGATAGAAATATATAGTTTGGATTGATGCAAATATATCTAATATATATTTTTTATGCAGATTCAGTTTTTCTGAATATTTTGCGTTGTCTACAGTTGATGGCAACTTTTTCTCTGCTCTTTGGCCTGCTCAAGAAGGATGCGATGCATAAGGATGTATTTGTGCTCTTTTGGCTAATTGTGACAAGTTGCCTCTTTGGTTTCCTCAGCTACTTTAGTCTTCTATATTTAGGATGCGATTTATTCCAATTTTACGATTTTGGTGAATTTTTGCTGCAATTGCTTTTGTTTTGCGTCATTGTGGGCCTAACAGGTAAGTCGTTCAGTCCTCTGTGCAGTTGAGTTCAAAGTCTCTATTTAATTGATAATTGGAATATGTGAACAACAAATATCTTTATTGCAGTACTTTTGGGCTATTTGCTGCATCTCGTCTATCAGAAATATGCCGAGTTGAGGAAGGACATCGTAGCAACAGCTGCAGCTCAATTTCAAGTACCAAATCCAATTGTTGAAACCAAGGATCCCTTGCCGTCGTATGATCAATTAAATGTAACCATACAGAATTAATATGAGCTTACGTTGAATTTCAACAAAAGACGCAATAAAGCTGATAAGGAAATCGGCAGACAGAAATAGAGAGCGAGAGAGCGAGAGAGTGAGAGAATAAACAGTGAAATAAAGATAAACATGCTATCAGCTTTATACATATATTGATTTACGCTTATCAATCAGTTTAGTTAGCTTTGAAACGTTGGATCGTTATGTTTTCGCTCAAGCGATATATGGAAATTGGCATTGGGCTTGCCGTATTTGGCCTAACAATGTCCACAAATGCACTGCCTCATCCCAGTAAGATCCACATATATAAACTGTTAACATATATATATATATATACTATATGAATATGAGTGTAAGCTCAATTTCTATTTAGTGAATTTGAAATTGGAGGAAATACGCCTACTGCAATTTGCTGCGACAATGGTTCTACTTTTTGGTGTGCTGAAAGCTCATAGCCAGCACAAGGACAAATTTCAGATCTTCTGGATGATCGTAACTTCGATCACCCTTATTGCCCTGCTATATGGTGGCTTGCTGGAGATCGTCAGGTATCACACACTGCTTGGCAGCGCTTTGGCCTGGGCGCTTGCAGGTGAGCTTCTAGCTAAAGGATTTTATCTATACATAAATATATATGTATATGTATATATATTGCTTACAAAGTGCTCGTTGGAGGTCTGCTGAACATCATGTACAATCATTATGTGGAAACAACAATTGAAGCTGCAGAACGCACCACGGAGATACTGCAAACACGTCAGCCGCCCTCGCTGGCGCCCAAGGGTTCGATTAACACCTTTGTTAATGGCTAATGGGCATAAATGGAATTTTTGGAAATTTGTTTCTTATCTTATCTTATTTATTGCAAATAAAAATTTGGAAATCTGTTCAGATCCAAAAGCATGAGTTGTAGTTGCAGCAAAATTGCTTTCAATGATTTGTCATAATTAAGCAGGTAATTAAATGGATTGCTAAAGCAGGCAGGTGAAGCATTTGCCCTTTTGCATTAATTTTAATTAAAAATTGTCTATTCCCATGCCACTTGACGCTCAAAAGTTTGGTGAGCCAAAGTTTTGTTCAATTTGCATTTGGCCAAAGGCAAAACCGAAGCCAAAATGGAAGTCCAATGCCAAAGACCGTTGCTTAAATTTATGTTATATAAATTGAATTGGAATGTTGGGCAAATGTGACAGGAGAAATTGCATAAATTACACGCGTACAAATTTAATTTGTGAGCAGCAGCAGCGGCAACAATTATTTTAATGCGCTCATTTCCAAGGCAAAAAAAAAAAAAACAACAAAAAAACACAATAAAAGAAAAAACACTACAACTTTTCTAATATGCGCGACAAACTGTAAGAAACAACAACAACAACAGCAACAACCTAAATAAAAATAAAAATAATAGCAAGGACAATTATTCCCGGAAGTGCTCGAAAGTTGAATTCAGCGAAATGAACCCGAATGAAATTGAAATCTCCCAAGCGTAAATAAACTTCGAAGCGAAGGCGCTCGACTAGCGCCATCTATTGTTTAGCAGCGCAAAATGCTTGCATTTTGCCTTAGAACATGTTTATTTGTTATAGTAGATTCCAATTCTTAAAGCAATTTATAAGGGAATATATTTATTTTGCTAAAGTCGTATTTTTAAAGCTCGCGTGATTGTTTTTTTTTTTTTTTTTTTTGGTATTAAACAATGCGAAATTATCTCAATTTCACTTAAGTTTATTTTGTGTTTTTTTTTTTTTGCTTGTCTTATCAGACATTTAGATGCATTGCGTCAGCTTAACACAAAGAATAACGAATACACGTCTACTGGATTGAGGTGATTTTCGGTGCAAACGTGTCTAATCGTGTTCATTACGCACCTGATTGTAATTCATTTGAAAGCTAACTAAAAGCTTTTAATTTTTGTAGCGGCGTAAACTAGGGATCACAAAATATTTTATACCAGTACTTAATGTATATTTTTCAAGGTGTGGTTAATGGTTATATCAATTATATTTATTGTTTAACTAATTTAATATATTATATATTATATATAAATATGATACTTTGAATACATTTTTTTTTTATTAATTTAGTTTAGCTGTAATAATAATATTTTATTTCTTTCTCTCTAATTTTAGTATTTTGATTGGTCTTATACTGTTCTTTTTCGTCTAGCTGATTAACCTTCTTTCTCTTTCAGTATTGCAATACTCTTCTCAGCTTTTTGCTTGCTCTGCATTCTTCTGCATATCTAGGTATATTTATAATTCTCGCTTCCAATGATTTTCTTCTTCTTTATTGTCCGCATCTTTTTTTCCCTCTGCTAATTCTCATTATCGCTTTCATTTTCTCAGTCCCTCTCTGTATTGTCTCTCTTCTCGGTGTCTCTGGCTCACTATTTAATAGCCGCTTTCTCTCTCTGCACATTCTATATCTCCCTCCTATCTCACCCTCTTTCTCTCTCTCTCTCTCTCTCTCTCTCTCTCTCTCTCTGTCTTACTTTATTTCTCTCTATCCATTTTCCTTTTTCACTTTCTCTCTATATCTGTCTCTTTATTTAAATTTTTACCTTTATTCACGATATTGCTTTCTATCTCTCTCATCCACTTTGTATCTCATCCCTCTCTTTTCTCTTTACCTTTTTCTCTATCTCCATCTGACTATCAAGTAACCCTTTCTAACCGATGCTCTCTATTGCATTTATTGTATTACTCTCTCCCTTTCTCGCTCTCTCTAACTCTCTCTCTCTATTCGATCAATTCTCTGCTCTATGTATATACTTTTATTTTTAATATTGTGCAATGAGACGATGTCATTTGTAACTGCTGCATTATTGCGAATATGTCAAATCATTGAGATTAAATAACGGCAGCAGCAATTGGCCAGCATTTGAGCACGTATTTATTTGGCTAAAGCGTGGCATAAAAAAATGATATTAAACTGGTATTAAAATCATGGCCTGTCCATGCTGGCTGAGGTCGAGGATGACAGTAGAGACAAAAACAACTCGAAATCGACACAGTAAAATGGCCATTAAAATAATAAGCAGACCCCAATGGGAGACGAAGAGAAGGAGAGAGAGACGGCCTAAGCTAATGGCCGAGACCATGATCAGACACACTGTGTGTGTATGTGTGTGTGTGTGTGTGTGTGTATAAGTGTGTGCTTAAATATGAGCAGCACGTGCCGCAGGCCAACAATGAACCCAACTTGAAGTCATTCGTGACTCTCTCTCTCTCTCTCTCTCTCACTCTGCTGTCAGCGTCGAGTACTTATGCAAATAATTTACATGGTTTTGTGAGTCGTGCTTAGTGGTCAGCAGTTGGCTCAATAAGCGTCTGCTTTCTGGCCAGCCATTATGCATGTTTGCTTACCAGCTTTGATGCTGTTGCCTTAAATTTGTGCTTAAAGCGGTTGCTGATGCTAAAGCTCTGTCAAGTCTGTGGCTCATTGATTAGCTATGGCTACAAACAATTCATTAGCCGTTGACAGCTCAAGCCGCCAATTGACATGGCCCACTCAAAATATGGCCAGCGCTGCTGATGATGAGCTATGGCCATTTAGCCTGATTGGCACACATTAACAATGGCCAAGTGGCCAACAGGCCAAGTGGCCAAGGGGCGTAGCGTGGCGTGGCATGAAGTGGAGTGAAGGAGCTGGATGAGATGCGCGCGACAATTGAATGCCATCAAATTAAAGCTAGTTACAAACAAGCAGCTGCCAGAGCAACTTGATATGGCCATAAATTGTTAGCCAGGCAGCTGACAGTTAATAGAGGTCAGCTACAAGCTACACAAGGCTAACATGCTAAGCAGCAAATGCGATGCGCGATTATCTTAATTTATGCACAAGTGGCCAATGGCTAGTTGTTAGTGTGTGTGTGTGTGCAGCTGGCAAAATAAATATAAATTGCAAAAACTGTCAAAGCCAAAAACCCAGAAAGAAAGAGAATGCAATGTAAAACGCTCAAAGGCAAAAGGCTGGGCTCTATGCATGTGTGTGTGTGTGTGGGCGTGTGTGTGCGTGTGTGTGGGTATGTGTGTGTGCTTTTGGCACAATAAAGAAATTTTTATCGCTGCCGCATTTAGACATTTGAAGTATGCGCTGCAAAATTTATTGTTGCCCCGTTTTAAGCTTGTGTTTCAATACAAAACCGATAAGGCACATATACACAGATACAACTACACACACATACTCACAACTACACTCACACACACACATATATATATATATATATATATATATATATATATATAAATCCAACCCCAACCGCTAGCCGCCTTGGAATTTCAATTTCCATTTGGAGCTTTAAACAAAAACTTTGCGTACTTTGGTCATTTGATTTTCTCCAACAATTTGAGCTTGGTCCAGATGGTCTAAACATAGGGCGTGGCTGGAAGGCAGGGTTGACTGGTGATAGATACAGGCTGCTTTTTTACCTGTTGAAAAATAGTTTTCCCATACCAATTTTCTAAATGCACGCCAAACGTCAAAAGCAACAAATGATGCGCCGCAGCGCAGCAATGGACCCAAGAGGCAAATGAATGACAAAGTGAGAGGGAGAGGAAGAGAAAAAGAGAGAGAGAGAGAGAGAGAGTGGGAGAGAGAGGAAAGACAGCAGCTGAGGGGCGTGACAGAAAGCCAAGCGACAGAACTGTCATTGATTGTCACACATTGGGGAGCCAAGGGAAAATGTCTCTCCCTCTCTCTTTATCTCTCTCTCTCTCTCTCTCTCCGTCTCTGTCTCTGTCTCTGTCTCTGTCTCATTGCCAACTCTTATTGATGCTGAACTGTAATTGTGCGCACTGTTGCTACTGCTGCTGCTCTTGATTATGGCTGACAGCAATCAGCTTATAAATATTGCATGGACTCAACATTTGAAAAACAATGCGAATGCTCCCCAAAGTGCTTCAACAACTAAGCTAAAAAACAAAGCTAAGACAAAAAAAAATAATACAAAAAATCCTCGCTGACCATCAATGCATTGCCTGGCTCTAATAACAGTGACAGCAGCTGTTGCTGCTGCCTTCTACCTGCTGCCACGTGCCACATGACGTCAATGCAAATTGTTGAGCAATTGCAACGTTGCGTATACGCAATGCATGCCAAAATGTTTGTCGAATGTTATAGCAATGACATTTGCATGACAATGCAACTGCAACGGCAACAAGCATCTATAACAACTTAAAGCTGCTGTTGATTGTGATGCTCAATTTATTATTCAATTTTAATAATTTTGTAAGCTGCAGATTTGTTGTGTTGAGAAGCGGCAACAACAAGAGAAACAATAATAATTAAATTACAAAGTATTTGTATTTATTGTATTTTAGTATAGAAATTATGAACTTATTAAGGCCACTTGACGGGAACATTTTTTTTTTTTTTTTTTTTGAGTGGTATATCATATTTACAAAATTTATTTGTTATTTTATTCTGTACATTTTTTTGATTTATTTTTTATTTAAACTTTTTTTAGTACATATAGTGGAAATAAAATCTAGGCATTTTTTTTTTTAAATTGTTAAGTATATTTAAAAACCTATTTAATATATTTTTTTTATTAATTTTTTTCTGTTAATATTTTTTAAATTTATTAACTAGTTTTCTGCTATTTTTGTGTTCAAATTAATCTACGAATTTTTTTTATTATTTTTGTATATGATATTTAAAAAGTTGGTTTGTTATTTAGTTTTATTTTTTTTTTTTTGTTTTTCTGTAAAATTAAAAAAAAAAATTATTTAACAAGCTTTTTTGCTACCTTTAATGGCCATCTAATTTTTCATATTAGGGGAATGCACATAATATCAGAGGTATATTTACGTAGATATTTAAATAAATAAATATTTACAAATATTTCATCATATATTATTATCATTAGTTTTAATTTCATCAACTTTATACTTTTAACAATTTTATTTTATTTATACTCTAACTTATCAAGTTAATTTTTGATTAAAATTGTTTAGCTCCAAAAAGTATGCTACACTTTTACACATCATTTTTCTATCACGTATTTATAGTTTGTATGTTAACTAATATATCTATATATTATTCAATATTATAATATTTAAATATAAATAAATATTATAGTGTATTATTATAGTATATTATACTAAACATAAATTAACAAAAATATAGCTTAAAAACAAAAAACAACAAAAAACAAAAAAAGGAAACAAAATCAAACCAATATCTCATTTCCTCTCAATTTAATTTCCTGCCACGCCCATTTGCTCATCCGGCAGAGAAAACAAAACGTGTAGTAATTAATTTCTTTTATAGCCTTGCCACAATCAACTAACAATTTCAGTGTTTTGCCTATTATTTTAATGGACTTGGGTTATAAACGTATAGCAAGGCAATATTTCTATGGGTTTTTATTTTTTTTGCTCAGCAGCTGCGCTTGGCCAAATGCGCTTTATTAACTTTTTTTCTGCTCCCAACTGCACAAGGTAAATGCGCTATATAAAAGTAGTTATTGTTGTTGTTGTTGTTGCCTGGCACCTTTTTTTTTGAGTCACTGCTGTTGCTGTTGTTGCTGCCGGGGTCATTGTCTTTTTGACCAGACACCAAAGTGCCAGGCAGCGTCTGGTGGACGAGCACGTGTGTGAATCCTTTTACGTTCATTGTGTGTGCGTGTGAGAGTGTTTGTGTGTGTGTGTGTGTGTGCGTGTGTGTCTGTATAGAATTTGTATGCCTTGCGTGTGCGTGGCTAACAAATAATACACACAAAAAAAGGGCAACGGCAACGGCAGAGAGAGCAATGCGCGCTTTCCACCCGCTTCCATCTCTGGGGCATAATTTGCGTTTAATGAATTGTGCAAAAAGATTTTTATTCACTTAGCTGTTCACCCACACACACACACACATATAAGGACAGCACATGTGTAGAGCAGAGGGTAGAGAATAAGCCGCTTAGCCAATATCATTTTTTGGGCCAAGCAAATTGAAAGCAGTCTCCCTCCCTCCCTCTCTCTCTCTCTCACGCATTTTTGACAAAACAGCTAATTCCTCTTTATGCCCGTTAGCTATTCGATCAATTATTTAGTCATTAATGTTGCTCGCCTCAATGCTATTTGCAGTTTGATCGATAAATTTTAGGCCAGCCATGAATTCCCTGGGACATTTTTGATGGACCAAAAATAAATGTAATGAACTCGAGGCCATCACAGAGCAGACAGCAGACAGTATTCAATCTATTGTTGAATAGACTTCATTTCTGATTATTATTAAAATCTTTCAAAAACCTTTCGTTCAAGCAAATCTCATTAAAATCTATATACACATTTAGAAGAGAAACTTAAAGATTTTTTATGGCTGTTGCTTGGCAGCAAAGAAAAGAAAAACAACTTTAAGAGCTCGTTTAGCACTTGAAGCTGCCCATTACTGGCACACACAGAGAGAGAGAGAGAGAGTAAGAGTGAGAGAGAGTGAGAGAGAGAGTAAAAGAGAGACACCAGCAGCAGCAGCAGCTGTCAGTTCATCATTTCAAGTGCAACAACAACAACAACAATACTTAACACCACATCAACTTAAGATGCTAGCCGGCGTGACAACAACACACGCCAACTTTTCAAAGATATGCGAACAGTAACAAAAGGGCAGCCCAAACACACAAACGCATAAATAAAAACATACACAGAGAGTGAGCGAGAGAGAGAGAGAGTGAGTGAGAGTAAAAGAGACAGACAGCGTAAGAGTGAAAGTAAGATGAGGAAAAGGAAGCTGTAATTTACACAGCCTCTTCGCGTGCCTCAACGTAAAACGTCGCAAACATTTTGCTGATATCGTCGCGCGTTTGGTTCCGCCCATTGCACGCCTTTATCTGACGTCTTTAGATGCGTGCCATGCCGCCAAATATCCTGTAACATACAAGTACATCGGGTATGCGGGCATGTGAATATGTGAATGTGAATAATAAAGTCAAGAAAATAAGACAGTTATATAGCAATGCCTAATTTAGTTTAGCCTAATTTAATAAATAGAAAAAATTAATAATTTGTATATTTCGAATTTAATATATACTTAAAATGTGTTTATTTTATATACATAATTGAAAAAAAGCAAGAATCAATTATTTTCATATTACGAATTTCTATTAAAATTCATAGAAAATTAGATTCGAAGTTCATTTGATTAATATACAAAATCAATTGTTGAATAATAATTTCTGCTAAAGCTTCTGTCAAACTGATAAAAATATTATAAATTTCTTGTAACAATTTATATACAAATTATTTAAAAGCATGCAAACTAAATAAATAATGCTCTAGCTAAAAAAAAAAAATAAAATGTTTAAGTGATAGAGTAGATGAAAACACAAAAAATAAAGGGTAAAAACAACATAATATAAAAAAATGAGAAAATTCTTTCTACAAAATTCGTTTCAAATTGAAGTGCATGCAAGTGCAAAATTCATATGCACTATAAAATAAAAATATTTTGCAATTACTAAGGAATATTTATATATACACAAATTTTACACAATTTTTATTTCCAGCTAAAAAAAAAAATATACGTATATATATATATATTTATGTATTGGTTTTAAAAGGATTTTTATTTGGGAAATATGCCGTCTATATATATTAAATATTTATACATATAGCCAGCATAATAAACAAAAAATTCCTTGGAGAAATTAATTTAGTTTATTTGGCCATAAAATTAGTTTTCTTTGGAAGTCACCTTTAAATTTAAAAAAACAAATATTTGCAATGAAAAAATGTAAAATACTTGATGTTGGAATAGGCTGTAAAATTTGTTATACTGTTATAACAAAATATTGAATTTCCTATATAATTTTGTTGTCTAACATTTATTGCTCAGACGCACTACTATCTGCATGCACTGCTTAAATTTAAATCGAACTTATATATTGAATAATCTCAATCTAATATATATAAAGTTCTAAATCGAATTCTTAAGTGTCTCTTGTTTTTCAATTCTCAATCAATTAAAAAAAAAACTTTCTCTCTCACAGCGCATTCTTAAGTCGGGCATTGCTCATTTGCGATTTACACTTTCTTTTCTTTTCTTTTTCATTCGTCTCTATGTTTTTTTTCCTTGAGCACTTTTTGATACTCATTTCGCTGCATCGTTGTCTTTTGGCTCGTGTCGATTGTCGCCTTCCGTTGTGGCCCAATCATTTTACGTTCCATAAAACATAAATAGAAATCGATGCTCAAGCCGCGCAGCCCCCAACTCTCAACTGTCCACTCACTCTCACTCTCTTTGCCTCTCTCCCCCTCTCCCACTCCCTAGCCAAGCCCCAACCACAATCATTGGCTGTTTCAATGCCATTTCGATTGTCATTGTTTCGTCTGCCCAGCGACAATTTGAATTGCCACGAAAAAAAAGAAGAAAAAACGAAGCAGAAATAGAGAAAGCTGAAAAAAAAAACCAGAAGGAAAAACGCTGCCAAAGGTTGAGCCCAGCGGCTGGGCGGCTGTGGAGTGTAAAGGAGGCGTGGGGGGGGGCACTTGGCGTATGTCGCACGTAGTATCTGTCGTCTGTCCTGTTGTTGTTGTTGTTGTTGGTTGATTGCTGCCGTCCTTGTCTCGGCATCGTAACGCGCTCCCCAGGGCAACATTTGGCGGTTTTTCTTCTTTTTTTCTGCCAGCCTGTGGCATGCCAAGTCTATAATGCAGCATTATTTTATGTCGAGCCAAGCAATTTATTGAATTTTCTCCATGGCTGCCTGTGTCCCTCCCCCCTCTCACACTCTCACTCTCTCCACATCCTTATCGTCAGTCTGAGTCCTGAGTTTCATTTTGGTTTTAGGTTCTTTGCAGTTTTTGGGCTTCTTTCTGTTCTCGTGTTGAAGTATTTTATGGCTCTTTTGGCGTATATCAATAAATTTTTAATACATATGATAAAGTGCGTCAAATGATGATTGAAATTGAGCTAACCAATTTCCAATTGCTAAGTCGCTCTCCACGCACTGTCGTGATATCTTTCAGTCAATGTTGCTGCAATGTGTTGCTAAAGGCAGCTTCGATCAATGCACTAAATTCAAATTACTTTTTGCCTTTTGTGCAGCTCAAGAGAGACTCGCTCGCTCTCTCTCTCTGTCTCTTTCTCCCTCACCCTCTCTCTCTGTCTGTGTGGCTGTCTGTCTAGCTGATTGGACTTGGGCTGGCAAAAAGTGTTAAGCAAAATGCAATTTGCAGCGCACATGTGACAAAAGTTGAAGTGTGGCTCAAAGGCGGAGCTGCTACTGCTGCGGCTGTTGCTGTTAAGCTGCTTAGCAACAGCTGAGCAAAGTCTGCCTGGCTGACTGGCTGCCTTTCAAGCAGTGCTACCAATTCAATTGGCCCAATCAAATCAAATGGCAATTCCACTAAATTTGTGATTTTTATGCAAATTTAAACGAAATATTTGCATAGAGCTAATGTGGAAAGTGAGAGAGAGAGAGAGAGAGAGTGGGAGAGAGAGGGCATGCCAGGCAACGAGTGTGGCCACGCCCACTATTTGACTGTGTGTGGCAGTCAAAAATTTAATTGCCTGAAATGTGTGTGAGAGTGTGCATGTGTGTGTGTGTGTGTATGTGTGTACAAATCAACTGAACTCACATACACTTAATTACAGCACCGTTGGCAATAATTTATAATACTAATTAAAATTTGGAACACGCACACACTGATATATACACACACTCACACACACACGTTTACATAATCAGGGGCAGAAGACACGCCGCTGGCATTGAAAATTTTCATTTGCATGCAGACAACAACTCATGCACACACACACACACAATGTGAGAGACACTCACGTATGTGTGTGTGAGTGTGTGACCTTTATCAATCAAATGTTAATTAAGTTTCAAGTCAGGCAAATGCCCAACCAGCTCTAACAATGCCCACAGACTGTTCAAATATTAAATTGGTAGACCCCAAAAGTCCTCCCACACACATACGAATACACACACACCCTCACACACACAGTCCGATAGTCGAAGCAAACCTGCCTTGGCTTAAAAATTATTGCGCATACGCCGCGTGTAATATAAGCCACAGTTCAAAATACTACAAAAAAAGGCAAAAAGGCGAAGCATTTGACACACAGAGACATCTTCGTCTGTGCAGAAAAGCGCAACCGGAAACGGAAATGCTACGCAGCACGTGTCATCCGTTTGCTAGGATCCAAACCCATTCTCGCCTTCGCTTGAGATATCAGCTTCTCTCGCCCTCTCACCCTCTCTCCCCTCTCTCTCTCTCTCTCTCTCTCTCTCTGTCTGTGTGACTATCGCCATCTATGACATTGTCTGGCTTGTTTGTAATGGTTTTTTGGTTAACATGCGCACAGATTGATGCCTGGCCAAATTGTACATAGCCGCAAATTGTGGCCATTTCGGTTGCTGTCAACGCATACCCAAAACACAGCAAGAGATGGGGCAATGGAGAGAGAAACAACAAGAGTGACAGATAGAGTTGGTCACGTTTTTATGTCATTGCATTTAGAGAGAGATTTGTTTGTTGTGAACAGCAAAAGTTGTATTTATATTATATAAAAGATATATATGCTGGGATCAAGGCTGGAAGCTGTATTTTACAACGAAACTATTGAGGTAGCAAATATCGGAAGACAAGCTCAAATCGGATGAGCATAACTCTTATATAGTTTTTCCTATTCAGTTTGGCTTAAGTGAGCTCGATTGAACCCTTTTATGGTATATCAATTTCAAAATTTATTGTTGGCATATAAAAATTTTGTAAATAAACTTGTTTGATTTTTTTTTAAATAATTTTTGAACGTTTATTTATTTATTTATTTATTTATTTATTTTTTTTTTTTGCAAATACTTTAGTTTTATAAAATATTTTGAAAATTTTTAATACTTAACGATTTCATGTTGAAAATATTAATAAAATAAATAAATATAAATGAATTAAAATATTTGAAAAAATTTGTTCTCAAGCTTAAAGCTGTTTCATATATAGTAAAAATCATTTTTTGATTGTTCAGTCTATACAAATTTGAGCTTAAATCGTTGTCTCCATCATATGTATCAAAAATAAAAATAATTAATATAATTTAAGAGATGCAAAAATTGATGTAGGTCTTACATGAATTGAGTTACAAGTACAGAAATACTGTACATTTTAAAAACAAAATATAATTATATAATTTTAAAATAATAATATTTATTTTTTAATATTATATATATTAGCATGTATATAAATAAACTAATTATAAAATTATTATTATATACAAATATACTAATAAATAAATATTAATATTAGCATTATTATATATACATTTATATTAATAAACCCATTATAATATATTATATTTATTATTTGTAACTTCATTCTTGTTAAATCTTCCGCTTGGCAAACATTTTTTTAATTCTTTGATTTATAAATTCACCAATTTCTTGTCAAGTTAGAAATATATTAAATATATTTTCTAGTTAAAATAAAATTGATATTTCTCTGAAACTTTTCATTTAATTATATTTCTTCTTTCTTCTTTTCTAGGGTATGCAACTTGCTGCATTTTAACCAAATAACCCATTTCTTTGTACTTGCCCCCGAACGGCATACAAATGGCCAAACAATGGCTAGCTGTTCATGCCAAAAACGCAGCAGGCAGCAGGCAGCAGGCAACATGCCACAGGCAGTGCCGCAAGACCAGAGGCAGGCAGACATTGGAGCTGCTGCAGCTGCAGCCGAACAAAAGTCGAAAGCTGATGGCAGTCGTTGTCAGTTGTCTGACTGTCAGGCTGTCAGGCTATGTCAGACTCTACCCAAAAGTGAGTTATATATCTCTACTCCTCTCTCTCTCTCTCAATCTGTCTCTTTGGTTATGCAGTTGGGCTGTCCAGCAATTTGACCACTTTATAAAATCAAATTAAAATCGAATAAATTTAACTAAAAATGTTTGCCCTGAAATAAATGAATATTACTTAAGCGTTCTGTCGACCTACATTGCTGTCTTGTTTATTGAATTAGCATAAGCGAGCATTAGGCAAAAGACTTGAAAGGCTTAGCATGCCTAACTGTTTAGTTAGTTAAAGGTGAAATTCAGAAACGAAAATTGAGGCACAAAAAGGAAGAAAAGAAAGAGAAGTAGGAAAAAAAGATATCAGTTATTTTTTACGGCAAATTAAAAAACAAGGACAAATTTGTATTTGAAGTTTTTGTGTTATCAATTTATTTTTTATTATTAAAATTAATTAATATGACTTAATTTTTAGTATAAAAATTGAATTTAAATATAATATAAAATAAAAGGAGCTAGATCACAAATAGAGTCTATTTATATGACCTACTAATTAATACCTTTCAGTTGTTGTATCATATATACATGTATATTTAATTACTTTTTATTTTTATCATATAAATTAATTTTAATAAGTAAAAATTACTTTTCTTTATTTTTTTTAATAAGTCACAAAATAATTCTTATTTCATAATTTTATCTAATTATAATCGTTGGTAAAATTTAAATTTCGATTTTTAAATTCTGTTGGGAATTGGATTTGTAAAGATTTCATTATTTATATATTAATTATTTTTATTTTTATCATATAATTTATTTTATAATTTAAAAATATATATTTTTTTAATAAATAATAATTATAATTTATTAATTTTTTCTATAAAAATTATAATTGTTACGGTTTCTGATCAAATTTCAATTTTGAAATTAAATTAATTTTATAATTTAAAAATAATTGTTTTTAAAGATCTCAACAAATAATTTTTATTTCTTAATTTTTTCTATAAAAATTATAATTTGGTACGGCTTCCGATCAAATTTAAATTTTAAAGTTTTTTAAATTCAGTTAGGAATTTGATTTGTAAAGATATTTGAGCTGAGCTCTGCTCTGCTATTTATTGCCCGTGTGTTCACAATGTACGTTTTCACACGTTTTTTGGCAACTGCCAGCTGGCAACGTGTGGCATTGTGTGTGCATTGTGTGCGAGGCTAAGCGAAGTGACAAACGTTGCACAGCAAAAGGTCAGCTAACAAATGCACCTTGCCACAGCCCAACACAGTCCAACCCAACCCAATCCAACGCTTGCTGCCCTCATCGTCGCAGCTGGCAGTTGTAAATGACAGACGTCAGAATGGCACAAAAGACAGCAATGTCTGGCATGTGGATATGGATAAGAAGCACCCAAGATGCTTTCTGCAATCTGTGTCTGTGTCGGAGTGTGGCATGGACTGTGCGTTGCCATTGCGCTTGCAACATTTCAGCGCCACATTTCTGGCAGCCATCGATTTATTTGCACTGCTAATACTTTTGCTGCCAGGACTTGTCCATCCTTTGGCGAAAACTTTTGCTCAATCGATCTCGACTTTTTCCTCTCTCTTTTTTTTTTTGCTGTTGGCTGACGGCTGTCGGCTTCTCGTCAAGCAGCTCAAGTTTTACCTGCTTTTGCTGCGCTAATCAGCTTAAGCCTCTCTACATGGTGAGTGGTATGTTGTCACCTCTCTCTCTCACTCTCTCTCTCTCTCTCTCCTCTCTCTCCTCACTCTATGAGGGTAATTGCTCGTGAAGGGACTGTGAAAAATTGCATTTAAATTCGTTGGGGCTACTGTTAGTTGAAGCGTTACTGCAACTGGGCCCAAACCATGCCCAACAGCCGCTGGGACAGCTGTCAATGTCAAAAAATTTCACAGTTTTTGAGCGAAACACGAGAGGGGAAAGAAAAAACGCAGTTGAAATGCAATTTGGTTGAAGCGATATATTGCATGCATATTCAATGCAGGCCAGGCCGGCCAACAAATTCGTGCCCCGCACGTGTTGGCCAGGTTAACTTAATTTGGCCAAAAACTTTTTTGTTTTTTTTTTTTAACACCATCAGAAATTCCGACCAAAAAAAAAAAAACAGTACAAATAGAGAAAGAGAGACCTACAAATCGGGGACGAAATAATTGAATTTTCATTTCCGTTTTATGTGTTTACTTTCTGGCGCTGAACATTTCACGATTTCGACAGCCAACGGGCAATGGGCCTACAAATGAGACCAGAGCCAGAGGCGGGCGTGGCCTTGCCCACTTTTGGTTTTATATGCTCCACTTTTCATACTGATTTCAACCTATTTGTATACAAAAGCTCAATTCTTTTGCCTACCCTCTATCCTCTCTCCCTTCTCTCTCTCTCTCTCTCTCTCTGCCCTGGCTTGGCAAAAACTTTTTAAGTCAATTGTCAAAAAGTTTTTAACGTCTTTGCTGGCGACCACGCCCACTTTTCAGCCTGTACACCCGGCTTCCGTTGAAACTGAAATTGAAATATAATTCGGTAAAGTTTTTGCCGTACGTGGCCATAAATCAATGGCAGCCAAAGGAGGCGGACAACTCAAATTGATTTAAGCCTACCAGTGCGTACGGTGGGCGTGGTCGGCAATCAAATGAGCCACTGTCACATAATGTGGTCAACAGCTGCTTGCCGCTGAGCATTCTTCGATTGAAGGGTTTTCCAAGTAAATTAAATACGAGAAAACTTTTGAAGAGCTCGTTGAGCGATGAATATGAATGGAACTAGACAAGGGCACAGAAAAAAGGAAAGAAATTCTTTAAAGTTTTTTTTTTTTTTTATTGAGAAAATCTTATTTAACTTTATCTGTTTTGGCAGTTGTCATAAGTGTGAAATATTCGTTAGAGTCAATTGAAATAAACTTAAGAGTGTATCAAGTTTGGCTCCAAGTGTTAAGGGATTTGTGTACTTGTGAGAATTCTTATACTAAATTAGATACTCAGCTGCAACTTGTAGGAATGATGTCAAATACTTTTATGAGAATTTTATAGAAACATTGCAAGAGCTAAACTCAAATACTCAGATTGCTAAGGAGACTTGCAAGCAATATATATCAAATACTCATCACAATTTAAATGACTTTATGAGTATTTGATTTATATTTTTTACAAGTTTCATTTGCAGAATGAATATGTCTGTCAAAGGGTCGCAATATATATGAGTTTATTTGGAGATCAAGGTAGAGGAAAGGAAAGGCTTATGATTCAGCCCATAAAAAGAAGATAGATTTACTATAATATTCATCATGAATTCTTTTAATGCACACAGTATTCAAATTCAAATACTAAAATAGTTAAAGATATCGCAAGCAATAGGATCAAATTTATATGAAGCACATCCTAGATTTATCACAAATAATCATAAGAGACTTGTCAGATAACAAATACTTCTAAGACTTATATCAATTATGTTATAAAACATTCTTAATCATTATCTAAAGGCCAATTTTCATAATAACTCTTTATACCCTGAACCCATTGAAAATGGGAAATCAGGGTATAATGTTTTTGTGAAAATGTATGTAACAGGCAGAAAGAGGCGTGGCAGACCCCATAAAGTATATATATTCTTGATCAGGATGACGAGCTGAGTTGATCTAGCCATGTCCGTCTGTCCGTCCGTCCGTCCGTCCGTCCGTCCGTCCGTCCGTCCGTCCGTCCGTCCGTCCGTCCGTCCGTCCGTACTAACGCAGAGATCTCCTAAACTACAAGTGCTAGAGACTTGAAATTTTACATGTATACTCGTGTATACCATACGCAGTACGAGTTTATCATATTTTTTCGATAACTCATCCCATTTTTTTTATCGATAACAATCGAAAATCTGACTTGGTTTTTAAAGCCTAGTTTGAATACTGTTAGACCTAGAGACTTCAGATTTACTGTGTAGATTAATGTGATGAATACAAATATTTTGTCATTTACAGATTTTGGATGCCACGCCCCCTTCGCCCCAAATTTGAAAAAAACGTATATCAAGTACTAGAGACTTGTGCTTTGGCATATACACACATTTGAATGTTATTATTACGTTCTAAAAATTTGATGAAGATAGTCGCACTACAAAAAGATTTATTCAACAAACAAATTTTCGTAATATAGCCCACACGGCAGCCCAAGCGCAGTAACTGCGCAGTTAGCAGAGCAATTGTTTATGCGTTCGTATGGATGCATGCGTACGGGTGTGTGTATGTGTTTTTGTATATGTGCATGAAAGAAGTGTAGAATTGTTGGAATCAGTACTTTGCAGGGTTCAGGGTATCTCCTAGTCGAGCAGTCTCGACTAGAGCCTTCTTACTTGTTTTAACTTAAGATATAATTCTGATCTGAAGATCAGATCAGTAGACTTCCTTCAATTAAATTCTCAGATAAAAAAAATTGAGCATTTTTAATGTATTCATAATTTGCAACAGGTAATAATCATATTATTCATAAAGAATTCCAACAATTCAATTCAAATATTGGCGATATTCAGAAGATAAAATTCTTCATACTAGCCCATAAGACTTAAAGGCAAAACGGATGGAATATAAAACTTATTCAAAAAATAAAATTTTTAAATCATGTTCTGAACATACAAATATGATATTTAATTAAAGTCAAATGCACTTCAGTTTAATTCAAATAACTCAATTCAAATATTCTATATAAAAAATATAATGAAATTCTACGAATTTACTAACAAAATTTTATTACATATGGATATAAAGCTCCGTTTCCCCTGCAATCATAAAACTCGTGTATACCTTTCAAATAAAGCTCAACTGACATCTTCACAATATTCATATGGCACTCATACTATTCACGTCAAGCACTCACAGCACTCACTCAACCGACCAACTGTAGTTGGCATCCATTACGAAATGTTATGCATAGCCATTCGCTGCGGTTACTCATCTCTCTCTCTCTCTCCACCTCTCTCTCTCTCTCTCTCACACGCGTCTTGTTCAGTTTTTGATGAGCAATTCGCGGCGTTCCGCTCTGAAGTAAATATGCAACCATCTTCGGGCTCTACGGGTTGTAAAATTTGCAACTATCCATAAAAAAAAGACGAGAAAATGAAAGAAAGAAAGATAGAGCGAGAGAGAGGGAGAGAAAAAAGAAAACAGTCAGGGCAATCGCTGAACCGCAAATCGTGAGTTTTATGACTGATTCTGGCGGTGGCATCTGCTTTGCTCTAAGCACTTGCAATCACATTGCCTTTTTACAGTATTTTCTGCAGTTTTTCAGTGTTCTCTTATGCCCGCTAGTGAATGGCCTAAAGAGGTGTATTGGTTTTGTGGCATTCGACTGTTCGATTGATTAAAAATAATAATAATTTGCAAGAAATTATAAATTTAGCCAGCTTTTACTCTCGCTTTAAAAGCAGTCAAAATGTTTATTTCCTACCAAATTATTTATTTCTTTTTTTCAGTCAATCAAAATTGAAATTTTAAAATTATATACAATTGTGTGTAGCTTTGTCTTAAAAAGTATTTGAAGATTTCTTGGTTACGCTCATTGTAGGCGTGGTTAATCTGATATTACAATACTTTAGACTGGCAGTTAGAAGCTTGAAATTTCTATATTTTAGCTTCAAATTTGTATTGTACGTATAAAGCTAATATTAGCTATATATGCGTAAGTCCGCGTATTGGGGGCGTGGCTAATATGGAATTTTTTAGACTGTTTGCAACAGCTTGAAATTTCATTATTAGAGCTAGAGTCTTCAAATTTTTATTGTTCGCGTAAAGTTAATATATAATGTATAATTTTTATATCTAGAACGATAGATAGATAGATATTATACTAGATAGATAGTATAAGTATAAAAGTTATATAGTTTAATTAAAATTAATCAATTGGCAGCTTGGTATATCTGGCACATGCTTTAACTTCTACCTTCTTACAGCTAGATTAAATTTGAAAGCTAAGTGGATGTTAAACTGTGCTATCGATATATACCGATCGTTACTTTTGACTTTATATATATATATATAAACTTATATTATAAATTATAAGTTTTTTTATATAAAAAATTGCCTCGGGGCGTGGCTTTGCTTTGCTATGCCCCAGAGAGATCTTTAAATAACATTTTTGATCTTCCATAGCTAAAGGAATAGGCTCAACAAGTTTTACCTTGAGTCATTATTGAACTACTTTACAGTTAAATCTCAGTCTATATACTGGCTGCTTAAGAAGATACATTTATATCCAAATCAAACTTAGCCAGCTTAGCATTATGAACGAGCATTATGCAGTCGTCCAACATTGCAATGTTTGAACTTGTTTATGTTGCTGCATTAAAAACAGTATAAACATGCGCCATGTTGTCTCATCGAAATTTTCCACTTGGCCCACGCCCACCTTGCTTTGTGTTGTTCAGCTGCTGCTGCTGTTGTTGTTGTTGTTGCTGCTGCTGTTGTTGTTCTTCAGTGCTCTTGTTGCTGTTGCTTTTGTCACATGTCAGTGAATGCTCGAAGTTCAAACCGTGCTTATTGCTTGGTTCATTTTGTGCTCAGCGCGTCACTTGCACATTTAATTAAGTTTACGGCACGCTGCACACGTAAAGGACGAAGGACACGGGGCGATGGGGATGGCGACGGGCCGAAGGATATCTGGCTGTTGAGCGAAGGGCAAAAGGGACGCTATTAATTAAATTGCTTTATACAGTTAAGTCGCCAAGCCAAAAACTTTTTTGTATCTGTATCTGTGTGTGTGTGTGTGTGTGTGTGTGTGTGTGTGTGTCAACAATCGGAATATTAACGAACCAACTAATGAGACTTTACAAAAGGCGCGAAACATTCGCTGTATTCTGTATCTCTCCCTATCTCTCTCCCTCTCTCTTTCTCACTCTCTCCCTCATCTCTCTTGCTCTATCGCTTTATCTGCAACAGAAACTAACCGAAAGGCTTATTAAATGTTTGCCGTGTAGCGTATCCACCTGCCAGCCATAAGATCAAAGGCCTGCCTTTTCCTGAAATCCTGTCGGACTGCCACAAATCATGCATTGCCTGACAGACAGAGAGACGAAGAGACAAACAGACAGACAGACAAACACACAGTACGTCCAATTATTGGCCAACTCCTTCTCTACTCTCACTCTCCCTCTCTCTTACTCTTCGTCTCTCCTTCTCTAACACTAAATCCGCTCAGTCTGACCTGGCTGGCTGGAAGTGGACCAAGCCTACATACTTAGCTCTTGTAACATGGGTCGCTTTAATAAATAGCGACAACAACCAAACACGAATCAGTGGCTTAACTCCCGACGACCTTTGAAGTGTATTTGCCTAATAAAATGCGTGTGTGTCTTGAGTCGTCGTTGTCTCTGAAACTCTTTTCAAGGTATTGCCAATGAAATATGTACGAAAATAAGAATAGATTTTGTTGCTCTAAATAGTGGGTGTAGTGAATAGTTAATGAGGAAATTGTACAAATAGTAGTTAACGATTGATACTCTATTCACTTTTATTTGCTCTTTGTTGTCTATCAAACACATTAATGTCATGAGGCCAGGTGTGGTGGGGGCCCTTAAAATAGAGGTCAATTACCCAGTTATAAGAATGAAATATTATAAGAATCATATACCTATGTACTTGACTTTAATGCGAATGAATATTAAAAGTTCGTAATAGCTTTTCGCGAAAGGGTTCGGAGAGCCCTCCGATGCCTCAACGAGAAGTCTTATGCTTCTCCATTGCACATTAAAAAAAACTGATAATTTTCTCACTACTCGTTAGTTTTTATCCCGTTAATAATTGAAAATTCTACTGTCTTCATATGTACCCTTCACTCGCCCAACCTCTCTACACTAATTTTCTCTCATTAATTTCCTCAACCATGTCTCCTAGGCATCTGTTGCTCTAGGCATCTATTGCTCTACTTCTGTATGGCTTAAGAGTTATAAGCTCTCTTGAACAGCCCTCGCGTTACATTTGAGACGTCTGTAAAACCCGTTTTGAGCCAAGATAAACAGATGTAGAGAATGTGGCAGGAGCTCATTAAATATTTAAACCGCTTGGCGTACGTGAATCCAAATCGTCTTGTATTAAATACATTCAAAACAACAAAGAACAGTTAAGCAGCGAGTAGGAAAAAGAGCCAACGGGCATACAATGTGCAAATCCCAAGTGCAGCAGCAGCAGCAGAAGTAGGAGGAGTAGGAGGAGTAGGAGGACGAGCAGCATCAGCAGCAGCAGCAGCATAAAAATTCAGCTGGATTCCGATTCCAATGACAAAGTTGAGTGTTGTTGGGAGCTGCGAGTTGTTGCCCCATGCCAATCGCTTTGTGGCATTTACATTTAAGCTGATAAGCAAAGTGCTTCCGCCTCCAACGACAGGTGTCACTCACCTGAGTCAGCTGCTGTTGTGCGCGAGCATCGAATGTCGCAAGTTGAAAATTTACATTTGAGGCACGCACTTTACATTATTAATGCCAGACACTAAAGGTGTCGAACAGCAACAAAAAATTAGTTGCCAACGGTTCGGGCAGCCATATAAGTTATACCTAAATATGTGTGTGGGCGTATGTCTGTGTGTGTGTGTGTGTTTGTGTGTGTGTGTGTAGGTAAGTGTTTCAGCCATTTGGCAAATGTATCGCATTTCGTTTTGTGTGTTTGCACATCGCTGAGAATTTTCCAATTTTTGCTGCTAATATTTATTAATCAAGTAATAGCAATACACACACACACAAATACCTACAGAGTGTGTGTGTGTGTGTGTGAGCGCTTATGAATATATGAGTGGGGCACTTCTGCGTGCATTGTTTTTTTGTTCTTGTTGTTATTTGATTTTTTGCACAAAAATTGATTGGAAATTTATAAGCTAAACTTTTTCACGGCATTCTCTCGCTTGACTTTGGAAAAAAGCAAATAAGAATGTTTGCAGTCGGGCATAATCGATGGCATAATACTCGCTAGAAATATATAGCTATATATATATATTTATATAAATATATAATGCCTATTCCCAAACCCTTCAAGACTCTATAAGCCGTCTGCATCCATGAGTCTATTTTACATACATACATATAGAACCAATAGACTTTCTTTTGACTAGCTGAACGAGCATAGCAAACTTTTTCTCTCTGTGGCTGAAATTTGTCTGTTTTTTGTATCTGCCGCCATTCGCAGCACTTGAAAAGGTCGCCGCTTGTGTGCAGAGAGTGAGTATTAGTGAGTGCGTGTGTGTGTGTGTGTGTGTGTGCGTGTGTGTGTGCGTGTGTGTGTAGTGTTTGGCTATTGAGTTTTCCTATATTGCCTGGCCATATGCTGAATTACAAGTGGAAACTTTAACGTGCTTTCAAAAACAAAAACTTGAACTGGATTTACATAAAAAACTCATTTGATATATACCCAAACTATAGCAAATATCTACATATATATATGTATTCATACATATTTATACCTTTATATATATATATATATATATATATATATATATATATGGAGTTGGCTTTGTCACAGCTCAGGCTGTCTGTCAAAGTGAGGCTGATAGGGCAGAAAACTAAAACAAAACATTCAACGTACAAACCTCGTAGCGTGCACATCACAAAAAGTAAGCAAACAAAAATATTCAAACAATTTTAATATGTAGTAAATAAATCAAATTCATTAAAAAATACAAAATTTGAAGTAAATTAAAATATGGAAAAAAATAGTTTACAAATTTAAATTAGAAAAATAAAAGGAAATGCACCAAAATATCTGAAATAATTATATAAATAGAAATTTGAAAAAGATTTGAAACAGAATTATAAATAATTTATAAAATTTTCTTTGCAACATTTTTATCAAAAAAAATTTTTGGTACTGTTAAAGATAAATAAAATATTAAAAATGAGCAACATTAAATTATTTATTGATAAATAATTTTTTGTCAACAAAAATTTGTAATGGAAAAAATATAAAAATATATAAGTATAATACATAATATAAAATATTTAATTTAAAAAAAAAATAAAAAAATTGTAAATAAATAAATAAAACAAAATGAATAGTATAACTATATTAAAACTAATACAAAAAATATTTAATTTGCTAATATTCTAAATCAAAGCTGTTTTGATATCTACATTCTCAGTTCTTTTTATTTGAATGCACTCATGCAAAGATCTTTCAATTACTGCCGAAAATAATATAAAACCCCTCAAGACGAACTATGATGAAGTCCTTTAACTTTTTGTTTTTGATCTTGATTTGCTGTAAGTATATAAATTTGGATTCAAATGCTGAAATATTTATTGGACTGCTGCACACACAGATGGGTTCCTGTTGGAGTCAGCCCCAGGAATACGATCCCCACGACCTGCCACGGGGGAATATATCGAGACAAAGCTCAATATCAGTGGGATCAACGAGCTCAACGGGATCGAGCCGGCATTGCCAGTTTTGGCCACGGCCTTGGGAACTGGAGCCTTGTCTGATAGACAACAAGATAAAAACGCAAGCGAATCTGCCGCAGCAACTGTTGCTGACGTAGCAGCAATAACGATTGCCGACAAGGACAATAACAAGGACATGGACAAGGACAAGGACAAGGACAAGGAGCTAGAGCCATCAAATGATTTGTCTGCTCATTTACATCGCAGTAAGCGTCGCATGTCTGCCGTAGAGGCCTTGCATCATGGTCGACGTCACAATCCACCAGCAGCAGCAGGAGCAGCAGCTACTGCTGTAACTGCAGCACCTGCAGCATCTGCACCACCATCAGTACCCGCACCACCTTATGTCTATTATAATAAGATGATATCGCCGGATGGCAAACAAGAGTTGAAGGAATTTCAATTGCTGTCACCGAATATGGTCATTGAAAGCGTGCAGCATGATATGAATTATGGACCAGCTGGCGATCTGGGTGGCGTTCTGCTCTTGAATGCCGATAACAATTTGAATGGGCATATTCGTGCTTTGGCAGCCAAGCCAAAGCATCATCACAAACACAAATCATCGCTGGCCCTGCCGCCCTTTCTGTTCCTGCTGCAGCAGATGCTGCAGCCAAACCTGAACATCGAACTGGAGCCACCATTGGCACTGCCACAGTCACACAATCGCTTGGAGACGCCTCTCTATCAGTTCCTTGACAGCGCCGTAGACAATGCCTTGCGCAACAATCATGAGGTCTATGAACACTTCATTAACGAACATGATCGCGATAATGAGCTCAGCGAGAAGGACAAAGAGAAGGACAAGGAGAAGGAAAAGGAGAAAGAGAAGCTGAAGGATGCAATTGATTTGCTGCCCATGCAAAAGGCAGCCGAGAAGACCAAAGCAACAATCGAATCGGGCACAAATCGCAAGGAAGACGAGCTGGTTGTTAGCTGTCCCATACACCATGAACATCATACCAACATCAACGGCGATATGGTTGACGATGACGTTGTGCTGGTCAACGAGTGTCACATTATCTAAGCAGCAGAAGTAGCACCAGGAGCAGCAGGAGGAGCAGCAGCAGTAGATTCGTCCGTAGTATCATCCGCAGCAGAAATAATTAGCAGCATGATTTAAGGCCAATTGGCAGCATTTTGAGTGGGGTTAGTCTTTGCCTTAGCTAGCTGGGTTTTTTTTTTTTTTCGAAGAGTAAAAACAAAATTTTAGTTAGGTTTCATTTTAGTTTTGATTTCTAGAGTTGCTTCAAACCAGATTTGATCCCCTGTGTGTTCTCAAATTGTTTAGTTTGCTTCTTTTTTTTTTTTTGGGTTAACAAGTTCTACACTTAATTTTAAAAAATAATAACAATAATTGCATGGCTTGAAAAATTTTGCAGAAAAAAAGAATTATAGTAATGCTAAACTATGTAAAAAAAATAAATAAAAACCGTTTGGGATATCTGGTTAAAACCTTTTTAAACTAAAATATTATTTGAAGACTTATTTACTGCTATAAATTTCCAAAACAATTGAATATCCAAATCGTACAATGATTTTTAGACAAATTTATAAAAGGTTCCGTTCGAGGAATTTGAAATCATCTACACAATTCTTGCATTAGGTTGACATCAATGATTTATAAATAAATATTGATTTTGTGAAGCATACTCCGCAATTTAAACTTTAGCTTGAAATAACTTTAAATACCTTATATATTTGCTTATATCTATCTAAGGCTTTAGCTAAAGCGCATTGCTCATCTTCTAATCCCTTTCACTGCCAAATCATTGACATTAAAACTCATTCAAAGAACGTTTCAGTTAAGTTTTTCTCAGAATTCGTTTCATTATGTACTATAAGAGCTAGCTGCTTGAGCTCGTTCGCCAGCGACTTTATTTCTCCTGATTTGTCATTGCTGTAAACTTGTTAAATCTAGCTTAAAATGAAAGCTGAATACGATGATGGCCTTCAGCCAATTACTATGTGAGCTACATGTTCACCTGTTGCACTTCTTAATACTTTTATAATAAGTTCTTGGTACAACTAATTATTGCTGTGCATATTTGCAGTTAAATCTTGTTAAAGTTGTGCTCGTTATTTGTTTGACTGTTGGCATTTCATGATGCTCTTCAGTTAGAGTAGATGAGTATATGTGAATATATATATATGAGTATATATGAATAGTCAGTTAAGTTGTAAACTTCATCTTAATTTCTGTAAAACTTAGACTTTGACTGATATGAGACTCATACATATATACTATACTACACTATGCTATACATATACTCATATATATGATTATATACTCATTTTCTCATTTGTTCTCCTCGCAGCTCTTGCTTAATTATCAAATCGAGTCTCAAAAGCATTTTACGAGTATATATGAATATAGTCAGTTTAGTTATCAACCTCAGCTTCATTTCTGTATAATTTTAACGCATATATGAGACTCTTAAATATATATATATACTATACTATAGATATACCTATAAACTAAATATATATTCATAAATACTCATCTATACTCACATGTATTCATATAAGCTCATCTATACATTTATTCTCCTCATATCACTTGCTTAATCATTCAAATCAAGTCTCTAAAACATTTCTTATGCAGTGTCAAGATGAAAGATTACGTTCATGTCCTGTGGCTAAGGTGGTTAAGATGTTAAGATTATCTTGTGGCTCTCTCTAGATACAATAAATAATTTAACAGGCAAATTCAATTTGAACAAACATATCAGCTATTAACTGCAAATCCTTCGATAAATCTCAAATCTTAATTCAACTAAAATTGCCTAAATACAGAAATGTCACATCAAAATCAATTTACTTGTGTGCAGCTGTCGAAATTTGATATGCTGCATAGAGCAAATAACCTACACTAAGCTACAAGGCAATATATATTTCACACACACACACACACTCAACCACACACACACACACACAGGTTATTTGCGCCTGAGGCAAAAGTTCTGCCTGCTGTTGCCTGCTAAAATGCTAAAGGCTGCTAATTTCTTATACAATAAAACTAATGTAAATTGCCACTTGACGTTGGCTTGTATGTATGTGTGTGTGTGTGTGTGTGCGTGAGTGTGTGTGTGCAATACATGTACATTAAATGGAGCACATAATGTGCTGAAAGTCGAAAGAGCATTGAAAGACAAACCCCAGCCAAACCGAATGCCAAAGCGAATGTCATGGATGCTTTAGCAACAGCATAAATACAAATTTGCTTTACAAATGCACAAGAGCAAGGGAGGGGTAGGGAGAGGGAGGGTGTATGTGTGTGTGTGTGTGTGTGCTTCAGTTGATGTGTGAATGTTGCCTTAAGTGTACATTCAATGTACATAAGTGCATACAAATACGCTAGGGTAAGCCATTATACATAAGCTTATGTAACAAATATGTATGTGTGTGTGTGCGTGCGTGTGTGTGTGTGTGTGTGAAAAGCAGAAAAGTGCAACGCAGCATTCGTAAATTGCGTAGCTGCTCTGCCATTGTCCCTGGGGTGTTAACTGGACTGTAAATGTGAATGTATGTGCGAGAGTGACATGCCGCCCACTGCCATGCCACATGCCACGCCCCACTAAGCCAAGTCAACGCTTGGCTATATTGGATTGGATTGGATATATATGTATGTATATGAATATATATATATATATATATATATATATATGTATGTATGTATATGTATTGCTTTCTCTTATATCCGTATATTTATATACAAATTGTAAATAATAAATGCAGTTGACAATGCATCACATTTGACTTTTAGCAGCAGCATCAGCGAATAGCAATCCCAATCGTTCCTGCTGGGGTCGTGAACCTAGCGATGGGGCTTGGTATGGGGCTGTTTATGGTGGGGGGAGGTTAAAGTATAACAAGTGCATTAGCTAGTGAAATGCATGGCTTATGATTTCAATGACAGCAGCATCATCATCAGCATTAACAGATAATAGAGCACTCGGCAAACTCTTCAAATGCCCCTAGAAAGAAATGGCAACGAGCAAAAAAGCAAATAGGAAAATGAAGAAGAAGAAAAAACTACTGCTACACTATATAATTTGATTAAATTTGCTTTTGAGTAGAAACCGAAACTGAAATGAAGACAACTTTTCTTCTCCTTATTTTTATTTTTTTTGTTGACTGCTCTCAACACAAATTTATGGGAAGTGGAAGGAAGGCAGGGCAGGGTAAGGGGGTAGGTGTGGCAGGGCAGGGGCAGCCATAAGCAGGCCATCAGACAAAGTGTTGCTAGGGCTTCTATTGCCATTCGCTTAAGTTGTTGTTACTTCGGCTGCTGTCTCTGTAACTGTTATGGCTGTCATTTGGCAGCTTGTAATTATGTTTTTGCCACAACTTGTTGCCACACCCACTTGCCCACTATACCCGCTCTCTCACACTCCCACGCGCCTTCTATGAAAAACTTGTTATCTAGATTTCATAGTCAAAAACCATGACGGCAACAGCATCAAATTCAATTGAACTGTTGAGTCAGCAGCAGCAGCAGCAGGCAAGCAGTCAACTATAGACAACAAACATTCAAAGAAGTCACTGAGCAAAAGCCACGCTCACTCGCACTTTAAGCCCATTAAAGCTAATTTGCTAAGCAAAGTTTTCCATGGAAGAAGAAGAAGAAGATGAAGAGGAAAACAACAAATATCAAGTATCAGCCAAAATGGTTTAATAAGCAGCCAAGAAATTTGTTTTTAGTCTAAGATTCTTCAAATATCATTAAAGAACTTTTAAAGTGGAAATTTAGATTATATTATGGGCTGTAGTATAGATAAAGACTTAAGCTTATAAATGTGTCTGTTATGCTTACGATTTTTCTTGGTTGTTTAGATGAAGATTTTAGTGTCGTTTTTCTTGTTGTTTTGGCAGCGCAAATTGCTGTTGCTTAAGCTCCTGACCCAGAGATGGCGCTAAGATGAAAGAAAAGCAAGCTAAAATTATAGTTATTTAATATGGTGAAAAGGGAAGGAGATGGGAAAATCTAGCTGCTGGTGGAAAACTTAACATTTGAGAGTTGGGGGTGGTATAAATATAACAGGAAATTTTATTACAATATATATAATATCTTCACATTTACTTTTAACTTAAGCTTATTAAACTTAAGTTTTAAATATACTGAAAGCTTAAGAAGTCAGTTCCTTGGCAGCTCAAATGGCAGTTGCTTTGATTGTTTTGCTGTTTACCGACAAAAGGCGCTTCAATGAAAAGAAAAAGAAGAAAATGATAATGCCAAGTTAATAAGATTTAATAGGTAGTACGAATAGTTTTTATTTAGATACAAAAATGCGCCTATTATGTATTACAAAGACCATAAATAATAATAATAATAAAATAATAATGTATAATATAATAATAATCTATTATTAAGTCATAGTCATATATATATTTGATATAGCTTGTACATCATCTAAAAATTGGAATTATTTAATCTAATTTCATATAAAAAAAAAAAATATATATATATATATATATAGGTATCTAAGTTGCTGGCCCTTAAGCTTGCCTTTCCATTTAAAAATAATTCTACTTTAGATCATGTTAACTTGCATTCATATATTTCGTAGGTATCGCAAATTAAAATGCCCTAAGCTACTGGCCAACAGAGGGCGCTAAGCTTAAGGAAAAACAAAAATAATCACATTTTTGTCAAAACAAACTTAGAAAAATAATCACAAATTCTAGCTACAGTGCTCAAGATAAGCCTCTAGCTTAATGGCTGTGCTCTTGTGAGCTATGATATAATATAAATATATACATATATATATAATATAAATATATGTATATAAATATATATGTATATGTATGTAAATCTACATGAGACAGTACTGTGGATATAAAAATTGACATCATTTAACTATGAAAGAAGAAGAAATTATTATTCTTGTGTATATTGTAAGAAATATATAAATTAAATAAATAAATAAACACTTAGTATTTATTATATTTTTTTATAAAAATATTATATACTTATAATTTATATATATATTTTTTTTTTTATATTTTTTAATTTTCTAAATATTAAATCTTTATAGGCTAATCTTGTCAATATTTTCATTTTTCACTCGCACAACGTAAATTTCTGTATTTAAATCAATATATTTATTTTTTAAGATAAAAGCTTTTGAGACCTTGATACTGTATGATAGATATATATTTACAGTATATAGCATATATATTTATATTCCAGCAACTTTTCGCCTTGCTCACTTGCAGCCAAAAAAAAAAAAAAGAAGAAAAGAAGAAGCGTATTATAAAAATTTCAGCCTGTCAGCCAGCACGAACTCTTTCATATTTATAGCTATTATATGTATGTATGTATGTATGTATGCATTACAATATCTTTGTATGGGCAACCTTTGTAGGTTCATCAAGAGGCTATATAGGCTGCCGTAGGTTAAGTCGCCCTATATATATATGTATGTATATTTGTTGCCATGAGCGCGTGTTTTTCATTGCTTGAACGTCTGTCATACACGGCGTATGCGTCATCTGACAGAGGCATTATGCAAATTTTGGCGCATCAGCTTCAATTGCAGGCCACACACACACCAATCACACACACACACACCAATCACACACACACACCAATCACACACACACATCAGTCACACATACTCACATACGCTCGACAGCTTGAAAAAGCAAATGTTGTTTATTTTGCTTGGCATCTGGCAATCCAAGCCAAACAAACAAACAAACAACAGCAGTAAAAGGAAAGAAAACGAAAAAAGAGAGCGAAACGCAAAGCAAAAGGAAATCAAAAGTATTGCAATGCCTGCCCCGACACTTGCAAATCAATAGGAAATCAAGAGCAGTGCAAAAAACGCATGCATTGGACACATCAAAGCGGCTTAAATTGCGGCAGAGATCCATTTAAATTGTCAACAGCAGCGTGCGAGGCGTTCGGGCATGCTACAAATTTATGTTGCATGCAACGCCCCGTTCGAGTGTTGTGGCTTTTAATTGAGTCATGCCAGTTGCTCGAAAATTTCATGTAGTTGTTGCTACTGCTGCTGCTGCTGGCTGCTCTTGTTGGCCAAGTCAAATTTATTTGCAAACGCGTTGCTACAAAAACCGCAGGCGAGGCAAGAGAAGAAAAAAGAGGCAGAGAGAGAGAGAGGGAGAGTGGCAGAGATAGAGATTGTGGGTGTCTCTATATATGGGGCATGCAGCGTGTTGCGTGCAACTTTTACAAGTGAAAACTTGGCTGTCAGAGATACTTTATGTGCAAATTTTTGGTTGGGCAAGATACACAATGCAGCTACAATGGCAACAAGCAAAAGCACAGAGTGAGAGAGAGAGAGAGAGAGAGAGAGAGAGAGAGAGAGAGAGAGAGAGATAGACAGAAAGACGGAACAGGCACGCACACACTTGGTCAGCAGTTTGCTATTGCTGCGGCTGTCAGTTGGCAAGTCATTTGCATGCACGCACACACACACACACACACTGATTGGGAGAGTGAGAGAGAGAGTGTCAGAGTGAGAGAGGGAAAGAGGTACACACAGCACAAATACGAATACCAACGGGGCATGCATGACAAACAACAACAACAATGAAAGTAGTGAGTGAACAACTATAAGTAAGAGTGCTTTAATTGGAAATGCTCGACTAACAAATATCCTGCAGCAAGCAGAGAGCTGCCAATGCAATGATGCTAGACTGGTGCTATGCAGACACTCGCAATTATTCATTAGCATAGCCTCACTCTAGCCAGCAGCTGCGCCTTCTCTACTATGCACACCTATACCAATGCAGATTGATATATACGCACACACATACACATGCACACATGAGCATGGACTCTCTTTATCCAGCAGCTGTGGCTTCTCTACCTTGATATGTGGTTATGAAATAGCTTAGGTTTTAGGTGGACAATTTGAATTCGATTTTGAAAGCATAAATATTACATTTAAATGAATATATTTCCATAGAACCAAATTACAGTATTTATTTATTTTTTTATAAACTTTGTAGTATTTTTTATTACTTCAAAATGAAAATGATAAATGAAACAAATAAATACAAATTATTATTATTATTATTATTTTTTTTTTTTTTTTGAGGAAATTGGAATAAATAACCACAATCGAAGTTATTCATATTTTGTGTACTCATTACAAAATACTAACAAAGGAAATATAAAAATACGACTAGCAAACTTTTTTGGCTGTTTTATCCATGCTCTCATTTTGAGGCATATTTGAATAGTCTTGTTGTTTAGTAAAGAGAGAAACACGAAAAGCCAAACATACAGACAGATATAATAACTATATCAATATAGAGGCATCGAGATAAGTCAAAAATCGTTGTGGGGTTCGACTCCTCAAACTTGATTAACATATTTCGTTGTGCTGGTTTTGCCGAATAGCTTAAACATAGAACTGACTTCTACCTTACATTGGCTTTTAGGCTAGGATTGGAATTTATACTATTAAGAGCGGATATTCCTTAAAATAGTATAATATAACAATGAAGGGGGTGGAGAAATTCCTATTAATGGATCTGGCATTAACATACTGCTTAATATTAACTCTCCTTTATGCTACTAGTATTGTCTTCTACTCCCTATTACATTTGTCTTACAAAGCGAGCAAAAATTTCTACTTCTACTTTCATACATTTCATATATCTCACAAGCAGCAACAATCGACCCTTTATACGCATTTTCAATTGGTTGCAGGGTATAAAAATGCATTCGCTAGCAAGTTGAAACAAACGGCAACAACAAATTGACCGCCTGTTAGCATATAAATCACGTTGTAAAAGATAAATTGAAAGCTGTCCCATGCTCCAGCAACTCTTTACCTGCACAGCCACCTGTCATTCCCCATTCCCTTCGCACTGCTAATGCAATTAACATACGCAGCAGCAGCAGCAGCAATGGGAAATTGGCAAATGTTACTTCAAAAACTACAGTTTGACAAATTCCAGTTCAGATTCTCTTCGTTAGCCCTTGCACTCGACTCGACTCAACTCGACTCAACTCGACTCGCCTCGACACAGTTGAAGTAAATATTAAACACAGCTAAGCAATATAAATTACAGTTAAGCTGCTTACACATAGAGTGAGAGAGTGAGAGATAGGTAGAGAGTGAGAGAGTAAGAGACAGAGAAAGGGTGAAACAGAGTGCTTTAATTGTTGTTAATCTGATTTTGTGGGCGGACAGTAATGGAAACACCACACTCCCGAGATTTTACGCCATTTCT
This sequence comes from Drosophila hamatofila, assembly GCA_035045345.1. Taxonomy (NCBI): domain Eukaryota; kingdom Metazoa; phylum Arthropoda; class Insecta; order Diptera; family Drosophilidae; genus Drosophila; species Drosophila hamatofila. Next base: position 22,524,137 of record JAWNPA010000012.1, read on the forward strand.
ATAAATTTAGGAATTAAACTCATTTCTATTAGTTTGAACTCTATTTGGTTTGTCTCTTTGTGTTGTGCTCTTAGTCCATGTCTACGTTTCTCTACCTATCCCTCACCCTCTCTCTCTCTCGCCCTCTCTCGCCCTCTCTCTCTCTCTCTCTCTAGCTCTTTCTGTTTATTAGAGCTCAATGGTGTTTTAACGTGCCTTAATACGGCTTAATGTCTTTTAATTTTAGCACCTTTCTGTGCGACTTTTATGAATTCAAACATTATTTACTTTACATTTTTTTAATTCAATTTTTTTTGTGTACTCTCATATATTATTGCTTTTACTTCTAGTTAAGCAAAAAGCTTAGTTAATTTATTCTTTATTTAATTTTGCCTTCTATGAATATTTTATTAATTCATATGCCTATCCGTCTATCTTTGATAAAAATTCAGTTTTGTTTATCTATGTTCATTGATTATAGAAAACTTACCCAACAATAACAGTATATTCAGCTAATTTATCTATCCAAAAGTCTATCCATATGAATAGATATCTTTTAACATATATCAAACATTATAACACACATTCACTCACAATTTATGTTTACTATAACATAGTATAGCAATTCAAGTAAGCTTTTATATGTCATCTAAACCAAATTGTTATTTAGAATTAATTCTATTAACAATTAAATAAATAAATTTTATATGTTATCTATAACTAATTTTAGGTAGAATCACTGTTTATTTTATTTTTATTATTATTATTTTGAATTTACTTTATTTTCATTTACTTTTCCATATTTTTCTGACTGAATTTTCTGCTTTAAAATTTTGCTATAATTCGACTGCCCTCATCTCTTTCTATACACTTTAATGGCTAAATTGTCAGCTGTTTCTAAGCAATATGCTACATCGAAAATATCGTATGCCTTCATTTGCAGGGACATCAATATTTAAAATACTTTAAAAACAATTCAAGTTTCTTAAAGTCCTTAAAACAATTTTGCCATATCTTAAAGAACAAATCAACAACTGTCACTTTGGCATCATTGCCTTTTGAATATCTTTGCAAACAAATTCCATTGCCATTTCCATACAATCAAAAAACTTTTTCAAGCTTATCAATTATCAGTTAATCAAAACAATTGAATTGCCCAGCTCATAATTTGCATGTGGCGAAGCAACAGCTCAAAGTTGAAGACTTTTCATTCAATGCCGCCAGCCTTTAGCTAGATTTCTTTCTCATTCTGACTCACCCTCACCCTCTCCCCCTCTCTCTCTCTCTTTGACCCAAAACTGAATTGCGCATAAAGCCAACTTGTTTTCATAGTTGGGATAAACACATTTAGCCTTGGATGGCCTGGTCTGATGGCTTGTTTGCTTGTTTATGGGAATTGTTCATTAGATCTGATTATTATTAATATATTTGAACAATGGACACCCTTTCAGACTTTTGCCTGATGACGACATTATCAGATTAACTATGCTTTTATTTTACACCATTTACAAGCTCTATCCCTCTCTATGACTCTCTCCCTCTGTTTCTCTCTTTATGTCTGCCTGTCTGCCCCCTTTTCATTACCTGTCCGTCAATCTTTACGACAGGTGGTCGAGCAGTTTATTATTTAAGCTGCTTCATTATGCTGTTGCCGTTGCCACTTGTTGGCATGGCAATAGATAAGCCACCTTGAACATAAGCCCGATTAGAGCAGTCAACTGCAGCCGCGAACGCGCTTTGTGCAGTCCACCTATCAGCTTCCATTTTAATATCATTTTGCGGTCGCAGTGCAGTTTAATACCTATTCACTTAATGTCTCACATAATGCTTAAGTGACTGAGAGAAGCACTAAAGATTAATCTATATAAACATATGTTTATATGTCTATAGTATATATGTATACGTATATGTTATATACACTTGCATAATTGAAAGTTGAGTCAATCAGCCTTAGATTTAGTATATGCTTAAAGTTTCAATTTAAGACAGATTAATTACAGCTACATGCGCACAATATAGTGTTTTAATCGTAGAGTTGAGTTATTGAAATTATGGTTTGGGATTAGGAAAAATTGTGAAAAAATACTTTCGAAATAATAAGTTAGTTAACATTCATTTACTTTGGGTATAGATATTCGATTCCAAAATGAGTTCTCTAAAGTATTAAAAAAAAAGAAACTAAATTAAAACTAAAATAAAAACGAAAACTAAAATTTTTTATAATTATTAATTTAATTATTATTATTAATATTAAGAAATAAAACAAACAAAAATTTAAAAACAAAAATAGAATACATATGTTTTTTAAATATTTTAAGTAATTTTGTTTTTTTTTTACATATAAATTTAAAAACTATTAATTTAATTATTATTATTAATATTAAGAAATAAAACAAACAAAAATAGAATACATATGTTTTTTAAATATTTTAAGTAATTTTTTTTTTTTTTTAGCATATAAATTTAAAAACTACGAAATAAAAATTAAAATATTAAATATTAAGAAATTAAATAAACAAAAATGGAACAAAAATATTTTTTAATTTCTTGGTTGAGTTCTATTTTTACTAATTTTTTTTTTTTAATATTTAAGTTTGTAGAGTTTTAAATAGTCATTTTAAAATTGTTACAATTTACTTTTTATTTATTTATTTTTTAATTTTCTAATTTATGCCATGATTTTTTGCCTACATTTTTTCTAAGTACGCGCTTTGTTATTAGAATTTAATACAAAAACAGATCTTCCCATTAAACTGTGTTAAATAACTAAGTACTCTTTAAATTTTATACCTCCAAAAATGCTGTCTACATTTTAAGCTGTGCTACATTTCACTTGTCTTTAGCTGCTCAACTCGCCTGCCACTAATGATGTCTATTATATATGTATGTTAGATAGATGTACTATATGCCAAAGGACTAGTCAGACTTTCTGAAGTAAAAAATCAAGTAAGAACATTGCAGGTGGGTATAAACGGCAGCATGATACGCGCTTAAGTTTAAGAGAGATTATTATGGAAAAAGCAAATAATATGAAAATAAAATATAGATTAATATTTACATATGTATAAGATAAAATATGGAGTATATAGTAAATATATTTACTGTGAAATGCTATAATTTAAGCATACAGAAATTCTCCTTTTATTTATATACTATATATATTCGATTCACCTAATATTCTAAATATATATTCCTTATATAGTGTCGCTTATATAGTAGTTATAGTTTTGGCTGATTAGACAAGATCCTAATAGTCGTATCAAATACATATAGTATATATATATATATACATATATATAGTAATTTCAAGTCTACTTTCTTTATTTCGTCTATTTCCATTCTCTCTCTCTCTCTCTCTCTCTCTCTCTGACTCACCTTGCCCTTCACAAAGTTGAAAATACTCCCTGCCTATTACCAAAATGAACGAGTATTAAAAATGATAAGCGCCGAGTTCAACCTTTTACTGGCCCGCAGCTCTTTAGCTCTTTAGCCGCACATCAGCTTCTGGCCAGCTGCTGGCGCATTCCAGAACTTGGCTTCGTAACTTTTTTCAACGAGCGCTAAGTGCATTTTAATTTGTCTTTCGTGTTTAAGCATGCTCGACCTACAGCGCCAAAGTCTGTGGTCCTGACCCGTTGTCTACAACAAATTAAATTTAAGGCAGAGCAGGTGAGACAGGTAAAAGGCATGGCTATAGCCAAGAGCTTTGATGGAGGTGTTGTTGCTGCTGCTGCTGCACTTTATGCACTTCAACTTGAAGTTGGCTAAGAAACGCAAAGACTTAAATTCATTCCAGCTATAATTAAGACGGAATATATCTATGTATATATAGCTCCCGCTTCACAAATTAATCGAACTTAATTTAAAATATATTTATTATGCCGAGGAAAAAGTGCTCGGAAATTTAATTTGCAAATTTTGTTTACTTTGGCGTTTCATAAGACGATTGCAATTTTATAATTGCGTCAATTACGAGCAGCTTGGCCCACAGACAGCAATTGAGACAGAGACAGAGAAAGAGAGAGAAAGGGAGAAGTAGAGAGAGACAGAGCGAGGCAAAGTGAATGCTAATACATAATTATGAATTTGTTATTGCTTCATTAGCTCAGTGACCAAGGCGAACGTTGCTTGGCATTGAGCTCAATTAGACAGTGAGTGCCAAAAATAAATGTACGCCTTTGCATTAATGCATTGCTAATGCTTCTGCGATTTTACTTGTCATTTACGAACAAGAATGAAAAACTAGGGCATGTGATTTAGCGAGCTATTTAACTGGAAACTGCAAGCAAATATCAAAATAATAATTTTTATATATCTTAAATTTATAAGTTTTATAAACATTTTATTTTTATGCTTTCATGGTGTCCGCATCGTGCAGGGCTTTTCTATTATGCATTTTCCTTAAGTGTATTGTTAACACATTTGGCTTTCTTTGTTGGCATTGGCAGAGCTATTTCTATATACCCTAAATATATGAGATTTGAAGGAGAGGGGTAGATAGGTTCTATAAATTTAAGATAAGGAACTATCTAATTGAATTATAGACTAGACTGAGTTACATTTTTCATGTTGCTCTCGTTCGATTCATATAACTAATGTAGATTTTATTGCTTACAAAATAATAGTCTAAAAGTTCTCATTTTTTTTTTTTCTTCTATTTTAGCTTCATCCGTCGCTTCTCTGAGCTGTTGCTAACATGGTGAGTGTTTTTTATCATTTAATAAAAATAATAATGATAGGGATGATGATTAATGAATAATGAACATGGTAGCGACATTAGCAATGTCAATAAAAATGGCAATAACAATTAACAACAACAATTATAATGATAATGGCAATGGCAATGACAATACCAATGCCAATAATAAAGACAATGACAATAAGGATGACAATGATAATAGCAATGCCAATGCCAATGATAAAGACAATGACAATAAGGATCACAATGATAATGACAATAAGGATGACAATGATAATAGCAATGCCAATGCCAATGATAAAGACAATGACAATAAGGATGACAATGACAATGACAATGACAATGACAATGACAATGACAATGACAATGACAATGACAATGACAATGACAATGACAATGACAATGACGATAACAATAACAATAACAATGACAATGACAATGACAATGACAATGACAATGACAATGACAATGACAATGACAATGACAATGACAATGACAATGACAATGACAATGACAATGACAATGACAATGACAATGACAATGACAATGATAAGGACAATGGATATTCTCTAGTCGTGCACTGTCGCCTCTCCAACTCTGGCACTGGTTTTTATTTTATATTTTTAGTTTTGTTGATGTTTTTGTGTGTTGGCTCGCAGTCGGAGCTTCTATTGTTCCATTTTGTTTGAAAAATGCCAAGAATACATAGCCGGAAACGGACATTTGCATATATTGCGGTTGTGCTTTCTGCCTGCTTGGCAATGCAATGCCAATGACTAAGCATACCCTGTTAGAGGGTGTTTAAGATGGGTATGATAGAAGTGTGATTAGAAAAAATAAAGATTATTTAAATTAGTAAAAAATACAGCGAAAACGTAAAGTATAATCAATTTCTGATAGATTAAAGTTTTATAGGGCATCTTTGTGAATAGCAAGTAAATGTTTGCTTATTTAGACTTTTAATATTAAATATTTTCAATATTTTCTATATTAGAGTAAGTCATGTCTGATCTAGAATCTTTCTCCTTGTACCACCCCAACATCTCTAGTGCAGGGTATCTTTATTTCGTGCACTTTCCTACGCGCACACCTATTTGCTTAAGCTTATAGTTGTAGTACCCGCATTTCCATAGCTTCGAATTGTTGTTGTCTCAGTAGCTTGGTCAGATTTTGTTGCTCTGTTTGCCCAACTGCTCTCGACTTTCGTCTCTTTCTCTGCACATGTGTGTGTGTGTGTGTGTGAGTGAGTGTGTGAAGCCGCGGGCGCATTTTGAAAGCGAGAAGAAAAAAAGTATTTGAAATGTTGTCTTTCACTTCTTGTCAGCAGTTTTTGGGCGATGGCTTATCGCCAAAGCTGTTGAACATTTGCCACAAGTGGACAGCAGCAGCAGCAGCAGTTGCAGTTGCAGTTGCCTCTTGGCTGTTTGCTGTTAGTAGTGGACTCAGCAGCCACAGCTGCAGCTGCTCTGCATAAGCTACAACAATATTTGGCTATCAGTCGGTCAACTCTACAGGAAAGACCACATCCCAGTGCCGGAAAAGTATTGTATTGTCGATAATAAAAATTGGACAAGGAATATCTGAAAAGAGAGATTCTTAAAGTTGACTATTTGCTGTGATTAAATTTTAAGACTTTTTTAAAGATAAAAGTTTTCTTCTCGAGTGACCTAAAAGTATTCTAAAAATATTATCTAAAAGACTAAATGTCCTAGCTGCATCATATATAGAGATAAGATACTCCTACTAGCTGTATATTTTTCTTGAGATCTTAAAATCAACAATTCACAGATATTTTTTAGAATATATAGTCATGGATTGACAGCAGCTATCTTGGGTGTCTGAAAAGTATTCTAAAAATATTATATGAAAGACGAACTCCTAGCTACATCTAATACTATCTCCAATTATATTATAAATAATTAATTATTATCAATTATTGATTAATTATTTTTCATATATTATCATTAGACAAAGTTCTAGATACATCATATGTAGTAAAAAGTATTCTAATATCCGTCGGGTTTTCGGGCAGATCTGTCTGGAACTACTAACAGCAGCTATCTTGAATGATTCAAAAGTATTCTAAAAGTTTTATATATATTATAATATTATAAAAGATAAAGTCCTAGCTACATCATAAATTACCTCCCACTACTATATATATAAATTTATAAATAATTAATTATTATCACTTATTAATTAATTGCCTTCCATATATTGCCTATTGCCTATTTCTCACACACATTTAGTGTGCTGCTCATGTGCAGGTCCTATCCCAACAAAGGCGCAAATTGATAAGCCGCTGATAACAGCGCTTCAGGCATAGCGGCTGCCAACGCTCTTCATTTTCGAACTAAGAGCGAAACTCTACACAATGAGAGAGAGATAGAGAAAGCATGCGTGTGTGTGTGTGTTTGTGCGTGTGGCAGCAGCGACGTCGGCAGCGCAGGCAATGTTCATTTATACATGGCGTTAACTTGACTAACGAAATGCGTCTTCGGGTGCAGTACGAGCCGACGACAACGATGACAATCGACGACGACGACGACGATGAACAAGACGAAGCCTTAGTCGCTGCTGCTGCTGTTGCTGCTGCTGCTCACATATGCGCCGTGACGTAGTCAGTCAATGCTGCTGCTGCTACTGCTGCGACGCCAGCAGAGGCAGCGCGTTTTTGGGGTGCTCTGCCGACGCTTGCTGCTGATAAACAGTTTTCGTTTATCATCAGTTTGTCGATGGCAACGCGCGCAACTGGACGTTCTTTCGCTTTCATTCGAATCTCCTCTTCACGTGTGCACCCTACAAAAGTTTCACTTTATATTCACTGCATGTGTCTGAGTGTGTTTGTGTGTGTGTGTGTGTGACTGTGTCTGTTTGCGAGTACGTTGTGGCAGCAAACTTTAAACGGTTTTATCAGTGCTGCAAGTGATGTTCGAGCCACATTCGTAATTTTGCCGGTTACAAATTGTTTATGCTAAATTCCAAAAATTAAAAATAAAATTTAAAAAAAAAACTTCTGTTAGTTTTTTATGTGGTGGCATGTGCAGCAAGAGGCAGACATACAACAACAGCAGATCAGTCGAACAAATGTGAGTAGCAAATTCCAAACTTGTTAAGATAAAATAATAGAGTAAATAAGTTTACATAGGTCGCTAAAATACATATTTTTTAAGTAAAGAAAAACTATTGATATATTTATAATAAATAGTAAAGAAGTATTAAAATTAAACAATAAATAATAGAATTATTAAAAATATAAATATAAATAATAAAAATCAGACAAAATAACAACAAAAAATTTAAATTATTAATATTAAATAAATAAATATTTTAATAAGTAGTGCAAAAAATTTATGCAATAAAAATTGGAAGGAAATAAAATATGAAATAAAATCAAATAAATTAAATATACAAAATATATATATATATATATATATATATATATATATATATATATATATATATATATATATATATATATATATATATATATATATATATATATATATATAATATAATTATTATTATAAATATTATTAATATATAAAAATTATAAAAAAAATAAATATATATACAAATTATAAAATTATAAAATTCAATTAACACAAAATATATAAATACAATATTTTAAATATATATTTATTTATTATAATAACTTAAAATAACAATAAAAATAGTTCAAGCAGTAAACAAATTTTAAAAATATATTTTTATATCTTTAAATATAAAACGAATAAATAGAAAAGCTTTCAATATAAAACTATTTAATAAAAAATTGTTGTATTCATTTTGTAAAAAATTTTAAATAAACATTTATTTTTTTAAATTTTTATATTATTTGTATTTATTAATACACTGAAATTTTTAAATACTGTTGGCAATATTTACTATAATATAATGCAAAAAAAAAAAAAAAATAAATAAATAAATAATAAATAAGTAAATAAATAAATAATAAAACAGAATGTCTGAATATATTAAAGTATAAATTTAAAAAATATAAATGCTGCCAGATACATTTTTCCATATGCCACGCCCCCAATGTGAATATAGAGAATGCTTTTGTGAAATTTAGACATTCAATGTAAAGTTTCTAGCTCTAAAACTGTAGAAGATACAGCTTGACCCGGTTTACCACGCCCCTAATGGGCCTTTATATGTTTGCCATAGCCGCAAAATACTTAGTATTTATACAGACAGACGGACAGACGAACAGACGCACATTGCACAAAACCAATATACTCACTTCACTTTTGTGAATGAGCATAGAAAAACCCCCAGCAAAGTAAAAAGAAAAGCAACAAAAATTTAGGCAGCGAGCTGTGTAATATAAACCGAAACTCATATTATTTGCTTTTCAAAAGCGGCTGTCAGCAAAAGGCGCAGCAAACACAAAAAAAAAAAAAAAAAAAAAAAAACGAAGTGAAAGGGAAAATTCATATTTGCTGATATCTCACTTTTTGGACTATGCGGGCGCTGAGCTCTTGAATAGCAGATAGCAGCTGAATATATATATATAAAAATTCACATTTTTTTTCTGTTAAAAAAAAAACAACTATTTTTAAAGTTTTTAAAAATATTTTATATGTGTGGAATTTTTTGTATATATGATTTTGCTTATTGCTTCAGCTGAAAATACGTTGAGTTATTTGAAATTGAATAAATTGCAATGGCAGCAAATGGAGAATTTTAGTATGTAGTATTTGAAGGTGAAAAGCATCGGCTTGCAGTTTCAATTCTATTGAATTCTGTTCTACCTTTAAGCTGTTCTGCTTTGCAATTTCTGAGAAGCGAACAAGGCTATCTCTGCTGAGCAGCCTGGACGGCATACAATGTGCTGAAAATGAAAGAGGTATTACTTACTTGTATTTGAAAAGAGTGGATGTGTGTGTATGTGTGTGCGTGTATCTGTGTGTGTATCTGTATACTGGACTATGCACGATCAGAATACTTTGAAGGTAGCCTGAATGTAGATTGCGTGAGAATTTATAAATTGTTAGGTTCTTGGAAATGAATGCATTCATGCAAACCTGTAATATAAGAAAAAAAGCATATACAAAAATATAATAGACAAAATATAATAAATAAAATACGATAAAATGTCATCTATATATTATTTAACATTTTCTTTCATACTTACTTCTTTCATACTTTCATACTTACTTACTTATAAAATTAAATTTTGAACACAATCATAATATAATGTCTATTAAATTTTTAAAAACAGATAAAAAATAAATAAATTAATAATATATTTTTGGAAAACAAAATGAAATGAATAAAAAATAAATAATAAATAATAAATAAATAATATATAATAACTAAATTATAGATCAATTATAAATAAATAATAAATACCTAAATAAAATAAATAAATAACAAATATATAAATATATAGTAAATAAAAAAAATATTTAAAAAATTAGAAATGAATACAATAATTAATTTATATATCAAAAATCAATATATTAATGAATTGTTATATATAAAAAGAATACAAATAAAAATTTACATATATGTAAAGGCTTCTTTTAAGCTTAAATTAAATAAGGCATATTTATAGACTCAACTAAACTATACAAATTATAAAAGCAATTAAATACAACATTTAAATAATCGGTTGTATAATCACACAATCATATGCAAATTATATAATCGATACTTAAGTCACTGTAAGCTGACTAAATAAAATGTTGCTCAATTGAACCACATCGATTTACCTTGCTGACATCGCACGGTTAACCCAAAATTCCTTAATTAAATTCTTTGAGAAATTTCTTTAAAATGTGCAGTAAAAGCTATTTAAATATCAACTGTAAAGAAAATTCTTTAAATTAAAAATAAATTTAAATTAAAAGTAGCTGCAGTTGTTTTTTATTTATATAAAATGTAAATCGTAAGATATCGTGAGCATTACTTCCTATATTTTTATTTATTTTTTATAAAATAATGAGAAAAGTAAAATAAAATAATAAAAAAATTCAAGAATTAAATTAATATACTAGCTTAAAATTTAAAAATTCATATCCATATCTATATATTTCTTCCCATTAATTTTCTATTTAATAACTTAAGGTATTTTCGCTCTGTTTTTGCTATGCTAAACAAATATTTTAAAGTCTAAAAATCCTAATTAAAATCTACTTAAAATATAAATATCCCTTATATCTCCCTTACACTTCATAAATGTAAATAAAATATAAATTTCAATTTAAGAACGACCTTATGAATATTATTCAGCAATGAAATTTCGATGCTTTAAGTCGGTGCTTCGCTTTAAGCTATGACAGTTTGGGATTTCAATGTAAGCACGTTTTGTCTATAATCTCATCACCAGTGCATACACACACACACACACACACACACACCAACACACACCCAAAGACCTCGCTGCTGTCTGTGTGTTGATTATAGCTTAGTTTATCAAAGCGTTTGCCTTATTTATATTTTGGACTGGCAAAGCGCGACTAAAGAAAATATTTACAATGCAGCGGAGCGATAAAATGAAAGTGACACGCCCCCAACCCACAGCACAGCCCCCAGCCCAGCACAGCCCTCAGCCCAGCCCAGTTCAGTTCAGTTTAGTCCGCTGACCAGTGGCCAGTGAAATAGTGTATAGGGCAGCGTAGGCGTGGCTCATACTCTTTCAGCAAAGGGGCCGCAGACAAAACCGTGTGTGCCATGCCAGTTAGAACATAATCAAGTTTCAATTTCAAAACAATTCGACAGCAAAAAAAAAAAAGGAGAAGAAGAAGAAGAAGACGAAAATTTCGCACAAAAGAGAGTGCTTGGAATTTTAAGCATCGTCTCGATAAGATCTGTGTGGGAGAAGAAAGGGGGCGTGGCACACGTATGTGACGATGTCGTCAATGTTGTCATGCGAGTCGCAGTGAGCAGAGGGCCACAGAAATTAAATGGAAACGAAAACGAGCAGCGGCAACAGCAGCAACAGCAGCACAAAAAATGCCAGTGAAATGTACACAAAAGGCAGCCCAAGCTGCCTTGCATTTGACAGCACGAGAGCAGGAGCAGCAGGAGCAGGAGTCGGGGCAGGAGTAGGGCACACATCAAAGCGCCGGCTGCACGCATCGATGCCACAGCCAGAGCCAGAGCCAGAGTCAGAGCCAACCTCGGCTCTGTGCTGTGTGTAGTTCATTATGGCCACTAGAACAGTTTAATGTCGTTTAAAGAGTCGCAGCCACAAAGCAGCGCGAAACAAAGCCACAAAATGTGGACAGCAATAGCTGAGCAAAGGTAGGCGCTGTAGGCGAGTGCTGGGCTGGGGGCGTGGCAAATGCAAGGGTTTCCCCAACACCAACATTGCGGACAATGGCCGTGCCACATTGTGTGACGGTGTTGGTTAGCCCTAATTCTCCCTGTCTCCCTCTCTCGCTGTGTCACCCTATCTCTCTTTCACACTGTGTGTGTGTGTGTGTATTATAAGCAATTTTCCATTTTCCACATTATTTTTTGCTTTGCAAGTTTTGCGCTTTGCGCTTTGTTACACGCTGACAGGCGACTATGAAAGCGAAACGTAATGAAAATGGCAACAAACAAAATAATTGAAATTTGGTTTAACAACAGCAACAACAACAACAGCAACAAGCAAAACAACAATAACAACAGCAGCAACAACATTAGCAACAAGAGCCACAGCAACAACTAAGCCATGAAAAAATTGGCCAAATGAGAAGGGAATTTTGAGCCAAAAGCGAATGCCAACAACAGTGAGAGAAAGAGAGAGAGAGAGAGCGACAGAGAGAGAAAGAGACAGCAAGCGAGTCTCGCAACGAAGATGAGAATTTAAGCCAAGTCGCAAAAGCAAATGAAAAACCAAAAAAAAAAAAAAAACAACAGCAAACCAAAAGGAAAATGGGCAACAAACAAAAAAAGAAGCTGCTCAAGAAAATACGCAGACCAAGACGACAATGTGGCCTTATTTTGTGCAGATTTGTCTGTTGATTTTCCTCTCATTTCCCTCAAATCTCGTCTTATGTTTTGTCGTTGTTGTTGTTGGTTTTTTCGCTTGCTTTTTTTTGTCTTGAAAAGTTGTGCGACCATCGCAAATTAAATTTTCCAATTCGCAACGCCCATGCTTAATGTCGCAATGTTTTGCTTGGGCTTTACCTTGACTCGGCTCAGCGCGGTTCGGCGCGGCTTGGCTAAGGCCCGACATATTCAATTTTTCTAATTCTGTGTTATATTACAAGCAGCGAGACAGAGAGAGGGCGAGAGAGAGAGAGAGAAGCAAAGTAAGTCAAATTTTGACTAACACGAAGTTGATATTCCCTTACAGTTTTTCACTTGCTACAACATTTTTTTTTTTTTCACACATGTATGATGTTTGTATGTAAAATTCGTTTGCAAATCAATTTCCTCTCAGCTGAAAAACTTTTCAAAACACTGCAAAAGTTGTAGAAATGTGGAACAATTATTTATGCGTTTGTGCTGCGATAAAATCCAAAAATAAAACAAAACAAAAAAAGGTAGAACTTTTGCAGAACTTTAATACTCTATGACCAGCTATTCAAAGCTCAACTTGATGTGAAACTTATTGTGGCACAGAACGAGAAAGTGGAGGCAACAGGACGAAACAGGATGTACAAAAAAGTTAAATAGAAGGGATAGTTAAGGTATGTGCTAGGTGGGCTATTGTTAAAAGGCATGGAAATTGGGCATTCAAAAATTATTTAAATTAAATATAAATAATATCGTATACAGATAAAATAATTAAATATAATATAAATAAATTGCTTACATATATAGGAGACAATATCAATTATTATAGCTAAATTGAACATGTTATAAAATTAATAAGAGGCTTTAAAATATTTTTTTTATGTAATAAAGCTAAAAAAAAAATATTTTTTTAAGGCTTGTTAAAATTGTTTGTTTTTTTTTTTATAAAATATAAATTTATATTTTTTTATAAATTTATTTTTTTGGTGATTTTATCAACGTTTTTTTTTTTCTAATTTTGTATTCAATTTGAGTTTGATGTAAAAATTCTATAAATATTAAGAAATAAAATAATCAATAACACATTAAATATTTAAAAATGTAATATTAAAATAATAAACAGTGGATAAGATTTTTTAGAAAATATATATATTTTTATAAACATTTATTAATTATTTATTGTCAATAAAAAATTCATATTAAATTTTTGTTCTAAAAAATAAAAAAAATAAAAGAAAATTCAAAAGTTTTCTTATAAAAAGCTAAAAAAAAAAATTAATCATAATATGTATAATACATTTTGACATACGAATACTTTGGATTGGTTTAGAACAACACTTTTTAAAATCTGACGCGACTGAGAAAAGGTTTTCTTAGTTTAAAATAATTTAAAAACTAAATAAAACTTCAGAGAAAAATTTTAGATATTAAGTTGTATGCTTAATCTAATTGATCATCTTAAGGTAGATAGAAAGATATAGAAAAAATTTAGTTTAATGCATACATAATATTTTATAGATATTTTGAAAACCAAATCTCTTAGCAACAATTATAATAAAATATTCTCATTCAATGGATACTAAGTCAAACTAAATTTCTCTACTATCTACCTCCCTACTTACATCAAGCACTTAATTCACATGCCCCTTAGCTTCAAGAGTATCTCACAAGCCAGACCAGCAAACCAGCAAAATATATGCCAATTGAATGCTAAGGGCTGAACGGGTATCCAAATGGATTTGCTTGCGATTTAGTATGTTGGCCAGGCCAAAAACGTAGCCGCAATTTCCATTTCCATTTCGTTTTGCTTTTCTTTTTCGTGTTTTTTCTTTTTCATGTATTCTGTGTTTTGCTTTTCTTTTCTGTCTCCTGCATAATTTAAAAATCTGCTGCCCGTTTTTGAGCGCAACTTTAAGTTTGTGTGCGAGTGTGTGTGTATATATCATTGTAATTATTTGTAATTGATATTGCTTAATTGCACAATTAGAATGGCCAAAAAGCGGTCCCATGCATTCCAAATTCCCTAATTGTAGCCGTGGGTAATTACTTGTATCAATTGCGAAACACACACAGAGATTCGCACAGACTCACACACAAACACAAATAGACCTTCTCATGCACACACACACACACTTAGCAATACAGGTAACTAGCGCAACTTGTCGCATACATTCGCCGTTGCCACACAGGTAACGGCAGCTGGCCAAGAGCAGTGGTTGGTGGTTGGGGGCTGGTGACTTGCTCGGTGTTTGGCTGTGACTCGACAGCGTCGCATGTCCTGTCGTACACGCAGGTCATGGCATACTCATTGTGTGTGCCCGTTACATTCGCCATCATCAATTTTTGCTCACGTTAAAGCCAAGCGTCGTACAGCAGCTGAGAAAGCGAGAAACCAGCGAGAGGTGTATAAATCAAAGGCAACTTGGCTGTGCATAAAAATAGCATTAAATTCTTAAAGAAAAAAAGCTGAAGTAAAAACTTTTTAAAGAGACGAAGGTAGATGTAAAGAAAGAAAAAAAGAAAAAAATATATATATATGTAAACAAATATATATATATGCATAGCGAAAAGTAGCCTTAAAAGTTTCTAATATATCTTACTCTAGTTACCTTTATAATATTAAAAGTTTCTAATATATGTATATATATATACCTAGTTACATTTATTATAACAAATAGTAAGTAGAAGTTAAGCCTCATTTAATATACCAATTATTTTCTATTTTTTCGTCTTTTGAATAAAAATCTAGAAAATTCTAGATATAATTTGCTGTAAATATTTAGATATTTAAACTAAGTTTTTTCTTCTTTTAATTTCGACTTTTCATCATAATCATAAATTCACTTTTGGCTTTAATCATCTTAAATGCCACGTAAACAGCAATTTATTGAAACGATTCGATCATAAATTTTCAATTTTCTGCTGCGTTTGTTCTTCTATAAATATAGGCAAGCACATATTTTCATAAAAAATTTGTTTAGCTAAAACTGATTTGTGGTCAAAAGATTTGCTAGAATTAATGCTCAAGTTCTATATATAGATATGAATCTGGTATAGCTGAATCTAATACCTGAAAAGTTCTGCGTAGAAGAACATTTGGTATAATTGAGATCGAGTACAGAATGAATAAGAGCTGAGACTCGCAAGAACTTTTATATAATATATATCTTTATATATCAATACATATTTACACATAACACCTACACCAACACATATCTTAGACCTCACCTCGTATACGTAACGCAGGCTACTAAGATATCACCGTTTCATAAATGAGGCAAGCAAAGTGCACACGTTGCTGGCATATTAAAAATGCAAAAAGTGTTTAAGTTTTTTTTTTTTTTTTTTGCCTTCTCTTTTTTCTTCATATTTGCCCTTTTTCACAATTTCTTTTTTTTTTTTACCTTTTTTTTTGGATTTTTGTGTAATTTTTCATGTTTCCTTTTTGGTTAATTTTATTGGGCAAAAGTCTCAAGCGCACTTGATGACCTTGAGGCTGGTAGGCAGCTGCCACGCCTACAGGGCAGCTATATATGTGTATACGTGTGTGTATGTGTGTATGTCTGCCATGATGTGCCATCAAACGCAGACTTTTTAATGAAAACGTGTTTGTTTTACCAAAAAGCAGCAACTTAGCCTTAGACAGCGAACGACATATGTTTCATATATATATATATATATATATATATATATATATCATATCTAGTACATGGTATATATAAATATATACATATATACTCTCTGCTCTCTGTTAGACATATGAAATTTTAATGGCATCTACATGTACAGACATAAACAATTAAATTACGAAAGTCTAAGTAATGCAACTATTTCATGTTCTTACTTAAGCAGGCAAAGTGCTATGAGAGCTTTAGAAAACTTTGCCAGGCAACTGTAAATAAAATGAATATCTAACTGAACTGAGTAAGTTTGAAAATGTATGATATCAGCCATGATGTCTACTTGCTTTTTAACATCTTTACAAATTTGTGTGTAGATTAAAACTCAAGCATTTAAGCAATATTCACAGCAGTGAACTAACTATGTGAACTCAGAAACTCTTTGAGTTATAGGCGTCAAATTTTATCTTGCAGCTTATTTCATATAATTAAAGAAAATTGAGTGAGATTTCCATGCAAATCGTGTCTCAAAATACATTTTATAAGCAATATAACTAACTGAACTCGTGAACTCATTGAGTTATAATGCTCAAGTTTGGTCAATGTGCATATTTTATTAAATGAATGCATATTTAGTGTGATATGCATAGCTATCATGGTCATGATACATCATAATAGCAATATAACTAAATGAACTCAGTAACTCTTTGAGCTAAAATCTTAAAATTTGGTATGTCTGCATATTACATATAAGTAATGAAATTTAATCACGATATGCACAACTATAATGCTTACTACGCATAATATTCACTATATAACTAACTGAACTCAAGAGTTCTTCAAGTTCTAATAATGAAATTTGATATGCGAGCATATTTCATATAACTAATGAAATTGAAACTTGATTCACATAACTATAATGACTCAATATTTATTATAAGCAAAATAATCAACTCAACTCAAGAATTTCCAAAGTTATGATCATAAAATGTGCTGCTCTTCCATAAAGAAAGTTATTTATATTTGATTGTCGGCATTTACCAGTCCAAGACATTCCACACAATTCGTAAAGCGGCAATCACAATATTGGTTTGGTATGCACACACTCGACTCTCTCCAGTTAATCAAATTATAAATCTTACAGCCAAGTGCCATAAGTATTATTCAAATATTTGAAGTTTCTCATTATAGCAGTTGTAACATAAAACGAATAAACTAACGTTAATTTATATGCCAGTAAAATATATATACAAAAATCTTGCTCTCTCTATCGCACACTCATTGCCTCTCTGTTTCTCACTTTGTCGCTCTCTCTCTCGCTCTGTTGCTCTTTATTGTGCGTTAGGAGCTGTCGCACAAGTTTCACATATTTTATGGATGAAACTTTATCGCTTTTATGCTTCGGCTGATAAACGCAGCCAAACGGAAGCAACACACAAATAAAATAGGAATAAAAAAAACTGAACCGAGAACCGAAACAAATTCTGAATTTATTGCACCTAAAACACACGCACAGGTGAGCGAGTGCTGGCCAGGTGAAACTTTTGATATGCAGCAGTTGTTGTTGCTGCTGCTGCTGTGACTGCTGCTGTTCGAGAGACAAAAAGTTTGGACAAAAAGTTTCGTTTGGTTTTAATTGCGTTGCGTAAGACATTTGAGTTAATTATGCGTCGATTTGGCAAAGGCAAAAGTAAACAAATTAATTAAAGAGCAAACATGTTGATAATGATGCTAAGCATACAGAGAGAAAGTGAGAGAGAGACAGAGAAAGAGAGAGTGAGACACGTACATATAGACTCGCACACACAGACAGCAATGGGCTGAGCAGCTGCCAAGTGTCAAGAGGACGCCTCGCCTTTTGTTTTATGTCTGTGTCTCTTGTTGCTGCTGTTGTTGTTATAGCTGCTGCTAGCACGCATTAATGTTAATTATTAAGCAAGTGACAATTTGAGTGATTTTCGCTGGAGCCAAACACCAAACGCTCATCCAATGTCAAAACAAACAACATGCGACAAGAAAAACAATCAAAGCGACATTTGGATGACCCCCACACAACACAGCACAATAGCCAGCAACAGTGTTTGGCCATATAATAAAAAAAAGAGAAAGAGATAGTAAATTTACACGCCCACTGCCCCTACTCACTCTCTCTCTGTCTCTCTGTTTCTCCTTCTCTTTGTTGCTTTTGCTGCGTGCCCTTTGCTTTGCTTGTCATTTATTATCTGTTCTGTTTGATATATCGCTACATTCACACTGTCCAGCGCATTTTTCTTTTAGCCACAGCTTGTTCGCACGCAGCCACATTGGCAATTACACCTATACACACACACACAGAGACACACGCACACCTCACTCACACAGCGACATGAATCGTGTGAAATGTCAACACACAGTGACAGAGCACAAGTGGAAATGGTAATTGCGTGTTAATTGCTTTACGCGATCAAAGTGCTTTCTACGTTCACTTTTTTTTTGCACACACAAACGTAAACACACAGACACACACACACACACAGAGACACACGCACATAGCGCACATTCAACTGAAGCACAACTAATCAATCTAAGGCCAGGGTTGCCATCGAAGCTGCCAAAGCAATGTACAAAAGGCAGCACACAGCATTCCCACACACAGAAAGGGAGGGAGAGAGAGAGGGGGGGAGAGGTAGAGGTAGAGAACGATACGCATTCACACACACACACACACACACATAGACACATTCACACACACAGCACACAGATTTCCCATTTACAGTCAACCAATGAGCGCTGCAATTCCGTTTTAGTTGCGCTGCCGGCTCTTTGAAATTGCAAGGTTGTTACACGATGCGTATGTGCAATGCAGCCCATTCAATTCACGCTCTGCTCCCCTCCCCCCACTCTCTCTTTCTCTCACTCCCACTCTCTTTATCTCTTTCCATTTAACGATCTACCCAACCCCCTTCGCTGCCATAGAAGGTCGTCAGTGGTTGTTTGCTAAATTGCGTTTTGTGGCTTATTGTTTCAAATTTTTAATGTTGGCTTGCGCTTCGGACAGCGCTTTAATTTGGAGCGCAAATAAAAATTGAGTAAGAACAATTGCAGTTGAGCTCAAGCAACTGCATAATGCAGCTTGATGACTAAATGGTTTAGGAATTTTATGGTTTTTTAAAGAATTCTGTTATCTGTCAAGCTCAAGTAGACGCAGGCTATAATTTATAGAGCTTTCTATGGAGCAGCTTAATATGAAGTCGACTCTAATAGCAAGCTCTAAAACTGTTCAATTAATAGTTGATTTTTTCCCCCTAATTTGCCATGTTGCCTCTAGACCTATTCAAAGAATCTTAACACTATATAAGTCAGGTTAATAGCTGAGGTATGCCTTGCAAGCTCTAAGGGTCTTGAAGTAATAGTTTTTTCGACTTGCCACGCCTCCAATTGACGTACTCAAAGAATCCTGGCATTATAAAAGTCAAGTTAATAATAGACATATCCAAATAAAAATATGTATATAAAAGAAAATATGAAAAAAAATCGTATTTAAAATAATTTAAAGAAAAAATTGTTTTAGCACACATTTTAAATAAATTTATAATTAGCATAATTAGTTTGCATTCCATATAATTAGTTTGCTAAACTTTTAATTTCGATATTTTCAAAATAATTTATGCAAAATTTCAATTGCATGCATAATTAAGCCAAATTTAGAATGTATGAAATAGTCAATAAATTGCAATAGCCATAAATCATGAAAGTGGCATAAATGTATTCAAAATAAAGAGGGAATAAAAACAAATATTAAAGCCCATTAGCCAAAGCAAAAAAATGTGAAAAAAGTTGGTAAAAATTGTTCAAATATAAAGCAAAAATATTTTAATTGAAGAACAAATGCAATTAATACAAAGCAAACAGAAAAAGAGTGAAAGAGAAAACGATTTACTTTTTAATTAATTAAATAAATACAAAATATTTAAAAACGTTGCCAACAGAATTTTGCATGTTATAATAAAAATATATGTATAAAAAATATATATAAAGTGTAAAGTATAAAATGTTTTATAATAGGTATATATAAAATGCGTACATTCTACGAAAAGTTGTTCATTTAATTAAGCACTTTTTAGCATAGACAACAATTTTAATTGTGTTAAAATCAGAGAGAGTTTAAATTTCAAGGTTTTTCAGAGTAAAAACTTGAACAAATTATTATATTTACAAATTTTTGATGGAAATATTTTCAAGCTTGAAAATAAAATAAAACAGCTTACGAAGTATGATATGTTTGTAATCAAGTCATACGCTATGAACGAAGCATATCAAGAGTAATCGAAAAAGTCTCAAAATACAGCAATTAGACTGACTAACGAATGTTAAGAATGACTTGCATGTCAATTTATTTGATAGGAGTGTGAATGTAGGTTGACTAAAGACAAGACTCTAGCCAAGCCCTTCAGGGCGATCTATAAATGAACTATTCCCACAATATATTACCTCCGCTGGCTAGTGGAGATAGAGAGTATATTAATATACAACATTCTTAACACCCAACTAAATGACAAAGAATAGTCAGACAACAACCTCAAAATTACAAATAAGTAATAAATATAAAATAATAAAAACAATTAACAAAACTCTACCTAAAACAAATGCAACTAAAGAAAAAGCAAAAAACAAAATTTAACATAAATAAAAATATATCAAATACAAAATATAAATATAATATTTACCCAAAAAAACACCACAAACCGTTACAAATTCAAATCAAATATTATTGAAAGCAACAAAAGTTAATACTTGGCCAACATTTATGCTTAAGCTGCTACTAAATCGACTACATATTAAAGTACTTGACCAAACAAGCAGTTCAAACAAAGGCCAGATCCTTGAAGGGCTAACTGAAATCTCGCTCTATCTCGATAATCGCTGACAATTACAATTCACAGCACATGTGTGTGTCTATGAGTGTCTATGTCTGTGTGTGTGTGTGTGTGTGTGTGGCTTAACATTCCGAGCATAGAGTCAATAATGTCAATAATTACCTTAAGTTATGCGTGCCCAGCTGGCATTTGATTATTGACATGACCCAAACCACTTCTCTTCTTCTTCAGCTGGCGGCACATATGGGCCAACTCAAGCTTGAGCTGGTGCTGTAGCTGCTGCTGGCTGCCACGCCCTCTAAGCACATTATGGCTGTCAACATGTTTATTATTCACCTGTGCATGAAAAAGGCCAAGTTATTAAAAACTTTGTCACATTAGCAGAAGACGGTGGATGGCAGACGGTAGATGGAAGACGGTGCCCAAAGGTAAGGCTGCCATGGCAAGCACTTTTGGCAAACAATTGGCAAAAAACACAGAGAAAAAGTGAAAAAGAAATGCAATAAAAGTTGCTGCGTATGCGACGTGTTTGCTTAAGTATTTCACAGGTAGGCAACGAAGTGGTTGGTGGCTGGTGGATGGTAGGCGTGGCTGGCTGGCTGGCTGGCTGATTGTGATAAATGCGACAAAGACATGTGTAAAATATGCTTCATGTGCCTTATTATTGCGTTTTATGGCCCATGGGGACTGACACAACAGAAAAACACACACACTCACACACACAGTCACACACACAGTCACACACACACACTCACACACACAGTCACACACACCTGCCGGGGTAGAAAATTCCAAAATGTCGAAATGCTAAAATGTCGCCCCGCAACTTTCTGTTTGCTGCTTCAGCGGACTGCCAAGTGTTTAAATATTTGACGCATTCCGACAATGCCAAAAATGTTTTTAATTATAATTTAATTTTTTTGTTTTGCTCTTACTCGCCTGGCGCTGCAGGCCAAGCTTAAGGAAAGAAATTTAAAACCAAAAAAAACAAAAACAACTAAAGTTATGTGAAGGCTACTAAAAAACAAATGTGTAAGAGCAGAAGAGGGCGGCGGGGGGCGGGGTCGGAGTCAAAGCAGTTGCTCCCAATGGCCGCATAATCCATAACAACGGGAGCAACAAAAAACGCAGCTCGTAATCAAACACAGCACGCCGAAAATTTCCCTAGAGTAAGAGTCAAAAAAAAAGGCGAGTGTGTGTGTGTGAGTGTGTGTGTGCTGTATATGTATGTAAACATACTTATGAGCATATGAAGACATAAGACATGTTTGCATAAGTATAAAAATAAAGAGAGAAGCGGGAAAAAAAAGGCTCAAGAAAATAAAGCAGCCGCATTTTTAATAATAGCACAAAAGGCACAACACACAATGCCAAAGGCAAAAGGCACAACAACAAAAACATACACACAGAATGACACTGGGAGACACAAAGAGACACTGAGAGACACCATTCATGCTGATGGGGCACAAATTCGAGTGTCTTTTACTGAAATATAACTGTATATTTAGAGCTCTGTGTGTGTGTGTGTGTGTGTGTGTGTGTGTGTGTGTGTGCCATAAACTCTTGACTTATCAACCCTTTTTAGCATATCTACGAGGCGGGTGCGGAAAGTATTGCAAATAATGAGTTGACATATTCGATATTTTTAGGAAGTTTTGTTGGTGCCCCACATGTGGCTCAGTTATGGCAAAGTTCGGTCATTGTGAATGATCTGTTAAGTTGATAACTTCTTTAGAGCATCTTCAATTTTAGTCGATACCCAAAAACTGTTTTGCTGCAGTCTGTATATAAATTTTTGCCAAAAACAATATACTGATCATGTCTCGAATACAACTTTTCGCTGATCTGAAATTAAATGACTTTGTTGGGCGCTTTGAGTTGTGTGACGCTCTTTTGACAAACATCGTTAAGGATACGATTGACAGATTCAGTAAGTGAGCTCAAAAACTTATTGCAAACGGTCTTCACATACAAGCACACACTCAATTCAATACCCTTACATACCAATATCGTTACATACACATTAGACCTTTTGCTTCATTTAACTCAACCAACGAGTGAAAAAAAAAGTTTCAGTACGATCGCGGACGAAATCGTTGAAGAACGCAATTAGTTGCTCTCAGAAATACAGTAAAAGAAAAGAAAATATTATATATTTATAAAAATATATTATAATAGTAATAGTAAGAATATATAATTTTATAAATATAATATAATGACGAAAAATTAGCTTAATGTTAATAAAAAACAGATTTCCAATAAAAATCTAATTTTAAAAAAGAGAAAAATAAATTTGTAACTTTTCAAGCACACCTCGTTCACATATAGCCATTTTGCTGCAGCTTATCGGGCATATTTATGAACTATGACATATTTGCGCAAATAGGATTTAGCAGCTGCAATTATGTATGCTGAAGCAGCAAGAAGCTAACTCAATGCCAAAGCCCCATGCGCCCGCCCACCTCCTCCACCTCCACCGCCTCCGCCTCCTTGATACATTTGCTGTGCTGTGTGCGCTGGCCAAGCATAATCAATTAAACAAAGTGCACTCGAAGTGGATGAGGAAGTGCGGGCATGCTTAATGCAAAAAAAAAAAAAGAAGGAAAATGTTGCAATTTACGTTAAAAAGCGCACGCAGGGGAGGGAGAAAGAGAGAGAGAGGGAGAGTGGGGGGAGGGGGGTTGCTGTGGTAGGTGGTTTTTTATGCACACGCTGCGTATACGCAACGTCAAGTGGCACTTGGCGCGTAATTTAGCTCGTTTTTTATACCGACTAGCACTTAAGGCAGCCATTTCATAAAATAAACCATTAAAAGAAACAAGTGAAGAGTGAGAGAAAAAGGGGAGAGCGAGCGAGCGAGAGAGAGAGAGAGAGAGTGGGATGGGGAGTAGGAGTGATGGCAACGTCTGCCACTTTAATTGCATTTTAATTAATTTTTTTCCTAGCACTTACGCACAGGCCACATGCGCAGGTAATGCATATAATTATAGCCACATCGTTAATTGCAAAAAGTCCTGCTTCCTGCAGCAGCACCAGCAGCAGCAGCAGCAGCAACAGTAGCTGCAATATAGCAGCTCCTTATATGCCACACAATTCACTTGAAATTCAATCAAAATTCATTGCAATTCATTGCCGCTCTAAATAATACAGCAGACAATGCGAATATGGCCAAGATCAGGGCCAGGTCAAGGTTTGTCTGCTTGTCTGCTTGTCTGTTTGTCTGCTGCCACCGACAAAAATAATATGATTAAAAATCTCTGGAGCTGTCAGCGCAACAGTTGGACAGCAAAAACAATAAACATGGCATTGGGCAAGCGTTGAGCTCAGTGTCCTTTGCCCTTACTAATTGCCAGCTATGCAAATGTTAAACAAATGACTGAAAAACAAACTAAAAAAAAAAGAAAACAGAAAGAAAATATCAAGTGAAAACTGAAAAGTGAAAAAAGAAGGCACGAAGTGAGCTAAGAAGACAAACGTCAACAGACGCCGCGAGCTCGTCGTGGCAAATAAACAAACAATTAAAAAAACGGAAATGACTTTTAAGGCAGCTCACATCTCTCTCTCCCTCTCTGTCCCTCTCTCTCTCACTATCTATAACAAATTGTGTGAAAGTTTACACTATGCTATAAGTCGACTAGTTTTAATACACTACTGGCAGGAGAAAGAGAGAGAGAGAGAGGGAAAAGAGATGGAGATAGGCCATGAAAAGCTGCTATTGCTGCTAATTTAATCTAAATTTAGCTTATTATATATATCAAAACTGTATATTTGTATGTAAGCGATAAATTTATCGATAGCATAATAAAACTAGTTGCTTGAATGAAAATAGTTTTTATTATCAAAATTATTCTTAAAATTATATTTTTATTGATTTTATATCAAAGAACTATAGATAATATTAAAATATCAAATAGGTGGGTTATATTGAATATAGGCTATACTAAAATTATAAAGCGTAATCTGAAAGGACATTGATATATTTAATATATGTACAATTAATATAACGAAAACATTTATATTATATAACATATATTATAGTCGACTAAAATCTAGATTACAGTGTTTAAATCAGTTCTTGTAAACTATATGCATTTAAAATAGAGTTTATTAATCTTATAATGGAAAATATATTTAATTATTGGAAAAATAGCAGCAGATATATAGCAGAGATATATTATCAAGAACCTATCGATAAACGCAACATAATACCAATAACTGCATTCTTTATAATATTCCTAAAAACCCAATCAAATTTGTGATTAATGTAAAGATTACATAGAGTAGTACAAAGATATGAACAATATAATCGATTAATTATCGACTTCATTGCCTTGAGAAGCATTTGGCACTAAGCATCAAGTGGTTGCCTAGTTATGAAATTGTCGAGTCTATCGATATAATTTTATACGTTATCGATAACAATATTAATCATATTGATAGATGCACTTATTTATCATAGCTCATATCTTAAGATCAGTTAATGCCTTTTTTTTTTTTTTTTTTTTTGAATGCTTATTTTATTCTCTCTATAGCTTCAAATTTTGAGCTTTTATCGCTATCGCTACTCGCACTTATCGTTTGCCTTAACTATCGACAGTTGCTTGGCTTAACTTTGGCCATTATTTACCAGCGCCTGTAACACATAAGTGGTACACAACACCCTTTTATTGCCCAGCTTAGCCTAGGGCTTAACTTTTATCCAATATCCCAGGGCAGATCAATTTAATTAGTACTTTCATATATATATATATATATATAAATATATATATATCTGTACATGTGTGTATTGAATAGCTCAGTTATTGCTAACAATCGCGCTAACTATCCAATGATGCCCCTTTGCGGCAAGTGTAGCGAGCGGGCGAGTAAATGGCATATATATGACGACCCAATGGGGGCCAACGCGGCGTATGAGTGTTGTGTCTGTTGCTCTACTTTTGTTTTGCTTGCCGCTGACGGGCAGGTAAACAGGGCAGCAGCAGCAGTAGAAAGGCAGAGACGTGTGTTAAGCCAGCGACTTAAAGTGCGTAAATGAGCAAGACACACACACACTCACACATATACAACGAGCACACATAAGAGACAGACAGAGCATTGTAGTTGTGGCGCCTATTATGCGTATACTTAACATTTATTTTACCCAGACAGCACAGCTAGCGCCCGTGTCTGTGTGTGTGTGTGTGAGCAAATGAGTGGCAGCTCATAGACACCGTCGAGCTTCATAAACACACACACAAACATATATATATTTATATATATATAAATATATACTATAGAGAGAGAGAGAGACATACTTATATATATCACACCGTGGCATGCAGCATAAATCTCATCGTGCATTCATCAATGTCAAGCCACAAGTTTGCTTTTCATTTGTTGTTGGCTTCATTCGCTCTTTGTCTATGGACGAGGGTTGTTTATAACAAAATAAATAACATTTTATCGCATATCAAGCTGTTGAAACAACCCACGTGCTGTGGACCGACGGCACTTAGTATGCCAGCGAAGGCTGAATGGGTAAAAGACCATTCTCGAATCGAATTGCAAGAAATTTCGAAGCATCTGATTTCCTTGAACTTGAAGAGCTCCAGATAGTTGTTTGTATACAGGTGCGTCTGTGTGTGTGAGTGTGTGAGAGAGAGTGTGTATGTGTGTGTGTGTGTGTGTGTGTAAGAGATTGATTTGCATATGCTGACTGCATTTCATATGCCAGCGAATTTTATTCCACACACTCACCTAAATGGCTATACTTAAGATTTTTCTCGCTCTCTCTCTCTCTCTCTCTCTCTCGCTTTCTCTAGCTATAAACCCTGAAATGGGGATAAATTGTTCGTTAAGTTGAAGTGCAGCTAAAATTGCCAATAAACCCAGACAACCAAGAGGGCATCGAAATTTGAGCGCAATGTTAATGACGAAACTGTAACTATGACAGCAGACAGTTTACAGAGCAGATAGAAAGTCTGGTAAGAGCAGATAATCTAACTCCTGGAGGAAGTAGAACAACTAGAATATAAAAGTAGTTCAAGTATAGGTATACAATTTGGAACTCAAATAATTATTTGAGCTAAACGGTCGATAAGCAGAATGTTATAAAGTGTAGATTCAAGATAATAATATATTAACACAAGTCTTTATGAATTTATATGAATATTAACTAGAATTTTCTATATATAAATCTATTGTCAATGAAGCTAAATAACTTTTAATCAACTCTAAAATATAATCAACTGAGCTCAATTGGAACATAGACAAACGCTAGTCAAATTCTCTAAGCAGCTGAGCTGTTGTTAACAGACATAAACAGTTTCTTATCAGAATATTGGGCAGAGTAAATTCTCATTTGTAAAACTGTTGCAGACAGAGCTCAAAAGAGGCTTAGTCGTATATTATCTATAAACTGTTGGAAGTTACGTTAACTGAATTAAAAACTTTCTTAGCAGCATGTAAAGAAAATCAAGCTAGAGCTTTACAACTTCTAAGCCAATGGAACAGGGATTTAACAAAATGTTAATAGTAACGTTTGTGTGTACAGCTTAACAGTAACTTAACAGTTTAAACTTAGTACTTTAATACTTAAATACTACTAACAGTAGTATACTATTAACAGCAAAATCGATTAAATAGAATTCTCATAGAGCTGTTAAATAAAAACTACATAAACTTAACATAATTTTGAATGTAAACTCTCTGTTCTTAACAGAGCTCCCCAGTTGGTCAGCAATGTAAGCTCACAGCAGTCAAAGATTTGTTAGCAGAGGCCAACAGGCAGTTAGATAAATGTTAACTAAAAACGGCTAACGTAACTTAACAGCTGCTTAACATTTTCAGCAATATATAATTAAATTTTAAATATGTTTATATTTTATATTTGAACATAGTTCAACAATTTTATATACCTAATCTTCTCAAGCTGAATCTAAACTATTTGTATAAAAAATCACTCTTTAAGAACAGCGCTTTGAGCTTTAATTTCATGGAATATTATACAAAATTTGTAGCTAACATCTGTATTTACCAAGTTCATGGAATACAATAAGCTAACTGAAGCCAAGTCAGGCCAAGTCAAACGATTCTTGTGATACAATAAACTAAGCTAACTAAAGCATAGCAACAGAAATTGAATTAGTTTTAGCAACTGCTCAGCTGGCATATACCTTCTGCACTCCAACTGGGGGATATCTCGGAGATTTCGCTTAAATTTAATATAGATTCAGATTCGCTGGAGCTTGCGACAATCGCAAGGCCAAAGTGCAGGACAATTTCATTTAATGGCTAGCGACCGCAGAGTCAAGTTGTCAGTTGACTAGGCCAAAAAATTCGCTAGACACGGTGGGTGCACAGAGGGTGGGTGGTGCGGGGCGTGGCTGCAGCAACTAATTTCGACTGGCTGCAAGTTTTTATTTTTGTTGTTCCCCGTTTTTTTTTTGGGGGGGGGGGTTGGGGCGGTAATGCGTTCGAGGACTTTACGAGCGTCAGGCGCCAGGCGCATTGGCATTGGCAGCCGTCGCCAGCGTCGTCAACTCGAGTGCGCGCATTAAGTAAATAAAGCGTCCAAATAAAATGGAAATACAGACGCGGCGACACGGCTTCACCGTTAGCTCCAAAATCTTTAATATTGCTGCCAACAGTCAAGGCATTCTGCATTGTCTGCTCATCGATTTTCGCACACTTGGCTGATTGCCCAGACTCAGACTAGATGAACAGAAGAAAGGAAAAGAAAAAAAAAAAAAGAAGAAAATACATCGAAATAAATAGGTCTAACTGGCGCTAAGAGCCATTGAAATTGAAATTATTGAGCTATGCTCGCAGATTTGAATATCGAAGAGTTTCCGATTTCTATTATACTCCAAAGCAATTGAAAATGGGTAATCAAGGCAGATTGATTCCCCTTCAGACATAGATAAAAAGCTACAGCAGATGGGACTATAATGGAGTTGGAATTGTCTGAACAGAGCATAACAGATGATAGAAAATTCCATATTATTTTAGTTACATATATTTTTAAGGTTTATTAGAATTGATAGATATTTTTGTATACTAATTTTTTAAATATATTTAGAGGGTTTATCAGGCAGCAAACTAATCAATCTACCCTCGTTTATTATATGCATAAATATACCTTTAGTATGTAAAATTATATTCACATATATTTTTATATACATTAGACAAAAGATCATTCCAGCTGCTCTGATATTTCAAGCCGCATCTCATTCCTATAATTTTCTCAATGTCTTTAAAAATCCATATTTCGACATGGTTTTTTTTTTTCATAATAGCTTGAATACTATAAAAGGTAAAGAAGTCAAATTGGTCTTATATCTACTTCTAAAGTGTATATACATATAAAGTGTATATACATTTCGACAAACCCATTTGAGGTTGCCAAAATATTTTTTTTAAATAAAAAAAATATAAAAAAAATAAAACAATTTTTAATGTTCACGATAATAATTATTTTAATTGGTATAATTAATTATCAGTATAAAAAAAAATATATAAAAAAATAAAACAATTTTTAATGTTCACGATAATAATTATTTTATTTGGTTTAAGTAGATTTGAATTTAATTTCTCAGTATAAAAAAATAATAAAAAAATTGTGTATATTATAAATAACTTATTTTTTACATACTACTTTAATCTTTTAATATTAAAATTTTAGTTTCGAATAGAACTTTTCACTTTAAGAATATGCTTCGCATACCTTTTGAAATTTCTAAATGAATGTGTTTTCCCCTTTTGTCTTTGGTAGGTGTAAAAATCTGTATTTCGATTGTATTCAACATAATTCGTTTTTCAGCATTACTCGAAGACTATAAAATTTATGCATTGAATTTTGCTTAAATATATTATTAAAATGTATAAAGGTTAAAAGCAATTCTTTTTCTGTACACCCACAGTGCTCGACCCAAACATAGCTATTAGACTAAAAAAGCATTAGGCAGCAAATTGTAATAACGCCCAGTTAGTTATTCAGTCTTAAGACACGCTTCATAAATCTGTACATATTTGAAATACATCTTTAGGTATTAGCACTTATTTTCGTATTTCTTTCACTTCTATACCTAAGAATATCTAAAAATAAAAAATCTTTGAACAGAGCAAATCAGGCAGAACATTTAGGGCATCTCTTAGTCATGCACTGCCGACTCCTGCCGACTCCTGTCGACTCCTGTCGACTCCTGCCGACTCCTGCTGCCCCGAAATGCAAATGAGTGGCCAAAAAAAAAATTGTTGTTAGCTGCTGGGCAAAGGCGTCACCTACACACACAATACAATATGTCGGGGCCGATTTCAATTGGGAACGTTCAAAGCTAACAAGCTGCAAAACAGCCGGAAGCGCAATTCACTCGAGTCATTTGGGTTTTCCTGTCGCTGAAAAAGTTTCGTTTCGTTTCGCAAAAGGCAAAAGAAAGAAATTCCATTGCTCAAAAGCATAACAAGGCACAGGCAGGAGCAGCAGGAGCAGCAGCAGCAAATCACTTGTAAACACTTGAGAAAAAGAGCAGAACAAAAAAAAATATATATGTATATATATATATATATATATATATATGAAGGCTGACAACAGGCGACGAAGCCAAAACACAAATCAAAAGATAAACGCCAACCGGATGTTGGAGGCTCGCTCCCAACGCATTTAAGACGCTGCCCAGCGGCCATTGCTAAGCGCTTCAGACAGCGCATAAAGATGAAAAATTGTAGATGTGCCAGCTGAGCATCATTGGAGGAGTAGCAGTAGTAGGAGTAGGGGCTGGAGGAGGTCTACACAAGAGTTTGCTTAAATAAAGTGCAAATTTGGCAAGGCACAGACAAATGAGCATCGCATTTGGCTTGACAAGTGCTGGACATGATCGAACATTGGACAGCTGCTGCGCTGGCTAATATGTTAGTGTCAAACATGTTGCCCCATGACAATCAGCCAGCCTCACAAAAATTCCCCAACCCAACAACCTCTCTTCAATAGAAAATTGAAATTCACAACAAAACGAAGCAGAGAGAGAAAAAAAAGCAAGTTTCCTTTTTTTTTCCTTTCGTTTCTTTGTACAACTTTATGGAAAACTTTTCTTTCTTTTTTGCTGTCCATAAAAGTTTGATGGCATGGTAATAATATTCACTCGACCAGCCCTTGAGGGCGGTTTGCGAGTGTGGGCGTGGCACAGTGCTAATCTGTTGGTTTTCCTATGCGCCATAATGATTATTTGTCGGGCCAAAATCGAGTTGAGAGTTGAGAGCGGGCAACGGCAGCAGCGACGGCAGCTTGTTGATTAAATTTTCAACATATTTGACGCAGCGCAAAACTTAATTAAATACATTAAAAGCTGATTAATAACAATATTAAAACCAAACATTGTGACGGCTGCTGCTGCTGCTGCTGTTGCTGCTGCTGCTGCTGCTGTCGTCGCTGCTGCCAAGCTGAAAAATTTCCTCATTAATATTAACAACTTCATTTAAGACCCCGACGACGCTTTTTGGCCCGATTATTTTTGCAATTATGCAAAGTAGCTGCTAGTTGAATACACTTTGTTGTTTGTTGTTGTTGTTGGTTGTCAATGCGTGCACAAAGTTAAATATTAATAAATTTTTTATCAAAGCATCGTCGGCCAACATGATTTCGAGTGCGCTACATCATTAAGTAACTCTATCTCACTCGCACTCTCACTCACACTCCCACTCTGCCCACATCAAGTATGTGGTCAAGCATGAAAAATAAATCCCATTTACTTAAGTTGACTTCTCACGTGCCGGGCATATAACATGAATACTATATATTTTGTTAAATTTGAGAAATTTTTGCAGACCCTTTCGCAATGAAATTCATCAATATTATATGATATATAAAAGTTGAACAGAGGGATAGAGAAAGGGCGAACGCAGGGCCTTGCGTTGAAGAGGATGAAGAGAAAATATGTTCGTAGAGCAAAGAACTTGAAAGTCTTTTTTATATTTTTGACTACTTGTTGACGATTTTTTATGTAATAAATTTTTAATTGGAGTAAAAGAGTTTCTCATAGTGTAGCTTTATTTGGAAAATAGAAGATGTTTCCATATTAAATACATATTTTTTAAGCAATTAACAACTTGGATAGTTAAAAGATTGTGTTCTTCATGCTTAGCCAGATTTTGATTGTATCTAAAAAGGTCGTTAAAACTGATTTTTATTCAGTTAAAAAACGAATTCTTCTAAAGCACAATTTTTATACAATAATTTCCTTGCCAGCTATATTATAAAGCAGATTAATATTAACTTGATTGTGCCTATTAGGAGAAAACAAATTTTTATTTCGATATTTTTTAGCTTTTAGTGCAAATATCTTCAATTCCAAAAGTTGTTCATACTAGAATTTGTTTTTCAAACTTCAGTTCTTAGTGCAGCTGTATCAAATCTAATTAATATATATTAAATGATATTTAAATATGAACAGAAGACTTCGAGACTTTCACTTACTTGAACTTGATTTTTATATATGTCAGCTATATGATATAGATATATACGATATCAGCATAGCAAAATAGGTAATATTGTATAAATTAAGCTTAAAAACCTTAGGGACTGAGTGATAGACAGTCAAAATTAACAACTGCCAATACTTACTGAATTAATTATTAATGAATTATAATTATATACACATAATAAATCAATATACAAGACTCCGTAAACTCCGCTGCTGAGTCCCACATCACACGCAAAGATCTTAATATAATTCAATAAAAATAATTTGCAAAGAATAAATTCCATTTTATATTACAGCTGCTTTGCAGCGATTTAAGACAGCTTAACATTAGCCTAATAAACGCGTATATGCATCAATTGAAGCTTATTTCATTGTTGAACATATTAAAAGAAATACCCACACACACACACACACACACACACACACACACACACACACACACACATACACAGAGACTTGACACACCTACTGTAAGACTTCATTCTGAAAATTGTCAGATTTAATTTGAGTCACATCATTACGTAAGAATTTCTGTTGGATGGGAGGCTGAGACAAATTTTGCTCGTCTCGTCGCATTTAACAGGCTAAACGCCAAATGCAGGTTGCCTGGCAATTTTTAAAGGTAACACAGACAGAGGCACACACACACACACACACACATAGGCACACATATTCATACACATAGTCATTCACATCGATCGACTGAGTGGCGGCAGCTTTTGACTTCGTTCTCGTCTTCAAACCTCCAGCCCGCCACGTGCTTTGCAGCTCACGTTTATTTGCATGAGAAAGAAATCAGAGCAGAGCACATGTCGCCGACAGACAGCCAGGGAGACAGCGAGACAGTTGTGAAATCTTTGTAACCAAATTGTGCGCAAGAGCATAAAATCATCTTTTTATGTGCCGCACATACACTTAGCAGAGGCACTGTTTGAGCTGCTTAAGCTTTAAAAACAAAAATCAAAGCGAAAAGCTGCGCTTTAATTGCATTTACACAGCTTGGGTCTGTGACTAATTGATTGGAGCTGCGCTGTAAGTGGCTGCAGTCAGTTTGCCAGCTAAACTTGCCCCCTGCCCCCTGCCCCCTGCCCCACCTGTCTACTCATGCATATTGCATGAAGCTGCAAGCGCAGCAAGCTAAAGTACTGCAAATTTACGAGGCTGCATTACCTGCAGCTATCTATAGCATGAGTGTGAGCGTAAAGGAATTGACAACAAACAGAGAGAGAAGATAGTGTGTGTAAGAGAGAGAGAGAGAGAGCAAGAGTGGGTAGCATGTCAAGTTGTGGCGCATATAAAATTTATGCGCGCCTCGCAAATGTTGTGCGACTTTCACGAAAGGCAAAAAAGGGCTGCGCACACGCACACGGCTCATAAATTTTTATTGTGTGGTAAAGATGGCCAAACAGCCGGAACCTCAAAAACCCCAAAGCCACGCCCCATACCCAACTCAGCCTCGCAGCATCTTTGCTGATGCGTGCGGTCGGCAACAGCCAAAACAAAAGCGAAAGCCGAGCTGGCCTTTACTACAATTTGTTTTTTGTTTTTGTTTTTGGACGCACTCTGCGATGAAGTGCCAAATGGTGGCAGAGCAGGCAATAGATAGGAGAGTGGGTGAATGGGGGGCGTGGAGGCGTGGCATAGAGAGTTGTGAGGCTGGGCGCAATATTAATGAAGCTGAGTGCGGTTGCCAGCCATTCAGCGCGAAATTAACTGACCTAGAAGGGGGCAGAGTAGGGGGCAGGAGAGGATTGGAGTGTGAGGCAAAGCCACGTCCAGGACAGATGCCTGCTTCAGCTCAATGAGAAAATGCAGCAATAGCAGCAGCAGAGTAGAAGCCGACTATGCTATGTAGGTAGCTGTTGGAAAATAAATTCATTTCAGTGTCTCGCTGACGTATGGACGACGGATGCCTTGGCCTAGGACGGCACACAGGAAGTGTTATTTAAATGCAGGATATTGCATGCGGAAATTTATTATCATGTGGCATGACGTTCAAGAAAGCGCAAACATATATACATATAATACAAATATATATATGTAGATATATATAGGATATAGTATAAAGCATATAGCATATAGTATAAGGGACAGCGAGGCAACCTTTGTTTGTGCATGCTCTAGAGCATGCGAATTTCTGAAATGTAATTAAAAGGCAACAATTTTCTTTATCCACACTCGCACACACACACACTCACATATAGTGCAAAATATTGTAAAGAATTGTCAGGAAGTTTAATTGAATTTTCAGCGCATAAATTAAAAAAAAAAGAAAGATAAATAAAAAACAGAAAAAAAAACACACACACAAACCATATAAAGAAAGCTTTAAAATTTAATGGAAAACGGCTTATGAATAATGCAATTGGACGGCGCTCTGACAATTGTCAACATCAAGTATTTATGAAGTGAAGTAAGATTTAATTGAGCTGCGTTTTACTTTCGATGTAGATTATGTCACATATGTCTTCTCATATACTCATGGCAAATGGGATTGTGGGGTATATTGGTTTTGTTTGAAGTGTATGGAATAGGGAAACGGGTGACTTTGGATTGTTATAATATGCTCAATTGGAATCAATAGTAGAGTCAAGCATGCATGTACTCATAGAAAATTGATGTGTAGGGTATATTGGTTTTAATATGCTTGAGGCAACAGGAGAAATTATTGACTTCAGATAGTATTTCTTGTCTAGGATCAACAGCTACCCTGGAGATCAGTTCGGTAATGACGGTCAGCGTACATCCTAGACAGTGTATATCCTAAACACGGTATATCCTATTTCTTACAAAGATATTTGGCTATCTTACAGTTCATTAGGCGAATTACATAGGCAAAGTTAATATAAGCAAGTAAATACAGATATATACTTATATTATAAAAATAAATAATGAAAAAGGATTAAAATATATTTTTTAATTTTATTTATTAATTTTTTTTTGTCAAAATTTATTTATAATTTTAAGTATATGAATATATTTCTTTTTAATTATATAATTATATTTTTATAAATAAAAATTCATAATATTAAATATAAATAGCTACAAATTTTTACTTTTTATTTTTGACATAAAAATATTTATATTATTTTTATATATAAATATGTATATTTATTAAAATTATATACTTATATAATAAATAAATACATAAATTATTAAAAAAAAATTCGGAGACCAAAGCTTGTCTCATTTCACACATATTATAAATTCATAAATATTTATGCATATATAATAGCACATGCTTAATCAAATTCCAAATTATTATGCATGCCCAATTATTGAAATTATTTTCAAATACATATAAAAAAGAGAATAATAATTTCTATGGAAAAGCGCTTTTCCAGCTAAATCAATTTCCGCTCGCTACTTTCGTTAGAATTATTATGATATCAATTTTGATACGAGACTATGTATTTATATAAAAAATTTCACTTCAATTTTGTTTTTTTTTTCCTTTTTCATTTAAACGATTTACAATCGAAACAAATTCTCAGTTGGGTTACAATTGTATTTGCAACTGCAACTTATTTCGACTATTGCATTTTTGCACATGCAAATTTTCATTTTATTGCATTGATTTCTTTTTCTTTTTTTTTTTTTTTTTGATGTTTGTATGTGTGGAGGGCAAACGCGTTAAAATTGCAAAATAAGCTGGCATTTAAATGTGGGCAGACAAATGTATGTATGTATAGTCTATATATGTATATACATATATATTTATATAGTTTTTATGCATTACGTATACGCAATGTTGTATGAGCGAAAGGACAGACTGAGCGACAGCCACATGGTTGAGTGGCTGCAGTGACAGTTAACTGTTGTCTATATGTATATATGTGAGTGTATATTGATGTGTTGATGTTTGTGTATGTGTGGGTTTCCCGTCATTTGTTTACAATGTACGTAATTTGTTGCTGCGGTCAAAAAAATGTCGATTGCATTATTATTGAATAATTGAATAGCTGGGCTAGGTAGCTATGCCGTGAATGTGTGAATGTATTTAGAGCTAAACTAATTACAAATGCGTATTGGATGTGTGAAATGTGTGTGCAGCGTATACGTAATATCTATTGAACCAGTCAAGAGAGAGAGAGGGAGTGAGAGAGAGTTGAACTGGGGGCATCAAAGTTGGCAAAGCACAGGCGCAAAAGTTATAAATTATTTGCAGTAGACTGATTGGCAAAAGCAATTGCAAAAGCGTGCAAAAACAATGGCCACAGCAAGAGAGAGGGGAGATTGAGGGATGCTGTACACATAACAGCTGCAACCGCAACCAACAACAACAACAACAACAACAACATCAACATCAACTACTACAGTCAGGGCATTGAAAGGCCTTTGCCGGGACATGGCAACAAGGCGCAAACACTCGAGTGCAAAGATAGAGAAAAATGGCGCATGAAATGAAGCGGAAATGGCGCAAAAAGGAACCCAGAGCTATCACACACACACGCACACTCACACGCACACACACACACAATCACACACAGTTTGAATGGATGAAAGGAGGCAGAGTGTAAGGAGATTGGGGCCAGGCCTTGCTGCATAGCCACTTACAGGGCTGAACTAATATGTACATTAGTATCTTTGAATGCATGTGAACAACTGATAAATGTCTGGTCATGTATGCCTTTCGCCCATTTATATAGACTCTATATATATATATACATATATGTATATATAAGTGTGTTTGTGTGTGTGTGTGTGTGTGTGTTTGTGGCCTGTGAATGAAATCGAGCGTCGAATGAGAAATGCATGCAATTTATTTTATTTTATTTCAGTTTAGTTTAGTTTTAGTTTTTCCTAGTTGGGGTTTCGTTTGAGCTCGCCCGGCCCCTCTGCAAACGTTTCTCGTTTCATTTCGCATTTGAAATCGGCGAAGAAAAGGCAAAAACCGTTTTGCAAAAGCGCTTTGAAAAGTGCACTTTGATAGGCCGAATAAATGCTATTCGTTGATGGATATAAAAGCAAGTGGGCTAAGCAATAGTGTGAAAGGAGAAAACTAATTTGATTGGCAGGAGCTAAACGGTATCAAAGTGCATAGAAAATAGATTTGAAAATAATTAAAATAAAACTACCAATAATGCAAATCATTTTGAAGACATCATAATATATAAATACTAAATACAACAATAGTAAAAAAAATAATAATTTAAAAAATGAAACAGCAAAAAATTATAATGATAGATATAAATATTATAAAATATTTAAAACAAACTTTAAATTAAAATTAAAAATTATAATAATACAATTTATAAATACAATTTAAAAATTATTAAAATATAATTTTATAAAAAGTAAGGAATAAAAAATATAATCTAATAAAGTAAAAACTTTAATTGAACTAAAGAATTAAATGTACAAAATGTAAATATTATAAAGAAATTATATTAAACAAATAAAAATAAATAAATAAAAAAAAATTAAGATATTT
Organism: Drosophila hamatofila; assembly: GCA_035045345.1. Classification (NCBI taxonomy): domain Eukaryota; kingdom Metazoa; phylum Arthropoda; class Insecta; order Diptera; family Drosophilidae; genus Drosophila; species Drosophila hamatofila. The sequence continues at coordinate 22,562,140 of JAWNPA010000012.1, forward strand.
TACGCTAAATATTAGGTTATTTGTTTTATGTGAAATAACATAAAATATATATTTTTTTAAATGAAATATGAAAATATAAAAATATATAATGAAAAGAAAATATTTATAAGTAATATAAAACCATAAATATATTTTATACACTTATAAATTAGAGAATGCACTGCATTAAAAAGTTAAACCAAACATTTGCACAATATCTAATACCCCAGCTAATGCATCAAAAGATTTTGTATGTAATAATATTTAGAAATATATTTCTGTAGTTTTCAACAAAAACAAATGAACTTTTGTGCGCAGTGGGGCCAGGCCGAGCTGGTAGTTCAGCAAAGAGCCGGGGCAAATGCTAATGCATGCGTAGCTTAAAGGCCAAGCTGCATAAATATACGATAAGCTATAAAAAGCGACGCACACATAGATAAACATGCACAAACACACATACAATTATAGCTATGCACATGCATAATAAATGCAGTCACAGTGGCTCGCGCTGCTGCTGAACTACTTATTAGCCAACCGCAACAAGTGCACTCGGCAGCTGCATAGCCACAGTCACACACACACACATATGTGTATATATAAATACACACACACACACACACAGCTTAACTGACACGTAGACAGGTGTGCATTTAAATGACATGTGTCGTCTTCACACTCAAATGCACTTCAAACGCGCGCGCCGCACGCTCGCAACTGCCCAAGCTCATGCCCATGCCCATGCCCATGCCCAGGCCCAGGCTCAGGCCCAGTTCAGCCCTTAAGCCCGCCCACAATAGCTCCCAAATACCCTTGCTGTATGCCACTTTGCAACCACAGCACATATAGCCATAGTATGTGTGTCTGTGTGTTGCCTTGAAAGCTCATGGCTGACATAAACTTCCGCATTAAATCGACTTTGAACTTGAAAATGTTTAGTTACAGGGTTGCCTATGCACAAATACATACACACACACACACATACACGCTCATACTTACAATATAAAGTGTTGCAGTTGCAGTTATAGCTGCTGCTGTTGTTGTTGTTTTCGCTGTCATTCATTTGAAGGTTAAAGCGCTCAGCTAGCAATTTGCTTTTAATATTTAAACATGCGAAATTATTGCAACAAAATTTTGCGCAGCGAAAATGGGGGAAAAAGCTAAAGGTATGTGGGTGAGAGTATGGGTGTATGTGTGTGAATATGTGAGTCTATGTGTGTGTGTGTGTTTATTTGTGTTAAATCAGTGCACAGCCAAAGTCTGTGCACGTTCACGAACGTTAGGTAAATCGACAGCCCTGCAAAGTATGCTACGTTTTTTGTTCGTAGCTTGTTTAGTCGCAAGCGAATGCGATTGCCAATCAACTCAGGACTTGTTTTGCCACATGAATACGTAACAAGAGAGTGAGAGAGAGATGGAAAGAGAGAGTGGTGAGAGAGAGAGAGAGAGAGAGAGAGAGAGAGAGAGAGAAGAGCAATAAAGGGTAACAGGTAAAGCTAAAGTACATGTGTTTTGTGTGCCAACTAATGCCAACTTTTAATGAGCTCCTTGCCAGCAACTAAAACAGCAATTGAGACGATGCAAAGAGCAAGCGGCAAATGGCAAACGTCAAACTACAAACTGCAACAGCATCAACATCGGCAGCAAACAACCTTTATTTTACTGTATATAACATGACGTTGCTGTGTAATTAGCAGCGTTGACGACGACATTCCTAAAACTAAACGTAAATCCAATTTGACAAGTACAAGCTCGAAACTTGCATATTAATTGGCTGCCACATGCACAAAATGCATCAAACGAGCAGTCCAATTAAAACATGGCTAGAGAAAAATTCGAGAAAAAAATGTATTTATGCTAAATGTGTCGACTGCAGCTGCTGATGCAACTGAAAAGAGCAACTACAACTGAATATGATTTCAATTTAAAATGAATTTTTTTCCAGTTTAGAGAGTGAAAAGTCTAATTAAAAGTAACTTTTCTAATTGAGCTGTTCTCTTAGGCAATTATAAAGGCAAGTTGGTAGCTTTTTTATTCTTTGAAGAGATTCTTAAAATTTGTGATTATTTTATTTTATTTTAAAGTTTGGCAAGCATGTATATCATGCTGCAGTTTGCTTTCTACGAATTGCTTATAAATTATTTACGTTTGCCTTAACAAAATATTTCTTCAGAATTCATTTTGATTTCCTCTCAATATACTTTATTATATGCAAAATCTTGCAAGGTCTAACCATTATTCTATCGCATATTTTTCTTACTGTAACAAATAGTAAAAGGATTCATGCAGATATATATAGTGCGAATGGCTGACAGTAAATCATCTCTGACTATATATCGGTGCATCAATTCTATTTTTCTACCAGCCTATCTGACTATATATCTCTGCATCAATACATCTATTTATTAGCAATGCTTCTGTCTAATAATCAGTTTGACTGTTTATTGAAAGATCGTTTCTATTCTCATCTATCTATCTCTCACTGAATCTAGCTCACTCTGTCTCACTGTTTGTCCCTGTATAGCCACTGATTTCTGTTCCTCTCTCTCTCTCTCTCTCGGTCTCACTTCGTTCTCTCTTTCTCTCCGCATATCCCCCAACTTTTCATCTGTCTCTCTGTCTCTCTCTATTCCTCTGTCTATGTCAATCAAGAGGAAAAGCGAGACAGAGTGAAGACAGAGAGAAAACAAAATATGTATATATCACTGTCTCTCTTCGTCCCTTTTTCTCTCTATACATATATCCTATTCTTTTTTAATCTAGTTATCTCCCTCTCTCCTTCTCTCTTGCTTCCTATCTGTGTACCTTACTACCTATCGGTGTATTTCCTCGAGCATCCTCTCCATAGCTTCCCTCACTTTCTACCTCTACCTGTATCACATTGCATCTCCTCCATTTATCTTTCTTGTTAACCACTTCCCTATAAATTCATTTACAGCAATTACTTTAAAAGGCATTCAAAATATATATCACACTTACTAATTGCCTTAGCTGAACATGCAACCATGCAGATCACATAAATCTTTAGGGGCTATACAAACTATTTTTTATAGACTTTACCTCAGCATATAGAAACAGAGGAGAGAGGAGAAGATAAGGAAGTGGGGGGGAGGGCTAACAAAGCGCCTTTTGTTGCCACAGTCGGTGGTAGCCTTATGTGAGCTATAAACCAAGCGATAGACGGCACTCACATTACGCATGCAACATTTTCGCGACGCGTTTATGGCGCCGCAATATATACAAGATAAACATATATATAGATATATATATTTGTACATATATATATATATAAACTATATAAGTATTATATGCGTTACAGTTACATTTACTATCCACACACACACACACACACACAGAAAGAAGACACACACATAAGGCATGCGTTGACATTTTACTACGTTTGCCGTTGCGCTGCTCTTGGCTTCTACTATTTTATGCTTCCCACATTTTTATGCCCCACACACTCATTGAAATTGCTTGAAGTAGGGTATATTGATGTGCAAGGGTGAGTTGTGGAAATAAATAGGCATAGAAGTGCAAATAAGTTATAGATACTGTAAAAATCACATAAGGACTTGACATAACTTGAAGACTATAAGAGCTTGAGAGATTAAAGTTGGTATGTAGAATCAGGTAAAGTATAAGCAGTAAGGAAGTGTTTTCTTGTTTGAATACCAATGCCTTTCTCTTAGCTATAGAGATTTTAGGGTATTTCCTAGTCTCTACTCTCAACTGCAGTCTCCAACTATCTTCTTATTTGAACATGTATAGTTTTCCTCTATATCTATATTTATTTATCTATATCTGTCAAAATTGGCTTAAGGACTCTGTTTTTCTTTGTCATAACTCGAAGACTATATTTGTTAGAGATACTAATTTTAGTATGCAGCCCCTCCTAAGGCATATATAAAGAAATAGTATTCGCTTTTTTGAATACCTCTTCAAATACGCATGATATTCAAGTTACGAGTCTCCTTTTTGTAGAACTCGAAGACCATAAAAGATAGAGATAATAAATTTGGTATACATATTCTCTCAAGGCATTTATACAAAACATATATATATATATTTTTAATAACTCTCAAGAATACGAAGACATTGAAGGTATTGAATAGTTATTAGTCTTATTTTAGCATAACTCGAATACTATAAAAGCTAGAGATAGTAAATTTGGTATACACGCTCTCTCAATACATATATACACAACAAATATATCCGTTTTTAATGAACTCTCGAGAATACGAAGATATTCAAGGTATTGGATAGTTACAAGTATCTTTTCAGCATAACTCGAAAACTATAAAAGCTATAAAGAGTAAACTTCGTATTCATGCTCTATTAACACATATCTATAATAAACTAGATTCCTTTTATAAATACCTCTTCCACTACCCAAGATCTTAAAGTAGAGTACCGCCTATTCCACACTCTCGATTCAAACACTCTTACTTAATGCTTACTTGCTTGCTTTTTTATGCGTTTTAAATTTATTTCATGGCTGCAGAGAGCTGCCGCTAGCGATGGCGCCTGTCGCACGCACGCAAACTTCCGGCCACACATACATACATTCATGTGTGTGTGATTGGGGAGGGGGGAGGAAGTCAGAGACTGCGACTGCGACTGTGGTTCTTAACTGAGAAATGAAAACAAGTTGCGTGCTCGTCTACATTTTTATTTATCGTGCAAAGCGATTGTGTGTAATTGTAAAAATTGCGTTAAATTATTTAACAAGCGAATGTGAAAGAAATATTCAAATTCATTTACACTTTTTGCAGGAAATTGATATATGTGCAATAAATTGTGACGACTTTAGATAGGAAATTATTTAGCTGTAAAATATTTGAATTTCGATAGCTAAACACAACGCAATTTTATTCTAATTGAATTTCCATTTGCAGCTGTGCGAATGAATGCGGTTTAATGCGGGCCATGCTGGCCCACAACCCACATCAGGTTCAGAACAACAACAGAAACAACAACAACTAGAGAGTAAAGTGGAGTGGAGTGGAGTTATGTTGCTGGCGGATGTGAAATTCACTTTGAGGATATGAAAATAGCGCATAAACGAGCCATAACACATGCGAACAAACGGAAGAGCTTAAAAGGAGTGCAAAAAGAGGAAAAGAACAGGCAGAGCTTGGTAATACAACACACGTATACAACACGGCCAGAGCAACAGCAACAGTAACAACAACAGCAACAACAACAACAATAGCAGCAGCAAAGTTGTCAAAAGAAAAGTGAAAGCCGAAAACTGTAAACGAGACTTCGTGTAAACACTCAAAAGCTCGTTAACAGAATACATCCTGCCTGTGCCTGCCTGCCTGCCTGCCTCTCTCTCTCTCTCTCTTTCTCTCTCTCTCTCTGTCCCACCCTCTCTCCCACCCTCTCTTTCACTCACTCACTCACTCTCTCGTTCTGTGAGTGTGTATCATCATCATGTACGTACAACACCAGCAACTGAGCCTGACTCTGAGTAGCTTCAACTGTCGCCTCTGCCCGGCCATTGCCATTGCCATTGCCATTGCTATAGTCGCATAGTCGCATAGTCGCGCTTCCGCTTCCGTCTACGCTCACTCGCCTCATTTCCGCTGCGGCTGCAATTAAGCCAGCTACCCTCTAACCTGCAACAAAACATCAACATCAACAACAACAATAACAACAACAAAAAGCTAAAACAAAAACTACAATTGCAATAAAAATGGCGCGCGCGACCAACTTTAATGGTAGGTAGCATGAACAACAACAACAACAACAACAACAAATTGTTTAGTTAATCATAAGTAGCTAAATTCTAAATGAAAAGTTTTCAAGTTTTTCAAGCCAGCTGCGCAGCTCATTATAAACACTATTTGCATTTAAATTACATTTACTGAAATATATTTTTAAATATGTTTAAAGCGGGCTCTTAACTCATTAACTAGAGGTAGGTAGGACAAGTAAGAGGCTGGGAATGAGTGACTAGCAGATGCTCTAAATGCAGTGCAGAACTGCTATAGCAATCATTTTGGACATATTTTATACATACACACACACATACATACACAGTCACACATACACAGATACACATTCTGCTTACTTCGCAGTTTATGCAGCTTTTGGGCTTGGGTTGCGCTTATGAGCTTTACTATGCGATATTAGTTATTGAATAACTTTGAACTTTGTTTCTAGAGGGATTTTCTTAAGCAAATTTTCAGAGCGTGATAATGTGATATATATGAGTATATGTGTATATATGTATATATATATGTGTATATGTATGTGTGTATATAAGTCAGCATCTGCCAGAGTAAAAGTCTTTAGTATTGAACAATTTGTGAGAAGGGGAGGCGAGGTATTCAATAACTAAAATATTGATTTATTTAATATTAATAAAATAATATTTAAAAAAATAATCGAATTGAATATGATAAACTAAGGCTGCGAATGACATAAATCATATTACACATATATATTTGAAGAAACTCTTAGAGTAAATTTTAACGGTCCATCTGTTCTGTTATTCAAATATGCTAAATACAAACTTCAATTATTGATTTATTTATCGATAGGAAAGTAACATTAACTATCATGTAGGAAGTGATCAAATTGGGCTGCATATGACATACAGTAAATTTAAACTTTTCCATCTGTTATTCTTTTCAAATTTCAATAAAAAAAATAAAAATAAAAAAAATAAAAAAATTTTAAATATCGATTAAAAAAGGAAATTAAACTATCTATTCATTTATCGATAATAAAAATTGATTTGAGCTATCAAATATAAAATGATGAACTTTTGCTGTCAAAAAAATTTATTAAATATATTTAATATATATATATATATATATAATATATAATATATAATATATAATATATAATATATATATATATATATTTATTTATATAATATATGGTACCCAGTGCAGCGAAAACTTCAGTCTCTCAGAGTCTCTAATGACTTTTAGGGCTTAACACTGCTTAAGTTATTTGAAATTATAGAATATTAATTACTGACTAAGTAAAGTTGGACAAATTGAATAGTTTAGCATAAGCCTAGACTTTTTACCCACTTTTAATATACTCAACTAAAATATAGAATATTTATTTGTAGCAATTAAATAAATAAATAAAATAAAAACAGGATATTTAATCTCTTAAAATAATAATAACTAATCAAATACAATTTCGATTTCAATTTCCATTGCAGACGCACTGGACTACATCTACATAGCCAATAGCATGGATAACAAGGCCTATCTGATAGCTGACCCGCGGCCCGACGATGAGCCAGCCGATGAGGATGTGCAGCAAGAGGAGGAGCAGGAGGAGGAGCAGGAGGAGGAGCAGGAGGCGGAGGAGCAGCAGGAACATCTAAATGGTGGCGACAGCAATAACAACAGTCAATACTATAACGATGGCGACTTCCCCAATACGGCAGCTGCTGTGGCAGCTGTTGCGGCCGCGGCTGCCTTGGAGAACAATGCGAGCAACAGCTCAACGAGCTTCCCCAGCCCAAATAGCTCACCTGGCTCACCGCTGGCGACCGCAGCGTTGGCAGCAGCTGCGGCCAGCGCCTCGGTGGCCGCGGCAGCGGCGCGCATAACCGCAAAGGCGGCGCATCGAGCATTGGGCAGCAAAGCAGCCATCGATTTGATCGATGCCGATGGCAGCAAGAGCACGGACAATAATTATACGAATGTGGCTGTCGGCCTGGGGGCGATGCTGCTCAACGATACGCTGCTGCTCGAGGGCATGGGCAATGAGACAACGGCGGGCGGGCTGGGCATCTTTGGCGATTTGGTCAACGGCAGCGGACCGCTGTTAAATGGCAGCGCAGCGATCAATGTGACGGCCAGCAAAGTGGCCGAGGATGACTTCACGCAGCTGCTGCGCATGGCCATCACAACGGTGCTGCTCGGCCTGATGATACTCGTCACGATAATTGGTAAGTCCAGGCAATGGAAATCTGTGAAAACATGGAAAGCTCATTAGGGCCAAATGCGTAAGGCATAAGGCATAAGGCGTAAGGCATAAGGCGTAAGGCGTAATGCGTAAGCCAAAGCTGTTGCCTAAACATAGACATAATTATTTGCGCGCCACAGACAATAAATGCCATGGACTTCAGTCTCAGGCACGCGCGCGCGTGCCAACAAATCCGACCCCATTGGGGAATATGGCAAACAATTCAATAAGGCAAACCAAATGACAGGAGTGGCAGGAGTGGCAGGAGTAGCAGGAGTGGCAGGAGAGCAGCAGCCGTTAGGGCAGAAGGCGGGCTGGCACATCAAGTGCTTTCAAAGATTTTTGCGCCTGTTCAGCATTTTCGGCTCAGTTGCAGATAATAAAATACGCGTAACTGATATTTATGGCTGCTTCCGAGCCATTGTATATTATTTATTATTTGATTTTATTATGCAACAACAGCAACAACAACGACAATAAGAAACGCGCTCGTTATTAATAAGGCTTCGCATTGTTGTTGCGCAACATTCATTACACGCATTTAGCCATAAATCCAAAGGCAAACAGAAGACAAAATCTATACGCCACATTTAACTAGGCCAACGGCAGCAGCGACAAGTCTGCGCCGTATTCAAAATGACAGACAATCAATCAATCAATCACAGTTTCGCAGCCCAACAACGTAGCAACAACAACGATTGCTGTAAAACGCAAAAACATTCAAGTGTGTGGCTGACGAAAAACAACAGCAACCAAATAGGCAAACAAACAGCAGGCAGCAGGCAGCAGACAGGAAATGGCTAACAGCAAACGGCTAGCAGCATTCAGCAGGCGGCAGACGGCTGACAGCAAACGGCTAGCAGCAGTAACTGGAATTGATTTCATTAACTTAAGTAGATTTCATTTTCATTTTCATTTCATTTCATTTAAACGCGCCCCGCCAAAGTCAACAGCCCAAAAGCATAAAAATCAAAATATCGCGCCCTAGAAAGTATGCTACACTTTTTTTTTTGTCGCAGCACATTTGCTTTGCTTTGCCCACTCACATATTTGTTTAATACCCTGTAGGTTGTTTTTTTTGGGAATTGTTGAAGTGGGTATATTGGTTTGGAGAGGGACAAGTGAATTTAAGACAAGAATTCATTAGATAAAAATTTATAACTTTATTTATTAGATAAATATATATAACTAAGCAGAATGGGAATCATATATAATTAGTAATATTTATAATAAAAACCCTATCAAAAGCCATTTGGTATTTAACATTTACTTCGGCCTTAGATATAGAAACAATATATATTTAATCTGCAGATAGTTATTGTTCTATCTAAAGCCTGGCCAAGTTGCTTGTCCACAGGTTAGTAGTCCAAATATACCCAAAAATAAGAGCATGCCATTCTCTTTTAAAGCGCAGTTCGCTTTGTATCCATTCACATATTTGTGTATACCCTGTAAGCTTTTGTGAATAACTAAAGCGGGTATGTGGGTTGTCTGCAGAGAAATGCCAAGGCAAAAGCAATAAAATCTAACAAGTGTTGATCGTAAACAATTACAAACGAAGACTAAAAGCACCACACCCTCAACAACATTTTGAATAATCTGAAAAGATAAACAGCTGATGTAGATTATTCCCTTAGAGTAAATAAAAAAGGGCAAGAAATAACACAGTTAATAAAATATATAATAAGCTTGTTAGAAGGAATAGCAAATATAAGCATATGCTTAAAAAAAAAAGAGGATAAATCAAAAAAAAAAAAAAATCTTTTTAAACCTAACTGAGAGACTAAAAGATAATAAACTTTTATGTAAAACGAAGTATTTTAAAGATCTAAAATTAATGAAGATTTTACTTTATAGGCAAGCCGTCTTAATCAAAAACTTGTAACTGAGCTTTCCTCTAGTTGTCTTTTGCTGTTTTCTTATATTTCCCTATTCATCTATAAAGGTCAAGAAAATAGATTTCAGATATTTCAAAAATTTACCTACCTAGGGTATTTGCTATTCGTACACTTCCACACAGACACACTCCTATTTGCTTTTACTTTTATTGCTCTCATCTGGCATTCATTTTGATTTGCTTCTAATTTGTGTTTTTTTTTTTTTTAAATTTTTTTTTGGCTTCTATAGTTTTAGCTTGGCGCCTTGCTCGCTTTCACACTAAGCGTTGCCATTTTCCGTTTTCCGTTTTCCATTCTCATTTTCATTTTGGGTTTTCACTTTTCAACATTTTCGTTTTTCATCTCTTGTTTTTCGTTTTCATTCTGATTCCATTTAAGTTTTCCTCACTTTTGAACTTGGCAGTGGTTGCATTTGCTTTGAATGCTGTTTTGAGTGCCAGCATTTAGCATTTAGCATATAAAAGGAAATGCTAATGAGCTCTAATGCTAATTTCCCGAGCAGCCAACAAGAAAACTAGGCGAAATGTGAAAATGCGAGATGTGAAAAGTAAAATGCTGTCCAATGGCTGCTCTATTTGTGTACTAGCTAAAAAAAAAAATGTATACAAGAAAACACTACAAAATGAAATAAAACAACAACAAAGTCTGACCCAATTGAAAACAAGTAAGAAAATTACGCTTGATAAAGGCTTGACTGACTGCAGAATGCTCGTTCAGTATAACTTGTTCAGTATAAATATATGTAAGCATTCAGACTAATCTATCTATATCTATATCTATATCTATCTATAGCATCTCAATACGGCTTCATTACGGTCCAATTAGAGCAGCATATAATTTATAGGATTTAATATAGAGCAGGTCTATAATAATATAACTATAAGACTAGAGTGGACAAGATTTAAAAATACAACCGGTTGGATCTTGAAATATATATTCATTCCAGTTGCAGCTTGCTCACATTAAATGTGATAATTTGGTGATTAGCAGCTATGAACACATACCTGACCACAAATCTGCTCAATTTTCAAAGTAACACAAAACCCATACACTCTCTTCATTTCATGAACGAGTATACAAATGGCTTGTTTAGTGGGTTGCTCTAGATATTGTTGGCGTTTGCTTTTTGAACGACTTTAAATGGTCGTTTAAAAAGCATCAGAGACACGAAAGCAGAAAAGCAGAATCTGATTAAGATTTAATGCTGATTTAATATAAAAACTGATTTAATTTAATATGTGTAACATGCTTATAAATAAATGCCGTTTATATAAATTTAATAAAGCAATCACTTACATGATTAATTTATTAAAAATATCCAATGCTGTGGATGCAATATCCCATTCATCTCGTTTAGGTTGCTTGAACAGTAAAAAAGCTGAGATACATTTTTATGAGTTAGCATTTTCTATATATATTTGATGATATATGTTCTATATATTATATAAATATATATTTTTTTAATACATATACTATTTCCTTTTTACATTTCTATAGATATTTTCTACACAAATTTTCTATATATAACAATTATCTAAAGTATATCAATTTATTTCAACTAAAAAAAAGTTTAGTTATTTTTCTCTTGCTAAATGAATGAATACAATTTATATATATAAGCCTCACTGCTATTCACTCCTTTCTTTCATGTAGCTTTTTAATTAAAAAATCAACTGCTCTGCCTATTTGAGTTGATGTGAAGTGTGCACTTAATTACTTTTTAATTTGTTAATCAATTGAAACGTTCTTCAAACTCATTTATTTCAAATTGATTTACTTTTGATTTATTTCTTTTATTTAATTTGATTTGATTTATATTTTTAATGTGCTTAAGCTTAAATCGATTTGGTAATTTATAGCCAATATTTATTTGAGCAGACTTAATTTATTTTATATTGCATCATTAAAGTGGGTAAAAAATTCTCAATAATCTGGCAACTAGAAGCTTGATATATGATGGGTTTATGCATATGATAAACGTGTATGGGAAATATATAATAAATATAAACCATATATAAATAAATTCCTATATATTACTAAGCAATTTTGCTTGATAAATAGCAAAAAACAAATTAATTTACTATATAAATTTTTATAACATATATAACATATATATATATATATATATATATATATACTTCTTATACACTTTCAGACAAACATATATTCATATTATTAAATATTATGTTTGTCTGAAAGTGTATAGGAAGTATATATATATATTTATTTATTTATCCCTAAAAATTTATATAATAAATTAATTTGTTTTTTTTCTATTTATCAAGCTAAATTGCTTAGTTATATATAGGAACTTATTTATATATGGTTTATATTTATTATACAAGTTTCATATAAAATAATTATTGCATAAATCTTCATCTATATCTAAACAACTTCTGACCTTTGGCCGAATGCCCCTTTCTACTCTGTCGTCTGTCTGCATATGTAATTCATAGAATTTATCTAGCTGTCTGGCTTGAGGTCATGTATTTCTGGCCTATCTCTAATGAACAATAAAAAAATTATTTTTATTATTATTTTATTTATATATCGACTCTTTTTTATCTGCCCAATTTTAAGAATTTATATAAATATATATATATATATATATATATATATATATATATATATATATATATATATATATATATATATATATATATATATATATATATATATATATATTTTTTTTTTTTTTTTTTTTTTTATATGTATAATTTTTTTTACTATATATATTTCAAGTGGCTTAAATTTCTCACAATATAAATTACAATATAAATAAATAGAAATATAAAGAATAAATTTCATACAATATAAATATATATGTAAATATATATATTTATACAAATTTATATAAGGTAAAGTTAGATTTACCTGACATTGCTTTGGCTTTGGGTTTGGCTTCAGCTGACAACTTTAAGCGTCACCCCTAGCAGCATCACCAACAACAACAACAAAGAGGGACAGACAGACAGTGAGAGAGAGAGAGAGAGAGAGAGAGAGAGAGAGAGAGAGAGAGAGAGAGATGGGCAGACCCTCGGCTTGCCTTCACTTTGACACTGAAGTGTCTAATTGCACGTGTATTCCTTTGTCGTCGCACCTGACAGGTGTCCGTGTGTGTTGCCATGTGCCACAAATTGCATGTCTTGGGCGCAATTCTTTTGCTGCAGCTTTCAAGTGTGCCACAAGTAGTTTTGACAGCGGGCGCAAAAAAAAAAATATATATATATACACACACACACACACACACATATTACAGATATATACTTATATATGTTATATATATGCAGACAGCTGTTGGCTTGACTTCAAAGGTGGCGCCCGTGTTGGCTGTCAATAGTGTCACGCCCACACAGTAAAATGGGATGTCGAACGCTTTTGGGGGGCAAAAAGTTTACGACAACGCGATTAGCTCGTGTCGTTTATTTTGGCTTTTGTGAACTTTTGTCGGCATCGGCTCAAGTGCAACAGAATGTGGCAGGAGCAAAAACAGAGTGGGCGCAATGAGGCGTGGCATGGCAAAACTACGTTGCCAATTGTGCACTGATATTCGGTTACAGTGTATGCGCCTTCCTCTTTCTCTATCTCATTTTATCTCTCTCTCTCTCCCTCTCTCTCTCTCTCTCTCTCTGTCTTTCTCTGTCTCTTTAAATGTGTTATAATGCAGCAGCTCAACGAGCTTCAAGCAGCAGCCAAGTTTAATAAGATTCCCATTTCGTTTGGCCACACGGCTCTGCGGCGCAGAACTTTCGTAATTCTCACAAACTTTATTCCGTTCGTTTGAGTTTCGTTTTCATTCTACACTTGTTTCAAAGGTATTACGACTATGCAAGGGAATTTGTAACAAATAGGGGAAGAGTTTCATGTAGAAAGTAATATTGAGTTTTAAGCGCAGTCTGTTTTTTGTTCTTTGTATGCATTAGTATAGTTGGATACTAATCCAAGGTATTGCAGATTTATATATACTTTGGTTTAGGTCTAGGCTACTTTAGACTCATTTTTATGACAGAGCTACTTTCTTTATGTCTCTTTAGTTTGTAGCTACTCTTTGGGTTCTTGCTTTGTGTCTGAGCTACCCTAGAGTCAATTTTAGATGTACTCCAGAGCTAACTCAAGCTCTAAAATACCAAAAAAATCAGCTTAAGGTCATGCTTTGCCAAGTCTCAAAAAACTAAAACTGCACTTCAGGTTTAAGTTTGAACAGTAAACTACTGTCGACTAAGCTAACCCAGAACTAGCTTGAGATAAATAGAGATGGCTTGAGATATAGCTCTAAGCTACTAAGCTAGACTCAGCTTCATGTCCAAGCTACCCTATAGGCACTGCTTTAACCCTAAACTACCCTTGACTCATCTTTAGGTCTACCTACCCTAACCACGTAATAAACTCTGCCTTAAGTCTAGGCTCTCTTTGATATCTAATTCTCAAGCTCAAGTGCTCTTAATTATCTCTTTATTATACAAGTCATATATTAAAGACTAATTGTACAAAATTTAATTTAGAAATTAAATATATTTTTCACAAGTCCTTTCATTTACCGTAAGAGCATTTCATAATCGTTACGCCTTCTACTTCAATTCATTTCCATTTTAATTTTTCTTCAGGTCTACGTATATTCGTATTTTACCATTCGTTTGCGCTTTCGACTTTGGTTTCGGTTTGCAGCTGCGCTTAAATTTGACTTGCCAGCGTACTTAATTGAATTGAAAACTTTGCGCTCAAGTCAATTTTCGCAATTAGTTCGCTGAACAGCAGCAGCAGCAGTGGCAGCAGCTTCATCTACTGGCAACAGTTCGTGCAGCTGTCATTGGCATTTCCTCTACATCTCTCACTCTCTCCTTCTATCTATCTCTCACTCTAACGAATTAGTACAACTTCTTCAACAATTGCAGGCAACGTCTTTGTGATAGCTGCCATTATACTGGAGCGCAATCTACAGAATGTGGCCAACTATCTGGTTGCTTCACTGGCCGTGGCTGATCTATTTGTGGCCTGCCTGGTGATGCCCCTTGGCGCCGTCTATGAGGTGAGTACGCAGCCCGTTAACTTAAACTACTACAACAAATTGGTCCCTCATGTTGATGGCTAATTAAGTTGCTTAAGAGTTTTTAGCTGTTAGCTTCAAAGTCAAATTTCAACATGCCAAACTCATTAGAGAGTTGGCTTGATTAGTTTAAGAGGAAAACTATCGATTACCTCATCGAAGCATCCGACATATATATAATGTAAAGCTCTTAATATACGAGCATAAGTTAAGCTGAAAGTCTAATTGAGCATGCCAAAGTCTCTAAAGTATTGGCTGCATGATTGACGTAAGAAATGTATCAATAACAAACAGATAGTTTGTGTTGTGTTCACGATTCGTTTGTTGGAAATAATTAGAACATTTAAAAGCACTTCAAATATTTAAGAGTCGATTCGATTTTGACTATTGAATTTCTATAGCGAAACTATCGACAACAAAATGAAAGTATTTTTTATACCTATATATAAGTTTAAAATAACAAAGTTCTCTTGAACTTTAAGTGCTGAATGTATGTATTTTTTTATTAAAAGCACCTGGTGAGGTCCTTTAATGATTTGATTTTATGTATATTCCTAAACTGATTAGAAACATCTCAAATTGCATCGATTTTTTTAAGCTCTATGGAAATTGAATATTGCTTTAATAATAAGTGAGGGCTCGTGAGTGCTCAACTAAGAAATACCCTTCATTCGATGGAAATGTCCTTAAGTTAATGTAGATTTTTTGTGAAAGTACGTGCGAAAATTATTTAGAAAATATAATTTTTCAGGCAATTCAAGTCTTCTAAGTTTTTTAGTCTAGTTTCTAGTTTTCTAAGTCTTTCTCATTTTCTAGGTCTTTCAAGTTTTCTAAGTCTGACAAATTTTCTAAGTCTTCCTAATTTTCTAAGTCTTCCTAATTTTCTAAGTCTGACAAATTTTCTAAGTCTTTCAAGTTTTCTAAGTCTTTCAAGTTTTCTAAGTCTGACAAATTTTCTAATTCTTTCTAATTTTCTAAGTCTGCCAAATTTTCTAAGTCTTTCAACTTTTCTAAGTCTTCCTAATTTTCTAAGTCTTTCAAGTTTTCTAAGTCTGACAAATTTATTAAGTCTTTAAACTATCACTAACATTATGTCTAAAGTTGCCCTTATAATTAATATTTAAACAATTCTTAAGAATTATTTATAACTATTGCAATTCTGCTTAAAGTACTTAATATTATTAACAAATAAAATATTTACCTGAATAGACTTCCCTTTACTTTCACTTTCACTTTCACTGCACTGCACTACTGACCCCCACCGGGCCTGGACGACTGAAGAAATGCTGCAGCTGCTGCTCTTTATATAGGGCGACTATCACTCAAATTCTAAGGCGAGCTCAAATGTTGAGCCTGCGTCGAGTTGCGGTCGCTGCAGCCGATCGTGAAGTGACCAATGAGAACACACTCTGCTGCTTCAAGCATTCTAAATGAGTTTAACTTAAGTGTAAATGTAAGCAAATATTGCTGCGTACATATAGACAACATAAATGATCTTCTGCTGCTCATCTTCGGTCCTCGCGTTGGTTAGGCAGACAGACAGACAGACTTAGAGATAAAGAGAGAGAGACAGACAGACAGACTTATAGATAAAGAGAGAGAGAGAGAGAGAGAGAGAGAGAGAGAGAGAGAAACAGACAGATTTGCATATATGTGTATGTCTGTTTGTCTATCTGTCTGTTTGTATAATTGTCCGATTTCTGTGTGAGTGGCTTCGAAATTTTGATAGTGCATGAACAACTCAATTCCTATAAGTAGGATAGAAGAAGACAAGTTTAAGACCTTTATATGTCTCTAGCAATATTAATATTAAGAATGCTTGATACAGCAGAATGTATTCTCATTGGCTATTGATGGGGAAGACTAAATATTCTCTGTTTGTTCGCCTATTAATCTGACCGTATGTCTGTCTGTATATCTGCAAATCTGTCTCTCTCTCTCTCTCTCTCTCTCTCTCTCTCTCTCTCTTTATCTCTAAGTCGGTCTATATGTCTATCTATCTTTCAGTCTGTCTCTCCGTCTGTCTGTCTGTCTGCCTAACCAACTAAAGCGAAGATGAGCCGCAGAAGATCATTTCTGTTGTCTATATGTACGCAGCAACATTTGCTTACATTTAGCAGTCGTCCAGGCCCGGTGGGGGTCAGTGCAGTGCAGTGAAAGTGAAAGTGAAATTGAAAGTGAAAGTGAAAGTGAAAGTGAAAGTAAAGGGAAGTCTGGTCAGGTAAATATTTTATTTGTTAATAATATTAAGTACTTTAAGCAGAATTGCAATAGTTATAAATAATTCTTAAGAATTGTTTAAATATTAATTATAAGGGCAACTTTAGACATAATGTTAGTGATCGTTTCAAGACTTAGAAAATTTGTCAGACTTAGAAAATTTGGCAGACTTAGAAAATTAGGAAGACTTAGAAAATTTGGCAAACTTAGAAAAGTTTAAAGACTTAGAATATTAGAAAGACTTAGAAAACTTGAAAGACTTAGAAAATTTGGCAGACTTAGAAAACTTGAAAGACTTAAAAAATTTTAAGTAAATTTGGCAGACTAAAGAAATTAGGAAGACTTCGAAAATTTGGCGGACTTAGAAAATTAGGAATACTTAGAAAATTAGAGACATAAAAAATATGGCAGACTAAGAAAACTTGAATGACTTCGAATATTAGGGAGACATAGAAACTTGAAAAGACTCTTTAAAATCCCGACAGACTTAAAAAACTAGAAAGACTAAGAAAATTTAAGTCTTTTAAGTCTTTATAATATCGATAGTTTGCAATGCATATAAATCCAGCTATTCAATTGGACTTTGCAGCAAATAATTTTATAATTAAAACTTCCAATAGTTTACTTTGAAGTTAAAGCTGTCGATATTAATAATATTATATTTTAATCATTAACTATAACTGATATAGAGCGTTCTCCATATTATTTGCCCAACTTGTAAAGTGAAATTTAAATATTAGCAAAAATATTATATCGCATATCGAAACACTTCTCTTTGTCGATTATTAAGCCGCACTACTGCACAGGCTTTCACTAAGCAGTGTCTAAAACGTAGTCCAAGTTTTGCTGGCTGAACAAAAGCTTGAACATACAACATTCAACGCATCAACGATACGCCCAATTGTCCTCCTGCCCAGCGGGGCGAAGGCTTTGGCCATTTAAGGACAGTGCAATCGTTGTTTGCACAGTTATTAGATGGCATTATGGTCAGGCCTCGCTTGAACTCATCCCCAGCGTGACATCAATTTTAATAAGCCATCAACTTTTATTGTCTTTTTCACTGGCACTTGGAGACCCCAAGCCGTAACTTGCTGTGACCTCTCTCTCACTCGCTCTTCTTATCTCACTCACAGATCAGCCAAGGCTGGATTCTTGGACCGGAGCTGTGTGACATTTGGACCTCATGCGATGTCCTCTGCTGTACGGCATCGATTTTGCATCTGGTTGCCATTGCTGTCGATCGGTAAGTAATTACATTAAGAGAAATTTTACCAAAAAAAAAATATATATATGCACAGAGAAGTAAAAATCAACACATTTTGATAAACGACCCACAAAATCCACTTGTAAGCGACGTGTAAAACAAGGCTGGGTACAATTTTTAGACGGGGAGCTAAAAAAAAAAAAACGTGGCTGTATTCTGTCAATATGTGGACGATAATATGTGTGTGTATGTGTGTTGTGCGTGTGTGTATGTGAGCTGAGCAAATCAATCAATCAAGTTTTTAGCATGTCAAATCTCTTTACAAATCCACTTGGCAACAAAACGAAACGCACATTAAGACACATAGCTAAAAAGAAGAAAAAAAACCCGAAATAAATAAAGCAGAGGATGGGAGTACGTGCAAGCACTTGAGTAATGTGCAGGAGATATTGAAGATGCCCTAGATAAATATTTTTAGAATTCATCAAATTAGGAGAAAGGGTCAAAATAAACATTTTTAAGTTGCCACAGCAACGACAAAATATCTATATAAAAAAATGTTTACAGAAAAGATAAAATTTTGGGCTACTTTACAGAGAGAAAAATATGTACGGCAGTTCATGCAAATGATAAAAAAAAAAAAAATAAAGTATATGCAATAGAACAAAAATTTATATTAAATAAGGGATAATGAAAGCTTTAGAGTAAAAAAAAAATTAAATATTATTTATATTTTCTAGCATTTTTAAATAATTTGTTATATGTCATAGCTGCGTTACCAACAAACAAAACAACAAAAATTAATTATTGAAAATTTCGTAAAGAAAAATAATATAAAAAATAATGTTGTTTTTTTTTTTTTTTAATATTAAAACATTTTAAAATAAAAGCAAAAAAATATATACAAAAAATTTGATATATTTTACAATTCTAAATTTTTATGTATAACATATTTTAAAATAAAAAATATATATATATATAAAATATATATGTATATATACAAGATCTAGAAAATTCCATGAGGAAAAATATTTAAAAAATTACGATACAAATATATAGTAGTAAAATATCGTATATATATTATAAAATTCTCAATTTTAATTATTAAAAATTTAAAGATATTTTCTATTCCAGTTTTCTATTTCTTTATTATTTTCTGAAATTAAATCCTTAAGTATTCTTAAAATAAAAATTTATTTATATATTCTGTCCATTCCATCCCACAAGCAAATATTTTCTATAAAAGGGCAACAGAAAGCCTTTAGGAATCCTTTCAAATTTGCTGTGATATTTGCAAATATAATTGAAGCTATTATTAGCTTTGCCCTAGCTTAGCAATTTGATTTAGAGAGCTGCTTTGACATAATGTAAAATGCGATTTCCATTCAAAACCAATTCACAAAACCATTCACAGTGAGCAGCCAGCTGTTGTTCACAATCGATATGCCCAGCAAGCAGAAACCGCGTCCAACTGTCGCGCAGTTGAAAACCAATGTATGGGTGTGTGTGTGGGTGAGTGTAGGTGTGTGTGTATGTGTGAGTGTTTGCCGTTAATATGCTTAGCCATTTAGGGTTGACAAATCCATAGGCTGTGTTTACGCCTGCCTGGCTGCCTGACTGCCAGCTGGCCGTCTCGCCTCCTGCCACATTATGGCTATATCAATTTAAAATAAATTCTCACTTATTGAAGCGTATGGGCCATGTAGCATGCCTCGCTGCATATCATCAATCAATTTGCTGCAAACATTTCAATCCATCAATCGTATTGAGTGGAGGAGCGACAACCCAACCCAACAACACACTACAAACGGTAAATGAAATGAATTTCATTTGCAGGCCATGAAAAGCAAATCCAATGCCCAATTGGTATTAAGTTGGATCTTTGTGGCCTGGTTGGCATATTCATTAGGCGAAGTGCTCAAGGCAATGCCTCAATGTCAGCTAATTTCTGCTGCAGTTGACGACAATAGTCGAACGAGCAGAGGACAACAAAGAAAACCAAGTAAATATATAAGTATGCTTGGCATACTTAAATGCACGCGGGCGCACGGCGCGTATACGTAATGTGCGCAAATGAGCACAAATGGATGCAATGGACTGGAGCAGCAGCCACAGCAGCAGCAGCAGCAGTTGCAGTGCATTTAATGAACACTTAGCGCACCCCAAATTAGCAGCAGCAGCAGCAGGAGGAGGAGGAGGAGGAAGAGTAGGAGTAGGAGGAGGAGCAGGAGCAGGAGGAGGAGGAGTAGGGGCAGCAGCAACAACATCGGCAGCATCGATGCCTGAGCCGCTGAACCACAATTTGTTGGCCATGCCACACGGCGTATACGCAATGCCATACGGTTCCCTCATGCAGTTGACTGCCATTAGAATTTCACAATTTTTGCTTGGGACAACATGTCATTGGGTCATTAATTGGCTAAGCTGCGGGTCAAAATGTGTTCCCAAATTATTTGGCGGTTTCAATTAGTGCAGCCAGCCAGAAAAACAAAGCAGCGGCCGCAGCACCAAACCAACAATAAATTATGTAAAATACAATACCAACACATACACTAAAACACACACACACACTCACTCACACACACACATACTCACTTCTGTATATGTGCAGCAAATTGTATTTATTTTTTAGTTACGCACAGGCAATTTCAATTATGTTTATGACCACGCGGCGTATGCGCATTCTAGTTGCAGCTCATTAAAACTAAGCTTGGGATTTGTAAATTGTTATTAGTTTTGCACTAATTGATGCATCTATCAATTTATTCATTTGGCTGCGGGCTGACACCATGCGAGATTTCAAACAATATGCACTATTATATTGATATTTAATGGGTGTAGTTTAATGAATTCGAAGTGTTATAGGTGGGGAACATGTTGATGAGTGTATTTAGTGCAAATTAAAGGTCAAAGTTGAAGTGAATGAGTAATGTTGGAATGTTTTGATACGGCTTTCATATTAATGAAGTGTTGATAGAGAAGTACTTTATGCTTTATGATTTATATTAAAATCTATTAATTAGAATTTAAGTTGTTAGATTTGTATATGCAGAAAATGGAAAATATTTTAGGCTCTTCTATGGCAGACAGCTTAGATATTTACTTTAAATAATTAATAAATTTTATATTTAAATATAATTATAATTTAATTTATAATTATAATTAATTATTAGATTTTGACACCTAAATTTTATATTTTTATATATTATTTAGTTTAGATATTTACTTTAAATAATTAATAAATTTTATATTTAAATATTATTATAATTTAATTGATAATTATAATTAATTATTAGAATTTAACACCCAAATTTTATTTTATTTATTTTTTTTAATTATTTTATGTTTACGCACATATGAGCTCTGTTCAAAAAGTATATATATTTAATTTCTACAGGTTACGTTTATACTATAAATGATTTTTGATTTTTATGTATTATTATGTTAGAGTATCTCATATCCCTTACTTATGACTATAAAGGCTAGGATATTTTGAGTGCTTAGTTAAATTTTCGACACTTCTTTTTGGGTTTTCTACGATTTTTGCCTATAATTGTTGTAGTTCAAAGAAATATGGCATTGAAGGAAAAGATTAAAATATATTATATATTCTTTTGATAATTTGAAGTGCTTCAAGGAGTAGAAAAAATGTAGCTATAGCAGATGCAAACTAATGAGGATAACCTTGAAAAGAAACAAGTAGATATTCATGAATAGTTTAATATTTTTGATACCGAAAAACTTAAAGTTCGTGTTATTTTTGAACAGACTTCATAAATGCAGTGAGTATTTGTAAAGTCTTGCATGAAGATAATAAGATAGTTCATAAAAACAGCTTAGTCAGGCTACTTCTTAATAATTTTCTTCTAATCAAAACTCTTCTTACACATTTACAACGCTTTTCAAATTTATCATAATAAATTTAAAGACCAAAAACCTAAGCACAGTCTATAGAAGTGCACAGATTTTATATTTCCCTAGCATAGTCAACAAATATATAATTCACAACAGATTTCAGCCAGCTGGCTGGCTAGCTTTTACCTGCTTGCATATATACAATATATATATACAGTTACTCTAACAAATTGCTTGCCTTCGCTCAGTTTGTAACAGGTATATATCGACTTGACGTATTTGCCTACCACTATTGGTCTCTGATCATTTTGGCGCTGATTTGGCTGTCAATTGGGCAAATTGAAATGCTGGCTGTGCCCTGAAATTGCCTGTCAATAAATAAAGCCAAGTGATGCTTAGATTTCGCATGCATATCAATCAGTGGCATTCAGTTGAAATTGCCCAGGCTCAGAGCTCAGAGCTCAGTCGCAGTCCAAGTCTACGTCGTCTAAGGCTCATTTTTGCCTCGGTATTTGCCTGTCAGCTGGACGCCAAGAAATTGAAGATGCTGGCACAGAGTGTTGGAGGCGGGGGGTGGCCTATTTCATATTATGATGAGCGCCACTCAAAAGTATGCAAATGAGCTGCATGACAGCTACGTTTCTGCCTGAATGGCAACTCATTGTGTGAGGCGACACAGGACAGAGGGGCAGAGGGTCAGGAGGGAGGGAAGGACGAGTGAGCTTGCTCCATGATGAAACAATTACGAGAAAATTCCCTGGACTTCCTGCCAACGGCAAGCCAACTCAAGGCATAATATACTTTACGAGTATTTGCTAGTTGTCACTTGATATTTAAAATAGAATTCAAAGCCAGCTTTTACTTATCAGCAAACGGAATGAAAATTAATGTGCTTTTAAGCAACAAGACTCGACTCTGTGTGTGTGTTGTGTGTGTGTGAATACAGCCTCCATCTCCGCCTTCGCCTTCGTCTCCGCCTCCATTTCCGCCATTTACTTGTTGTCAAGCGTCTGTACATTAATAAATTAAGTTTGTCAAACGATTGCTGCGATGCCCTTTGGGGCTGTTGGCTGTTAGCTGTTGGCTGTTGGCTGTTGCGCCCGCATGATAAATAGTTGCTGGAAATTCGACTACAATAATAATAATATTTGCAAGTATTTGTCGTTACCGACCAGCATCAGCAGCAGTCGACTCGTTGACAAGCTAGCAGCGGCAGCAGACAACAACAAACAGTCGTCGACAGCCAACCTACAGCCTAACCTACCCAACTCTAACTCCTGCTCCTGCTCCTGCTCCTACTCTAACTGCTCCGCCCACTCCAACACCTTCTACTGCTGCTGCTGTTGCTCTCACTGCCTCTCAACGTTGAAACGCTCACAACGTTGCCAAGTTCATTTTCCATGTCAGTAATTTTTAAGCAATTAAGACAAAGTGCCAACAATATTTACGAAACTGCGAGACAAGAAATAGCAACAGCAACAACAACAACAACAACAGCAGCAGCATCAGCAGCAGCAGCAGCAACCGAAACTCATGTCCAGCGCACGGCAAAAACCCCAAAAAATACTATGAACACAATAAAAGCCTATGACACGATGTCGTTTACGAACGGAAGCGCCAAAAATTGTGGAGAACAATGTAGGCTCGACTAAAAGATGCCCTGTAAACTGAACTAAACTAAAGATAACCCAGAATTCATTTAATTTTATATAAACTAATTAGACTTGATCAGTTTATGTAAATAGTTAGATAAATAAAAGAGTATATAAATATATGGATTGAGTTCAGTGGAGCATAAATAATGCGATTATTTATAGTTAATGTTAGTCAATTTTCTTATTGTTTTAGTTAAGACAAACTGCAAATAAAACATGAATTTAAAAAAGAAATAAATAAATAGATTTATATAAATAAAAGAAATTTACAATAAATAAATGTATAATAAACACAAATTATATTGTATATTAGTAATATAATAGTAAAATTAATAATATAAAAATTGTTTATCTATTTATTTATTTTAAATTTATTTTATTTATTTATCTTTATTATTTTTTTTTTTTTTGTAATTTAAGTTGCTCTTGCAATCTGTCTTAACCAAAACAATAAATAAATTGACGAACATTCACTATAAACCACCTGATTTCATGTGTTATCTGTGAGATAATGCAAAAAGCTTTTGGAATTACATTCATTTAATATTAAGGCAAATGTATTTCAAATTTAAGCTTCTTAGCTTCTATAGTTTTCGAGCCAGGCACAAAATACAAATAACAGAAATGCTCAGCTAGGCGCCTCAAACTGCAAAGTTCGTAGACTAACACACAGATGGCGCTACAACATATGATTTTTCATTAGCCCCAATAATATTAACCTTTTACATATACCTGCTCAATATACTCTGCCTTAACCAACTACCATCTGCTTAGGGTATAAACAACAACAACTACTCTAGGAGCAACAGAAAATGGCGCATGGTCATTAATCTTTATGCCTTTCGCTGGCTGCTGTCATTGCTGCGGCTGCTGTTGTTGTTGTTGCTGTTGCTGTTGCTGGTGCTGTCGATGGCGCTGTCAATGCCAAAATATATGCACATACAAAACACTTATACATATAGAATACACACACACACACACACACACACACACACACACATATACATATACAGAACAGTTATATAGCGACCGCATCGTGAGCATTCAAGTTGTGCATAAATTTCATGCTCTGCAGCATGTTGCTGACGTCATTATTAGTGAAGCAGAAGCAAATGACAAATGCCCAGTGCCCAGGGCCTGGTCAAATATAACACAAGCCAACTATTTACGTGACTACAACAGGGGAAAAAAAAACACGGAGCCTACTGCCATGTAGTGCAGCGTAGGCCAAACAACATGGGTCCATAATTGTGGGCAGTTGTTGCTCGTGTTGCTCGTGTTGCTGTTGTTGCCCCTGTTGCTAGTGCACCTGACACATTCAATTAAATTTCAATTAAGTTTAACACACATTTATTTATTTATATTTTGTTTTTGTTTTTTTTTTTATACATTTTACCATTTAGCACTTAAAACGTAATTACATGTTAATATTCGTAGAATTTGGCGTTCTGCGCGTGGTTGCTTTAACTACAAATAACAACAACAACCACAACAACAGCAACAGCAATAATTACAACAACAACAACAATTGCTGCAACGACCACAAAACTGTTCCCCATCTGCACTTGGGTTGTAGCATGTGTTATTGTAATTGCTCTTGTCACACACCAGTTTTTGTACTTAGTGGCACAGTGAGTGCAGAAAGTTTGTGTACAAGAGAAATAATACTATATATATATGTTTCAATTGAACCGAGTATCTTTGAGGCATATTTCTATTTAATATTTCAATTTTATAATTTGGGTTGAATTTTTGAAAAGTTTTCTTAGATTAAAATATTTGTTATTGATTTTATTAAAGATTTTTTAGATAAAAATTAGTTAAAATATTTTTTAAGAATATTCTTTTCGAAAAGATTCTAGTTTTTTGGTAATTTAAAATTTAGATTTTGTAATAGCTGGTTTGTTATTTTTTTCTTTGTTTTTAGTTTCAAAATTAAAATTTTTGAAATTAAAAAAAATATATATATATTTAAAAGCAAACATTTTAGGTAAAAATTTATAAAAAAAAAATTCAGCAATGTTTTTTTTTAATTTAAAATTTTGTTTTATTAATTTGCCGGAAAAAATGGCTCTTAGCATTTTTTTTCAGGTTTTTAATATTCAATTATTTTTTTAAACTGTTTTCAGATTCTAATAAGGTTTTCTATTTTATATTTTTAACGGCAGTTCAATCGTAAATTTCTTCCTACTCGTTTATTTAGCTTTAAATGTCTCAAAGACAAAATTAAATTCTTGCCAAAATTTGTCTATATTAAATATTGTTACATAAATAAAAAAAACTTAAGCTCGAACCTGAGTCAAAGGTTTTTTATATAAAAATGAAATATTATTAAAGACAAAAAAGAGTTCGACTCAAAGGCATTCATTTTTATTTTATTCTTTTGTGTTTAGAATTCGTTATTTGCGCATAAATATAAAATATATTGAAATTCCTGATGCTTTAAAGCACTTGCTAAGCTCTTCCTGTTAAGCACACAAAATCTTCTTATCTAAAGCCAAATGCCTTGCATTAAATTTGTATTAAAATGTATTTATGTTTTCTTTTTCTTTTTTTTTTCTATATATATATATTATTTTATGTGCTCATAAATATTTATGAAAGGCAAAATTGCTCTTAATATAACCGAGACGAGTATAAAAATAAATACATATATGACTTATGCATTAACTGCTTGCAGGCACTATAGTTTTTGACTCTCCCGACTATTTTTTGGCCTTTTCTAAGTGCAAATAAACATCGTTGTTGTTTTTGTTGTTGTTTTACATAATTTGCGCACTGTCGCTGGACATTTTAGCGAACGGCGCTTAGACTGCGCCAAACCTCAACCCTAAACACCAGACTCCACACACACACATACATAATGCTGTGGCTTTTGGCCATTACCACACAACGTTCATGTGCAATTTAACTGCTGGCCAAGTTTTGTTGTATGTGAAGTAATTTTTTTTAATTACGTCAGTTTTTCGGTGCACACAGTGGGGCTAGATTCGGGCAAAAATATGTTGCATACAATATATAAAATATACAACAAGGCTAAACAAAAGCATAACCTTAATTAAATTGCTACTTAAACAAACGCATTTAACAGTATAATTAGTTTGCATGCCACAGACAGAAAGAGAGAGAGAGAGAGACAGAGAGAGACAGAGAGAGAGAGTGGAACATGAGGTTGGCATTGGAATTACGCTTCATTTGCTTTGCACATTTGATTTCACAAAACCAAAATGCTCAAATTCATGTGTGTGTGTGTGTGTGTGTGTGTGGCAGACACACACACATACACACATACACATGCATACACTCTGTTGGTTAATGAGACAAAGCTGGCAAACATTGAAGCCAGGCAATAAAACCGGATATGTTACTAAGACATTTATGCTATCTGCTAATGCCTAAACAAACACAATATACACTCACACACACACATACACACAAGACAATGCTTAATAGTTGTTTAGTAGATTTGCAATGAGGTGTTTGTTACATTTAAGAGCGCTCGTGTCTGCAAATACACTTCAAGCCAAGTTCATAAAACAAATGTTAAATATTTTCTGTGTATGTGTGTGTGTGTGTTTGCTAGTGCAAATGGTTGTTAGTGCTTTCAGTGTATGTGTGTGTGTGTGTGTGTTGTATTGTTGCTTGGCTTGAGAGACATATTCAATCTCGATTAGCAGAGCTTGACATAATTCTAATGATTTATGTATTTGCCAGACAACATTACAAAATGCCTCAATCAATATTTGCAGGCCACAACAGCAGCAGCAGTAGCAACACACACACACAAACACACAATACACACACACAATACACACACACACACACACATAGACATACAGCGCATGTTTGTTGTGCCATTTAAGCTATAAACTTAATTATGCGATGGCTGAGCCAAGTCCTGGATTATTTACAGGCCCAAGAGAGTGGGAGAGTGAGAGGGAAAAAGAGAGAAAAGAGAGAGAGAGAGAGAGAGAGAGAGAGAGAGAGAGAGGGAGAGAGAGAGATAGAGACAAAGCATAAGTATGAGTCTGACTGTGAGTATTGGCATTCACAACTCAATTAAGTTGCAAAACAACGACAGCGACAGAGATAGAGAGATACAGACAGAGATAGACTGAGACTAAGTACAGCAGCCGTAAACACACTTGGTAAATTGTTTCGCTAAACCACATTTTTGTGGTTAACCAAAGTGTTTCGGTTTTTTTTTTTTCAATTGTTTTTCTAACTAAAATGTCAAGAAGAAAAGCAATTATAAGGCAAACATTTCAAACATTTTCATTTGCGTATGAACGAAAAAAAGGAAAGTGAAAGCCAAGTGAAGGCCAAACGGTGCAGGCGGGTGGATTGGAGTGGCGCAAACCACATTTAAGATGAATTACAATTCTATAACTGTCACAGAGCGGCTAACCCAAATATCTATGTAGCCGTCACAGTCTCTCTGTATGTGTGTGTGTGTGTGTTTGTGTGCGTAATTTAAATTTCGAATTTGTAAAAGTCGCATAAATCAAAATAATGGTGCTTGGGCTGCCTGCCTGCCTGGCTAAATGATTAATCAGTGCGAGAAAGTAAATTGAAATTCAAATAAATCAAATGAGAGACAGACTCGCCTGTGGTTCTAACTCTGGCTCTAGCACACGATGCGACGCCTTTTTGCAGGGGGCGTGCCGGGCCAAGACAAATGGCACACAAATGAAAAATTCTCAACACAAATTGAAAGGCTAACCATAAACTGCATTGAAAAGCTAACCAAAAATAAATAAATTGAGAAAAAATAAAATAAAATTATAATAATGAAAGCGAAAGGTGAGCTGACCGTTAGATACCTTGTAAATGCCATAAAAATTGGTGAGAAGTTTTTGGTAGTAGGAAATATTTGAAATATAAGGAATTTAATAAAGTCTCAGACTAAATAGTCGCCTGTCAAATACCCTGTAAGCAGCTTGAGTGCCATAAAAATGGGTCTGAAACTCTGGCAGTCTAAAATAGTTTAACTAAAAAAATTATAAAAATATAAAAATATAAAATAACTTATGAAGCCAGTTAGCTAAGTAATCATCTTAAAGATACCCTGTAGATAACTTTTAGGCAATGAAAATGGGTAAGAAATGTTAATAGTGAAAATATTTAACTAGATTTTACAAAAGTTGATGGAGTTGAATTGCTTTGTTAGATATAAAAAATATATCTAACTGAGAGAATATAAATATAATATAATATAAACTATAAATAATTATATAGACTTTCATATATATATGTATATAGATAATAGACAATTTATCAAAAATTTGGAAAATACTTTAGAAAAATTGGTCCTAAATACATAAAAAATATATATTTGATAAAAAACTTACAAATTATATCAGGCGGATTCAAAATATAAAAAAAAAAAAAAACAATCTAAAAAAAAGAAAGCTTTTTTTTTTAAATTAAAACTTAGGTATAGGTATTTGTATTTGTAAAAATTAAAGTTCCAAGTTATGGAATGAATATTCAGCCAAAATTTCAAATTATTTCAAAACATTCTCTACAGCTAAAAAAAAAAATATATATATGTATATATGTATGCAAGATATTTGCAGCTGCCTAATATGCCCCAAAACTGCTAAACCAGGGTATTAAAAATGCTTTAAAAAATTAAAGAAAAATAAGAGCGCAAATGAATATTATTTATTCACTTGCAATTGAAAAGTTTGCGGTCGTATTGAGCACTAAGTTGAGCATACTTAGGCATATGCATAGAAATACATATACATATACACATATACATAGAGATCTATGTGTGTGTATGCGTGCGTATTTGTGCCTGTAATTGTGCACATTTGTTGGTTTGTTTGTATTTAGTTTTGCGTTTAGCAGAGTTTGCGCACGCCGTGTGATTAATGGTCGGTTTACGGTTTGGACCAAAAACTTTTGCCACCGGAAAGGAAACTTGGCCACAAGCCGCAGCTAAAGCGAGCAAAACACACACACATACACACACAGAGCACAACAGACAACAGAGCAGCAGTCCAGAATTGAAGCCAACAAGCCAAAAACTGTAGCACTGTAGTAAATCCATTGTTAGACCTGAAAAAAATTACATCTGAGCATTTTCACAAATTTTCCGCACAATTTTGCGCGTTGAAACTGCACAGCGGTTGGTGCCCCTGACTCCTGACTCAGTGGCCCTCTCCAGTTAATTAGCTTGACTGCATTTTTTTTTCATATTGTCAGCTAAGAGTGTCCTCTAGAGGATCTGACTTATTAAATATAATTGAAGTGCGCCTTTGGCTAAATAGTTGTATTCTCCTTTGGCTTAAGATGCAAATGCATTTAAAGTTTGATGCGAAACGAGGAGCAACAGCAGGTAGCAGCTAGGCACAGAGACAAACAGACAGACAGACAGACAGACAGACAGGACAGACAGCAATCAACGCACTTGACTGCAAACTGCGTCTGCTCCTGAAATTGAGGCTGAGGCTGAGGCTGAGACTGAGGCTGAGGCTGAGACTGTGGCTGTGGTTGCTGTAACTGTAACATGGACTTTTGTTCTGTGTTTTTCTCTTTTCTGCAGTCCTGCTGTTGCTTTGCCTTGCAATTTACATAAGTTTCTTGTTTTTTGTGCCATAAATTATAATTGCTGTCCCCTTATGACTGCACGCACTGAGCAGAACCGTTCAGAGCAGACGGCACACGCACACGCACACACACACACACATACACACATACATACATACGGACGCACACACACACACATACACCCATACACGCACACGCACAGGACACATATGCGAAGCAGCGGCCTGTAATCAACATGAAGACGCATCCTGTGCCAGCTGTGCGCCCAGTAGAAAACTTTCCCTCACACAGACGCACAAGAGACAAAACAGCAAACTATAAAAACAATGCAACAGCCAGCTGATCAGCTAGAATATACTCTCTTAGTATATTGGCGTACAAGTATACAAATGCAAATTTTAAAAATATAATGTGGGCTTTCAAATATTTGTGGCTAAATAAGAACTCAACAATTCAACGCATTTAATGCCTTAAGCATTAAAAAATATAAAATTTTAAGAAAAATAAAATGCTGGATTTAAACATTTTTGAGAATAAAATTTTAAAAATAATAAAAATATCCAATAACCTTATTTCAAGCTGTAAAATTTAAAGAACTATTTGTTATGTAAGATACATTTTTAAACATCAAAAGAGGTTACATGAAAAAGTTCACTGTTTTTTTTTTTTTTTTTTTTTTTTTATTGTTTTTGACTGAAAACATTTCTAGCTGAAAATCTTCTTTTCTTTTCATAAACTATTATTTTACTTAACTTTTTTTTAAATAAAAAAAATTATAATATAAAGAATTTTCTAAGAACAAATATTTTTTGTCAAAAAATTCATAACTAAAACTATTTATATAATAAAAACTATGCTTTTATAATATATTTAAAATTATAAATAACAGTCCTGTTTTTGCTATATATGCTTTTTTGAAATTTTTTTTTTTTTTTGAAATTTTCCAAAAATTTATTGAAATATGCAGAGTTTTATTAAAAAGGTGCTTTAATTTATCTGTCCTTTTATCTATATCTTATTCTTCAAGCCTTTCAGTCAAACTCAGTCTGCAAGCACATATACCCCACAGCAATTAACACACACACTCATAAGCATATGTACGCAATTTCTGCTCATATAAATTTGTAGGTCGCTGCTTGAGAAAAAAAATAAAGCAAAGAAGAAAACATAAATTATAAGTGACCAAAAAAAAAATGAAACCAAGAACATAAAAACTTGATTAAAATTTATCATTACAAGGAAAAATGGCATAAGAAATGTAATATATAAAGCTAGTTTGTGTGCTGCAAAGGGACTACAACTTAAGTTGTTAATCAACACTGTCAGTGCGTTGGCCCAAAAGAAAGGGCTAAATAAAGAAAAAGTTTAAAATGCATTTTTATATAATAAAGAGCATAAGCAAAATTTAGTTAGAGTTTCAATCTAAATAACTAATGTGTCAAAATAAGGCTTTTGCTGTTGTTCAACACTGACAAAGTTTGAATAAAACTGAACTAGTAACTTTATTTAAGTTTTTAAGCTATATACAAAATAAAAAAATTTTGATACAAATTTAATATTGATAATTAAAAAGTGTAAGAGTGTTGAAAGCGACTTAAATGTTGTACAACACTGGCACGAAGTAAGCCTAAGAAAGTAAGTTAAAAAACTTATTAGCAAACTTGTATATAATATCTAAAAGTTAGAAATAAAAGTTCATCATATATAGAAATAGTGTGAGTGCTGTAAAGCAAGCTAAGTGACTTGACCAACACTACAGCAAAAAAGTACCCTTCTGTACAAGATAAGTTAAAGGTCGCATTAGAAACTAAATGTATATATGTAGGTATATCTAACAAGACTGTTGTAAAGGGAATTGAAAGCTATTTAATTTGTTGTTGTACAACACTGGCACATTGTTAGCCTAGAGTTAAGTGCTGTCTGCGCGCATGCTGGACCGCCAGGCAGGCCGTCAGGCAGCCAGACAGAAAGACAGTAAGACCATCCGGCTGGTTAGTTGGTTGCGTGGCAGGCAGCTGGACAGCTGGCAACCTGTGGGGCAGGTCGCAACAGAGCCCGCAGCAAATGCGCAAGCCACGTAAGCATGTTTTAAATTGAATTTCGCTGTAAGGCAGACGACAGGGAGAGAGTAGAGAGAGAGAGAGAGAGAGAGAGAGAGGAGAGAGAGGGGCTTATACTGAGCCGTGCATGTCAGCATAACCGACGCAACGCCTCGACTCTTAGCACATAGCAAATAAATTGTGGATACATTAAAAAATGGTAGCACCATGTTGCCTGCCAGCCTTCCAGCCTGCCAGCCTGCCTGTCTTTCTGCCTGCCAGCTAATAAGTTGTCTCTGGTTAATGCGAGACTCGCTCTCAATGAATGCCCAATAATTAAGCGCAAAAAGACTTTAATATTGAAATGCATTTATTATGCTAATTGATTTCGGGCGACAGGCAACGCCTGTTTGTATTATTATGAAAATAATCGTCATAATCACAATAAGGGGCATAAAGTGCAAGGGAGCGTGCTTTGAACAGAAATGCATCACTGGGAAATACCCTGAAAGTCTTATGGGTCTGTTGCTGAAAAGTTAATTCTGAAGTAAGCTAACAGAAATGTGTCAAATCACATGAATTAGTTTTGTCTATTGAGTAGATTAGGTGCAGGTATACAAAAACATGATTTTTCCATTGATTTTCATACTTTGGGAAATTCCATATACCAAATTTTTTAAGTTTAGATATCAAGATATACTTTAATACTAAAGTTCTTTATCGATCTTAATCAATTTTGTTAAATGAAAAAAAGATAAATATATACTGAGGGTGCTATAAGAACTTGTTTAGGTAAGATGTTCAGCATCTAGTTTATAAAATTTCTCAGCTCAATAGATAGATTGGTCTAGATGAAATCAACTTTATATCATGATCAAAAATATATATATATATATATATATATATTGTGGTATTGTCCACGCTCTTGACTCCCTTTTACATAAATTTAAACTAGCACATCATTTCCTATCAATTCATTTTAATTTTAATGGGTATAAAAATATGGTTGCGTATAAAATGAAATTAAGTATCAATCATACGACGTGTTGAACCATTGGAAATTGTAATTAAAATATAACTGAATATGAAATAATTACATGTATGAATACAGACAATTTATAAATACTATATTCATGTATATTATATGTGAATTATATGCAAAAATCAATAGGTAATTAGGGAATTGTTTGAGTGCAATGCAACTGAAAGGCGATTCAAATAAATTGGAGAACTAAAGGCAGATTATTATCACTAAACACTAATAAATAGGTTAAGCAAACCAAAGTATAAATTAATATATTTTTTATAGACTGCCAGAAAATTAAAGTTTGATATGAAATAATATGATTCTCAAATGATATTTTAGTCAATTCGATCACAGTCCTTCTGAGGTACAACAGTAATTTACGAGCTATGCCCATTTCCCTAAATATTTAATTATAACTACCACTAAGTTCTTTAATCTTAAATTCTATATATTAAAACAGTTCGATGGTTAAATATTTTTTATGATTTTTGTTGAGCAAAGGCCAATTGGAACTTTATTTGATTTTTATTTTTATTTCTTTTTTTTTACTATTTTTAGCATCTTCAACTCAATTTTTATGGCTACAAGTTGCAACATTTAGTGCTTATTATTATTTTTTCCAGCAGACGAACTATAGACAAAGAGAAATAGAGAAAAGGAGTGTGAGAGAGAGGGGTGGAGAGAGAGAGAGGGAGTAGGCAGTTGTTCGTAATTTGCAAAAATTTAATCATGCCACCAGCTGCCGCAGGGCGCAGCAACAAAACAAAAACAAAATAAAAACGAAGTATAAAAAAAAACAGCCTCAACCCGGTGCCACGCCCACAAGCCACCATTTACATGTGCGCCTGTTGTTGTTGCTCTTGTTGTTGTTGTTGTTGGCGGCCTCCGCCTATTGTTATTTGTCTAGTGTGGAATGCATTTTTGTATGCCACTTTTTGTTTTCCATTTTTATCTTTTGTTCAACTGCTCTTTTTTACCGTTTTTTTTTTTTTCTTCTAAAAAAAAAATGAAAAAAGAAAAGCACAAAATATTGTTGTAAACTGAAAAATTGCTGTCGTTAGCCGCAGGTAACAAGCGTAAAATATTTTTGCCTCGAAATTGAAAAATTGAAACAATAGCTGAACGTTTTACAATAAGAGCGTAATGCAATCGATTAGCCTCAAATACAAAAAAGGCTATATATGTATATACCATATATATATATTGGATATATATTGGATATATAGATACGTGGACAACAAATTCTGGTCAGTGCAGTGAATACTAAATGCACTTTAGGCGAATCGAGACTATATTTTATGAGCTTATGTTTAATAAGCTGTTAAAAGAATTCTGCTTGGGGAATTAAAATAAGAATAAATAGGGAAAAAAGGAAGGATTTTTGCTTCCAGCGAGAACGAGAAGAGAAAATAAGAAACGAGAAGAGAAGCAAACAGAAGTGAAGAAAAGTGTAGGGAAGTGTAGGGAAGTGAAGAGAAGCAGAAGAAAAGAAGAAGACAATAATTAAAATAAGATAAACAATGGAAAGAAAACAGTACAAAAAATGATAACAAATAACAGAAAGAGTAATAACAAAAGATAACCAGAGAAAGGATTGCAAGAAAAAAGGGGTGAAGAGGGCAGAAATATAGATAAAAAGATAGAAATCAGCAAAGAGAATAAATGAGAAAAAGAGAAGAAGAAAAAATACCGAAAAGGAAAAAGATAAATATATATAAGACCAAAGTTCAAAAGAGAAATAAATTGGAAGATATGGGGCAAGAAAAAAATATAAGATAATGAGATGAAAATTAAAGAGAATTTAAGAGAACAGTAAAGAAAAAATAGAACAAGTAGAGAAGAACAGAAAGAGGATAAAAGATCTCTTACGTAAAGTAAAAAAGAAGAGAAAGAAGATAAGAGGATAAGAGATATCTTACATAGAGAATTAGAAAAGAAGATAAAGAATATAAAGGATCTCCAAACTTATTCTCTACTTGTTGATTTATTCCTTTGCTGTTTTTATTTATATTGATATTGATTGATTGCATCTATTATATAAAGTTAAAGTTATATAAAGATAAAGAAAAATTGACTAAAACGAGCTCCAACTTTAAACTATTATTTCCTATTATTAAATGCCTCTCTAATTAAATTCCCTTCCCTAACAAATTCCAAAATTCCTTTTAACTATAACGCAACCAACAGCCTTACAAAATGCTCAAACCCGTACACCAATTTGTCAAAGCGCATCAACTAAAGATTAAGCGACTATAAAAATAAATAAAAAGCTAAAGTAAAAGCATTCCAGTTGACAGGCATTAAATATGCAGTTAACCGCTGTCAGAAAAACAACAACAACAACAGCAAGTCTATAAAACAAATATTGACCGACACTCGACATTATAAAATTTCAATTAATTATGAACAGCTTAAAAGTTGAGCTAAATTAATTTGATTTTTTACTTTTACTCAACCTGCTTTGTTTTTCTTTTTTTTTTTTATTATTTTTAATGCTTCTGCTTCAATAGCAATTTGCGCGCAATTTCGCCGAGTCATGAGAATTTATGAACAGCGTGTGACAAATCATAATTGAAAATGTGTTTATAAATCCCAATATATAGATATAAATAGAATGCGAGACGCTAAGCTCTAAGTGCTTGGCGCGGCAAATTAGGCGAAATGTTAGCTGGAATTTATAAAAAAAAGAAGAGGAAAAAAAATCTAAAAAAAAAAAAACATGGCAAACGCATCAAGTGGGAGTAGCAAGAGTAATGGATTTTCTGTGTGCTAGGCGCGCATTTTTTTAAATGCATTAAAAAAGTGTTACACTCGAGTGCCGCACATTTATCACACACACACACACACACACACGCTTACATAATGGAAAAATCACATTTAAATTGTTTGGCGTACAATAAATTGTTATAATTCATCAGACGAATCTCTTGGCCTAGCTGCGCCAGCTAGCTGACTGTACTTGATAAATTGATTGACTTCAATTCAATTCAATTGAATAGCGGGCCTAACAAATTTATGATATATACAGCAAAGGAAAAAGCGAAGAAAAATAAGAAAAGAAAATATGTGCGACAAGGCGACGTATGAGTAATATTGCTAGCAGGCGACAACGAGTCGTATGAGTGATATCGCATTGCATGACAGGCGCTTTATTAGCTAGCGCTATTAATTTGCATGCGGGACGCATCAGCAGTGACACCCCCAGCCTCTCGACTCACCACCCACCCCCCAAAAGGAGAAAATTGTAATAAAATGGCCAACTCCCCAAATAAAAGGAAAAAAGAAGAAAAACGAACAAAAAATTGACAGCAAAATCCCAAAATTCCATTAATTTTAAGCAGTCAATCAAAATTGCCAACTTGAAGTCGATTATATTATGCTAATGAAAAATCGTAGAGCAGACAGTCAAGAAGGCAGTCAAGAGGCGTGGCAGTCAACACTCCCCAACTCTCTCTCTCTCTCTCTCTCTCTCTCTGTCTCTCTCTCATTCTCTTGCTGTCTCTAGCAGGCACTCGTTGCTGACGCAGACACAGCAGGTGGCAGCTGTCCAGACAAAAGTCATCAACTATCAACATCATTCATTATTATTTATTATCGATGAGGCATACGAGGCGTCTACTTAATATCGACTTACAAACATACATACATACATATAAATCTATATAGAGATATATATGTATATAAATGCTTCCACAATCATTTCTCATAACAACAAGCTGACAAACTGACTGCAGCTGCTAACACGTGTTTGCCATTTGACATTTGGCCTGGGGTCTGAACTCTTTGAGGCCAAAAAGCATTTGGGAATAGCTCAAGAAAATCTGTTTATAAATGGATAAAAAAAATAAAAATAAAAAAATAATGAAAGGGTTTTTTTTTTTTGCTCGTAGAGCAAAGTTTATGGAAATTGAGGGCTATGCGAAAAGTGGAGTAACTTAATTTAAATTCTTTCTCAGAAAGTTTTTGAAAGTCCGCCTCTGCTTCGCTGATTTGCCTTTCATTTTTCTCCGGCTCTATGTTCACTTCCTTCTCCAGCTATTTATCAAGAAATGTTTATCTAGTTAACTGCTTTTAATCAGAGCAACATCAAATCAAAATATTTATAAAGTTCAACATAATTTCCGGCTATTTATAAATTATTTATACAAATTTAACTTCATGTAAATACACTTAATTGTTTCTATGATTAAGTTTAAACTTTAAAACACGTTTTTTGTTGAAATATTCCCCAGATGAAACTACATCAAATAATGAATGTAATTTTCTGTAAACATTTTTTTACAATTTCCTGTTTTTATTTTTTTTATTTGAGGTATTCCCTAGATGAACCTTAATAAAAAATAGTCTTTATTATCTCTATTATTTCTTTTACATTAAAGGTATTCCCTAAACATAATACATGCATACAAATCGTGAACTGCAACTGAACTGAGCAATAGAAAGAGTTTAAGACTTTTCTACATATGTTAAGGTTTAGGGAATACCATAAATTTATATTTAATAAGAGCTTACAACTAGCTAGTTAAGCTTAATATCAGATTTTATATTTAATAAATATACAAAAATAAACTGTTTTTCTGTTTGAGACTCAAAAGTATTCCCTACATATATTTATACAATTCATCAACTGTGATTCAGTATGCAGGATATTAAATAGTCTATAGTAGTTAAGCTAATAGCTCAAATCGCCTTATTATACATTAGAGGTATTTCTTACCCTGGATAAATTTATACATATAACTCGCAGCTAATTTAGTTTGAGACTAGGGGCATTCCCTATTATTAATATATATAACCAGTTTCTTAACTGTTTTTCGGTTTAGTGTAGGGTATCAAATAGTCTATCAACTCGCATTTAACTGACAGCTCAAATTGTTAAGATTAGTGGCATTCCCTACTACTAATATAAGTAACATATTCTTTAACTGTTTTTCTGTTATTTACAGAGTATTAGTTAGTCGATCAGCTAACGATTAACTAAAGAGCTAAAGACTCAGCTGCATGGTTAGCTTTTAATTGAGTGCCTTTTAATTAAGTTTTAAACAAATGCACAGCATATCGATAATTGTATTTATATTTATGCAGCTGTCATTAGCGTGTAAGTGGGCGCAAATTAAATGATGCTCCACACACACACACACACATACATGTGTATACATATATGAGGCCCAGAGGCACTTCGCCAAGTTTGCAGAACATTTAATGGAGATATATATAGAACAGCCAGATATATATATAGAGTAGCTATCAGCTGCTCGTCTCGAGTGCTTTGTCAACTTAATTAATTGTTGATTTAAACTTACAAACACATTTGTTTGCGCTCCGCTCCGGCATTGCCTGGCATAATATTTGTTTATGCAAATTGTGTCTAATTAATACATAAACAAATTGCTGTTGCCACTTTAAGCGCTGCGGTCAGCATTGTAGTTAAAGAAACAGTGTACAGTGTAACGCTGTCAAATTTTTGAAATGTGCGGTTTGCCGGCATTAATATGACATTCATTCACACACACACACACACACACACACACAGCACACGCATAGCCTCTGGTTTGCTGTGGTTAACAACCTTTTGAACACTGACAAAACTTCAAAACTGAAAAAGCCGCTTAATGGCTGCCACCTCAACAACAGCAGCAACAACTACAAACAGTTGCCGCTTGATGTTCTAGCTGCTGATGCTGCTCCTCCTGCGCCTGTCTCTCCTACTACTCCTGTTGCCTACCTGCCTGCCTGCCTGCCTTAGGACGTGATTATCTATGCCACACAGTTGAATAGTTGGCATTCTTAAAGCCTTTGGCCCCAAGCAACAAGCAACGTTGAAGTACCAATACGCTTAAAGCTTCATAACACTCAGTATATATATATATGTGTGTGTGTGTGTGTGTGTGTCAATGTGTATGTCAATCTGTGTGTGTGTATGTGCCAGTTACCATACACGTAGCATTTAAAAACTCGTTTAGGCATGTTGCTCTACTCACAGCCTGAACAAGTGGGTAACTAAAAAAAAAGATAGTTTGGCTTTGGGTATAGAAAACTTTGTTGATACTCTAGGCCAAACTTCAGGTTGTAATTTAAAAGTTAACAAAAAAAAATTGATTTTTTTTAAATAAAAAACTTATACTAGAATATGTAAATGCACAGAAAATTTGTGATTAGAATAAAGTAAAAGAAAAATTTGTTTATATTATAACTGCTTCAATTGTCAATAGAAACTATAAAAATTGTCAAAATCTTGCCATTAATAAAAAAACACATTTAAATATTTCCCATTATTTAAGTAAATTAAATTAATTTTCTTAGCTGTAGAAATAATACAAATAGAATAAGTTTGATGTTTGGTATCCAACAAAATACAAAACCATAGCAAAAGATTTTAGTGACTCTAGAAAAAGATATTCACAATTTCCCATTATTTTAATTCCCAATATTCCATCAATTCCCCAGTATTTTAATTCCCATTATTCCCTCTATTTCCAATTATTTCAATCAGCTGTAATTGCTATTAGAAAATTTTTCTAGATTTCCCATTATTTAATTAATTTTAATTCAACAAAATGCTTAGAAAGTCTTTAACGCATAACAACAAATTTATAAATATGAATTTTCCCATTATGAAATCCAACTGAATTTTTAAAATTTTTTTTTTATTTGTCACAATAACTACAGTGGGTAATAGATTTTCTGCTTCTCAACGTCTTGTTCCTAACTTGCCACTATTCCAAGCATTTTATTTCAATTATTTCACTCTACAAAAAACAATTTATTTCTTATACACATTTCACCTTAATTACATTCAAAAGTTCAAATCGAAAAAGCATTTGTGGAAAGTTCAATGGAAGTAAAAATTTAGTTTTAATCCAATTAGGATAAATTTCTGTGCTCCATTGAAAACATTCAATGGAAAATGTCTAGTATGGAAATTCGTTCACTTCAATCCAATTATAATTAAGTTAATTCTTTTCGAAAACTCAAACGAGAGAATCGAAAAATTTCGACTGGCAAACCACATTACAAAGTTGTGTGGACTGACTTGGGCGGCTCAGGCTTTAGAAATGGAAATTTCAAAAATGCCTGCCACACACAAGCACACACACACACACACACACACACTGGTTTGCATACATACATAAAACATGTTTTTGGCACACAAAACCCATGAAAAAAAAATCCTGAGAGAGGCAAAACAAATACAAACAGCAAAGCAACAGCAAAAAAATGGTAACAAAATGTTCTAAATAAAAAAGAAATAGAAAAAAACTGTCGAACGGAATTCGAATATCGAACACGTTTCTTTACTTTGACGCTGTGCCATATGTGTGAGGGTTTGGAGTGTGTTTGAGTATGTGTGAGTGTGTGTGTGCCTGCCTAGATTTATGCAGCATTTCATTTGCATTTTGGGCGCGTTTCCTAGAAAGTAAATAACAAAAACACCGTCGCGTCTCAAGTGTTGCAACAATTGTTAATAAAAAATAGAAAGTTTTGTTGTTATTGTTGTTGCTCTATTTTCGATTTACCATTTTCTATTTTTCTATTTGTTTGCTTCCTCTTCTTGTAGTTATTGGGCTGTGACCAACATTGATTACATCCATTCACGCACCAGCAACCGGGTCTTCATGATGATCTTCTGCGTTTGGACCGCATCTGTGATTGTTTCGCTGGCACCACAATTTGGCTGGAAGGATCCAGATTACTTGCAACGCATCGAACAGCAAAAGTGCATGGTCTCGCAGGATGTGGCCTATCAGGTAATATAGCTGATATAACTATTGACTATTTGTTATATTTTTGTTTTTCTCTTTTAGGTATTTGCCACCTGTTGCACTTTCTATGTGCCACTGCTCGTTATTTTGGCTCTGTACTGGAAAATCTATCAGACGGCTAGAAAACGCATTCATCGTCGACGACCGCGACCTGTTGATATGACAGCCAACAATAATCAGGTGAATACTAATATTAAGAGAGAGATTAAAGTGCAGACAGATGAACTGATTAAGGCAGCTAAAGCTCAAAAATAAACTTGAGATGAGCCTTTATCAACTTTGCTGTCAAAGCAGCTAAAGCTTTAGATCATTCTATAGACATACTTTTTTGAGCTCACTTTGACTTTTTTCATTAAATTTTCTTTTTTAAAGAAAGTTTTTGGACAAATTATACTAAACTTTTATTCTCTAAGCACCTTGTATTCAGCACAAGTAAAAATGCTCCCATAGGGACCAGACTACGCAACTAGGAGATAACTCAAACTCAGCTCAAGCTCATGTGCTAAGCTGGTTTTTGAAAATATGCATACATAAAGAGAAATAAAGGAATCGAAAATGTGGATTTATTTAATATCCAAGTATACTCTAGGATTTTCTGCTCTGTAAGGCAGTTGAACAGTTCAAAAGTTCAAAAGTGATTTAATAAATAATACTCTAGAGGGCATGTCGTCTTTATATGTTTCAAAGCAGTACAAGTATTTTACTATATGTTTGATTGTATTCAGAATAGGGTATGCATATGTGTGTATGTACATATTTAGACTTTCTCTATGTATATATTATTTTTTCTATATTTGTTATATTTAGTGGCGCTTGATCTGAAACCGAGGTTTTTTTCTCTACAAAAATAAGTTTCCTATCGATTATTATTTATAGGATAATTAGAAATTCGAATTTCTATCTGAATTCTAACTTATATTCGTATATATGAAGACCTACATATGCGATATCAAATCTTAGGCTCCTTCTCAGACCTATATATACGATAACAAATCTCAAACTATTATAGATGTTAAGATCAATATTTGGAAATAATCTTAATAATTGATTATGCAACGGAGGTTTCGAGAGTAAGTAAAAAGCGTTTTAGTTGAAATT
Source organism: Drosophila hamatofila (assembly GCA_035045345.1). Taxonomy (NCBI): domain Eukaryota; kingdom Metazoa; phylum Arthropoda; class Insecta; order Diptera; family Drosophilidae; genus Drosophila; species Drosophila hamatofila. The sequence continues at coordinate 22,604,421 of JAWNPA010000012.1, forward strand.
TCGTTCCGTGGTTTTCTTTTATTTTTTTTTTTTCCTGAGCGTAAGTGAAAGACTTATGAACTTGTTCTAGCTCACATAGTCTTAAGCTAAGATTGGATAAGCGGATAACACTGTTCAGAGAACTGAATCGCCTTGCCCATTCATTCTACTCATGAATATATGTATATTCTCTAAGAATTTCAAGTGCTTCATACACCATAAGAAAATCAATATGCCCTACATTCACCCTCGCCATATGTGCAGGGTAAAACAATGAATGCAAACTAAAATATTCCAACTCCTGCTTCCCTCAGCTCTTGTGCTCAACAAGCAAAGCAAGTTTAGATGTTATTTTGCCAAAAATTCCATTTCCAATCAACTACCCCAAGAATCAATAATCAATTTCAAGCTAAATTCTTAAGTTTTGCTTTACTCTAAAAACCCACCACGCCCACATTTGCAGCATCAAACTCTTAACTTAATCAAAAATGGAAAAGCTATTCATTTGTGTTCTCTAAATTTTTAACAAGTTTCTTAATGCAGCTTTTCAATAAATAAGCTACAAATTGCAAAAGAAAAATGTTTCAGCTTGTTCGACCTGTAAATTTCTGGAATAATCCGAAACTAAATAGCAAGCAATTTAATACAGCGTGTTGCATGGCTCAGCTAAGATGAGGCTGGCTACGCCCACACGCCCACACGCCCACAACCACAGTGAAACACCCTGTGTGTGTGTGGCAGCATGTTAAGCCCAAAGCCGCAGCACAATTTGCCATGCAACCAAAGCCCTGCAATTATGCACTCTAATGAAGTTAACCGCGAAGGCAGCCACAAAATCGACTCGAGACAAGGGCCCAAGTCAAAGGTCAGCGCAGCATGAGGCTGCTCTTTGAAGAAGAAGAAAAAGAAGAAGAGTAAGCAGAGATAACAAGGAGAAGACGTGGAAAAGCTATTAGAGCACCACGCCCCCACCACACACAAAGACTTCAGCTTGAACTGATGCGCAAAATGCCCTTAACATATATGCAAGATGCTCTCGATTTGGCCACAGCCTTCGGGCGGCCAAATGTAATTAGCCAACTTGAACTTCATTCAAGTGTTTAAAAATGCATTTTAGAAATTTGCTGAAGCAAATGCACAGCCACAGCTGTTAAAAGGCAAACTCAGTTGGGGCCTGAGGTCCGGTAGAAAGTTGAGAAACGTGAAAAACCTGAGGCAATTCGACTGATGCCGAGTGTGGATAAGTAGATGTGTATGTATGTGTGTATGTATGTATAATATATGTACTGATGGTATATTGAAATACCCAAGCATACAGAGAGCCTTCTAGGAAATACTCTTTGAGCATTACCAAGAGCATTAGAGCATTAGGAACTTGACAGTTGAGTAAAAGAAGTATGTTAACAATCAAAATACCCTTGTCAGCATTTAATGTTAACAAGCTATTTAGAATAAATAAATAAAATTAAAATATTATTGTTAATGTTAATTTGCATTTAATTAACATAACTACAGTTCACTCATTTTAAGTTAACAGACAGTGTAAGCAACAGAAATAGCTTTTACATTTCGTTTATGTTAAGCATAACAGCTGCGATCTTCAGCTCTCTGATTAAAGAATCAATAATGCTTTGCAGTACACTCTTTTGATCTGTTAGCTTAACAGACACTATTTACTGCTCGCTTCTGTTACTTAACAGTAAAGTAAAGATCAGTAAGCAGATGTTAACTGTAACAGATGCATTTTCCATTATTCAGTTCATTTCCATACAACTGTTAAAATATTCTTGACTCTCTGAGCAGCTATGTTCGGCAGTCTAGATTCTGTTAAACTAACTTCTGCAAATCAAGCTGCTAGTAAATGGTGCTTATACATTGCAGAATACATATGTGAGCTGTTACTATATACATACATATATATTCTTTAATTTCATATCCATTCTCTATTTAGCTTCCTTCACTGTTAATCTGCTGTTGACTTTCTTGCTCTTATTAGTTCAACAGCCACGCTCAGCAGCCCCTAAGTCTGTTAATTTAGCTTTAATTTGTATAGTATATAACATATCTCTCTTTGCTGCTGTTATGCTGTTAGCTGTTAAGCTATTAGCTGTTAAGCTATTAGCTGTTAAGCTATTAGCTGTTAGCTGTTAAGCAATAATCTGTTATACATTCCTCTATATATATGTATGCATTTTCTCTTTCTTTAATTTCAATTATTTCTATTTAGCCTCCTACACTGTTAATCTGCTCTTGACGTTGTTAGCTTAACAGTCATGTTCTGTAGCCTCGCTCTTATCTGTTAATATGTTAGCTGTTAATGCTATACGCTTTTGGTCTGCATTCGATTAAAAATCAGTTCTGTTAAGCCTCCTCTATGAGCTCTTGTTCTACTCTGTGACTCTGTTAGCTTGCAAATCTCTTTCATGTCTGCATTCTCTTAATACAGCTCAGTCTACAGCGAGAGCATCTGAACTTCGTACAGTCCACAATATTGCAACAACATTTCTCTATAAGAAATTCCATTTCTTCTTCCAGTTCTTGTTGTTGTTTTGTTTTGTCTATAACTAGCAGAGATGCTGGACCGCAGCTACTTAGCTTAAGCTTAATGCTTTGACTAAATTGAAAATGACCATTTGACGTGGAAATGTTTGCAACCACTTACCAACCTACACACGCACACACACACACACACGCACACACACACACACACGCACACACACATACATGGCCACTCAGGCACCTAAGAGAATCGCAATAGGGCAATGCGAAGCTGACAAAAAGTCATTGGAATCACAAATTCAATGCGCAAACAAGACAAGTTGTCCACTATTTGCCAACGTACACATGTCCCAGCCATGTCCGGCTAGCATGTATGTGTGTGTGTGTGTGTGTGAGTTTGTGTACGTGAATGTGTTGGTTACATGTCAGCAGGCGCATGCCAATACCAATACCAGCATACCAACACACACACACACACACACACACACACACACAGAGAGATGTACATACAGTCAGCTACACGCATCCATTTAGTGCCACTCACTGGCCTGGCCTGGCCAGCAGGCTTGGCCTGCTTGTTGATTTTAAAATATATTTACCCCACTCAGCGCAGGCATTTTGATGCCCTTACCTTGAAGCTTATGGGCTAAGTGAAGCAATTTGTATGCAATGGGCAGAGGGACTTTCGCAAGGAGAAAGGCAAACGCTACAACTGCACAGCTTTGGAAGCAAAAGTTATATGTAAGATAAGCAGAATGTTTAATGTGCTTGCATATGAAGTACATTTAATTAGGGAGCTTGGAAAGCTTTGCTTAGAATGCTAAAGTAATTGAAAATGGTATTTAAATAAATATGCAATACAGCTTGAAAGCCTTGAAAACAATTCAGTCAAAGTGTGGTTACGCTAAGTGCAACTTATTATAAAGCTTTGCTATTATACTATATTTAATAATGATTTCTAACTCATAAAATAAGCAAAGCATAGTAAAAGCTTGGTTAAATTGAAGCTCTTGTTTATCTGCTTGTAACAAAAGTGGAGAAAGCTTCATTAAAGCACATTATGTTTAAATTTATGATTTTTTTTTAAATATTTCGCATATATTATTTATATCACAAAGTTAGCGAAGAGCTCTAAGCGTGCTATTTTTAAATTTATATATTAATTTTTTACAAATTTTCTAACTCAATAAAAAACCAATGTTCCAAAAGCTTTTGAAGACCCTTTTCGGCCCATGAAGTCTATCAAATGTTTTTTGATACCTATTACGACTAATATCATTTTAAGAATGTTCTAAAAATGATTTTTCTGCTAATAATAATTCCATACTTGTTTATGCTTGCTTGAAATATAAAGCTACATTAAAAGTTTATTGATATAAAAACATTCCTCAAATGTTGCGAAATTCCTTTTAAGGTAATGCGCTTTTAATTCCCAACGGTGTGTAAAAAGTAAATCAAATTAGTGCAACTTTTATGAATGTTAAAACTCTTTTTGAAATCGCCAATACTTCCGTGAGCTTTCATCTGCAGCTTAGCAGAGCATTTAGCTAACGCCTAGCCATTGGCATTCGAATTATTTCTCTTGTTATTCCTTTTTTATTCAACTAAATGCTTTCAAATTGAAAATTGCTTTCCTGCAACTTGACGAGGGTTTATACTAACATACAACAACAACAACTACAACAACAGCATTGGCTACAACAACAGCAAATTTCGCAGCTCGCCCGCTGCGCGCTTTGTTACAATTTTTCCATCTCCTTCATCTCTTTTTTTTGTATTTAATAAAGATTTGTTGTAGCAAAGTTTTTTGGATATTTCGCTACAAAAATATAAGTAAGAACTTTGCAGTCGAGCATCTACGACGGCATAATACTCGTTCGAGTGGCAATAGCAGCTAGAAAGCTCTTTAGAAACTGAAACTTTATCCGATTTGCCACGCCCATAACAGGCGTACATATGTATGTAGTATTGATAGTTTTATATGATTCTTATACAAATTTCAAGTCTCTACTTTTATCCTGAAGACCAAATCTAAAATCCTTGCACACCAATATACTCTTCTTCTGCCATCCATAAGCGCGTATAAAAAATGTTGTTATTTCTGTTCCGTTGGCAGCACATAAATTTGAGTTAATTGCATTTGCATTTAGCATATTTATGGCCAATTCGTAGCGCCAAGTGGCATTTGGCTAACTGGCTAATAGAAAATTGTTCTGCAAATGATTTAAATTGCATCAGAAACTAATAAAATTCGACTAATGTTGAAAATCGACACGGGGCTTAGCACATAATATTTAATTTTAATGTTCGTTATTTTATTTGAAATTCAGTTTTACATAGATCAGAGCAGGAGATATAGTTCAATCAATGTAAGCCTAATATGCATATGCATTTTTAGCTAAGGTTTGTACTATGGAATCAATTGAAAGTTTTTATGTAATAAAATGTTTATTAAAGTGTTTATTAAAGTATGTAAGTATATTGTATATGATTGATCTGGGTTTTGGGAATGCGGACACCGACTCCTACAGCATTTTTGTAAGTTATGCAGAATATTTCATGTTCAAACTTCTCTGCTTGATTTTTGTGCTTAGTCTTCCTTTAGTTGCAAATTAACGTAAAAATATATGCCTAACAGAAAAAAAAACATGACATAACATATGCTGTTAAGCTAACATATATTATAGCCAATTTAAATGCCTAGCTACAAATATTAAAAACTTTGGATATGCAATCAATTTTCATTAGGAAATTGTCAAAGATTCGATTTTAAGAAAAATCCTTACATCTAAACATGTTAACAGCTGACAGCTGCTATTAAGAAGAATAGCTAATGTTAAGATAAGTTATGTAAAAAGTAAATGGAAGCTAATGTATTTCAATTACAGAAAAATATCAATATGAACTGTTAAACTAAAATATGTTAATAATTTTGACCAAGTAGAGAAGAAAATTTTGTTATATACAGAAAACACTAAAGTTAGCATTAGCTCTTAGCATTCTTCAAGTACAAAATAGTAATATTATTATTAATAATTATTAGCTATATATGATTAAAAACAGAAATCTGTCAAATTAACATAAATTGTTAAAGGCCAACAACAGTTATTGAAAGTTCTCAGCAGGTAGTAAAAATGTTGAGCAAATGTTAAATTTCTTATAGCAAATTGATGTTATTTATGCCCACAGTAAATATTCGTAGGCATTGATTTTGTAATTAACATAATATACGATAGTGAAAGGCAATTAGGCAAATTGAGCGAACAGGTATTATGTGTAATTTGGCTATGCGACTAATGCCACACACGACTCAACACAGGGCAACACAGCAGCAACAGCAGCAGCAGTAACAACAGCAGCAGTAACAACAGCAGCAACAGCAGTAACAACAATAAGGGCAAACATTAATAATAATGTAACATTAAACACAAAAAGCAATCGGTCTTTGGAGTGTCCTTCTTCAGGGCCAAGTGATGCTGACAAGAACGCCCAGATGTTTTCCACTCAACAACACTGATAAAGTGAGAGTCTGTCTCCCTCTCTCCCACTCTCTGCCTCGCTCTCTCTCTCTCTTTCTCTGCCTCTCTCTGTGTACGCCCGCCTTGACCACTCGAACATAATCACAATTACATTTGCAAACAAAAGCAACAACAACAGCCAGTGACAGCAGCTCAAATTGATTGCTCGAGATATTGACATTATGACCAGAACCATATGACAAACAGCCAGGCAGGAACGACAAGAACCCGAACAGATTTTAGCCAAAATTGTCCATATGCCACACACGTTTGCAAGTTGGCCTTTTGTTTTCTTCTATTTTTGTTTATATACATATAGATACAAAAGCTGGCACATTAACACTGTGCTACATGGCATACAACTGAATTCAATCCTATATTAGGAATCAAATTTTTACTTTTGTTAGCAAAATAATTTAAATTCATTTTTAATACAACAGCAAACACATTAACACTGTGCTACATGGCATTAAATTGAATTGCATATTCAAGTTTAGCAATTTTAAATTGAATGAAAATTAAGTTTATGTTGACTTTGCTTCACAATGAAGTATATAAAACAATAAGCAAGCACGTTAACACTGTGCTACACGGCATGGAGTTTAAATTAAATTTCATATTCAAATTGAGCGACTTTAAATTGATGGAAAGCAGAAAAATAAAGTTACTTTTATACACACAGTAATTTAAATTCACATATATAACCAAAGCAAATACATTAACACTGTGCTACATGGGCTAAAAATGTTTTACATGCAAGTAGACTCACTTAAAAATATTTCAGTTGAAATCTATTTTTATTGTATATGAATTCAAATTTTTTTGAGTAATTTGAATTCATAGACAATAAAAATCTGTCTAGCTATACTGTGCTACATGGCATGGAACAAAAATTTGTTTTCAATATTCATATACCGCAACTCAAAATTAACAGAAAATGCAGCTTAAAAATTAAACAAATTTTAAAAATTTTAAAAATTTATATAATTAACATATAAAAAAGTTACCTAATTAACACTATGCTACATGGCATAAAAAATTACAAAATTGACTTTTTAAAGCTAAGAAACTGGATATTTAGAAAAAATTTCAGTTAACATTTTTAAAAACTTATTTTTATTTGATTTTAAACTTAAACCAAATTCAATAACAAATTTTTAGTACATTTTTTTTTATTATAATTTTTTATAAAAAAAATTTCTTGTAGCACAGTGTTTGTTTGACAGCAACTTTGTGTCTTGGCACTTGAGCGACATTTTTTTCAGAGGCAGCATAAATCGCATGTAAAGAAATTATTGGATACACACACGCACGCACACAGAGCAGAGACAATGACACACACATACCCATACACACATCAGCACACACACAATGATATGTGGAAGCTCAACACATGTCTCGCAAGAAAAACAATTAAATAAGAAAACAATTTACATAAATTAGCCAAAGTGGCAAAATGGCTTCGGCCAAGTATCGTTTATGCAAACGCTTAAATAAATGTGCACACACACACACATACATGTGTATGTATGTATGTATGTTTGTTTATATATATATATGAGAGTGTCTATAGATAGCGACAGCTGACAGGCACATCTACATAAAATACACATTGAGCTGGGTTTTACTTATCGTCGCTGCTGCTGTTGCTGTTGCTGCTGCTGAAAAGTATGCTACACTTTACTACACTGGGAATAGCAGCTACAGTTTGTCTTATCTATAAGTGGGTGAGTGAGTGTGTGTGTGTGAGTGTGTGTGCGTTTACTTTAGTATTTAAATAACGTTAATGTGCCATGTTGTTTAGTTTTCGATCTAAGCAAACGCCAAAGGGGAATCCATGGTATTTTATGGCTAAGCGTGCGAGCAACACGCGCAAACTTTTCTCTCTCTCTCTCTCTCTCTCTCTCTCTCTCTCTCTCTCTCTCTTTCACACTCTTTTTTTCATTTTGCCAATTGTTTAGCACGCCAATTTTATGGTATGTTCAAGTAAGCGTGTGTGTGTGTGTGTGTGAGGGTGTCTTTGAAGTTATCAGCGATTCAATTACGCATTGATTACCCGCATGGCAGCAAATCCACAAACGAAGCCAATGCTGCGTATACGCAATCCCAAGCATGCGAAACGCAAAGCGAATTCAATTAGCGTCTTGCCTACAAAATGCGATTATTACAGACTGGCTAGATACATATATACATACATATATATATACATATGTACACATATATGTATGTGTATATCGTTAGGGTAGTAGTGTGTGAAAAGTTTACGTGGATTGATGCGCTCAAGTTTGCTGCATAAGCTTACTCGTAGTTTATGGCAGCTGTGCGCGGCTAGAGATTTAAAGCTTAAGCAATTTATTGGAACTATACGAAATTGGAAATTGATTTACATTTTTGAATATTGACAGTTATGTTGATTGTATAGAAATTGAAGTCTTAAGTGATATAAACTATTCTTGATTTATTATTTGAATTATTTATTTGAATTTTCAAAAGTTTGCTACTTTTAAAGCGTCTTATTTTTAAAAACTCGTTTTTCTATTGGCTAGACTTTTCTACTTGTTTTGTTAATTTATTAATTATTAATTTAAATTTAAAAAAGTTTTCTTATTATATATATATATATACATATTTATTAGCTCGTGTTTCTACTGCCAAACTTTTTCTACTTCTATGGCTAGATTATATATTAACTAAATACCCATCGATTTTCGTTTACTAAAAATTCGTGGTAAATAGTGCTAGTGTCTTATTTTAACTCATGCTAAATCATTCCAAGTTTTGTTCAACTACTTTTAAATAATATTTAATCGTGTCTAGCTCTTATTAAGCTGGTATAAAGTCTTGCTATAAATACATAGTAACAAATCTTATCAAAAATCTAATCATATTAATTTTTATCAAGTTGTGGAAAATTGTTAATAAATCAAGTGAAAGTCGTGTAAAATTGAGTCTAAGATATATTTGTGTATTTCCTGATCAAAACCATTTCAGCTCGTATCAAATTTAGTAAAATTATGTCAAGTTAAGCTTAGTTTCATCAAAAGTCGTTTTTAGTCAAGCCAAAAATATATCAAAAGAGTTCAGGTCGAGTATTATTATATCAACTCGTGTAAAATCTGGTCAAGTTGATTCAGCTCATGTCTAGTCCTGTCAAATTGTTAAAAAGTCTTGTTAGATTAATTTTAAAACATATCAAGCAAAGCTAATTCATCTATAGCTGTATCAGAGCTACATATTTCAGCTTGCATCAAATTTTGTAAAACTATGTTAACTCGAATAAAGCTTCCTCAAAAGACATTTTAAGGCGTGTCAAAATCATATCTACAGAAGTCAACTCATGTATTTCCCAATCAAAACCTTATCAGCTCGTGTCTAGTCATGTATAGTCATGTGTAGTCGTGCCTAGTTGTGTCCAGTCCTCTACAGTTTCCTAAAATTGTTTAAAATTTCTCTCAAATCATATCAAAGTTTAAGTGAAGCCTTCACACTTTCTTTCTTTCTCGTCCACTTCAAACTCAATGCCAAACACGTGCGCTCTCGTGTTACGCTCAGCAAGCACGCACACGCACACGCGCTCAGCTCTAGCTCTAGTTCCAGCTCTAGCTTCAGCTTCAGCTATAGACAAGTGTTTCACGAAACTAGAAGTCTACCTTCCTCAATTTAATAGCTGTCAGCACCCAGTTGGATTAAGTTGCACCTGAAAGCGCTTCTCTAATTAAGCAACTGGCTTTAAATATTTAATAAGCTGACCCTTTGCCCAGGCCCAGGATACAGTTGCTCACTCGCTCTCTCTTTCTCTTTCTCTTTCTACCTGTCCCTCTCCCTCTCTCTTTCTCTGCCTGTCTTTAAGGGCCACTTTAGGTGTTGGCATGCGACAGAGCAATTACACTTCTTACACTTCTTGTGCTGCCCACAAAATGAAGGTCACATGCGTCGCTCTAGCTGCAAATCCATTTAATACTATTTGCGCAAATATTCACGCCATTTGGGGAAATGCGACTTGAGAGCTGAGGGCATGACCAGGCACACACACACACACACACACACACACACATACAAAACACTTTGGCAGGCTCAATGATTTCTCTTTTCTTTTTTTTTCTATCCATCTCTCTTCTTCAGTTTTCCATTCTTATTTTTTGTCAAATTTCCGCACACGAACGCAAAATCAGCATAATTTTATTTATTTAAAGCAATATCGAGGCCTGGCCAAAGGGTCAGCAGGCTGACGATGAGGCAAAAGGTTTTGACTACTCAATTACTTTAATTTGGTGGGGATTGAAGGCGACGACAACAGCAGCAAAAAAAAAAAGGATGCAGCTATAAGAAAGCAAGGCAAAAAAAAATGAGTAAAAAAAAGAGGGAAAATCAAAGAGGTCAAGCGCTCGAAGCAGTCAAGCGTGAAATTTATTTTGAGCAGGCACTCTATACATATATATTTATATATATACACATACATACATACACATATATATGTATGTATTGGCACTGTGGCGTGACTGTAACAAATATACACAATTTATTTACGAACGTATCCACTTACATATGCATATGGTAAAAGCCAGCTACGGGCAGAGGCCTCCCCATTTTGGCTATGCGTACAAATTGCGGTTTATTGAAGCGTAAGGCGCAACAGCAACAAAAGGTGAAGCTGCCAGAAGAAGAAGAAGTAAATGCAAATTTGCAGCTATTCTTGTGCATATTAATGTCGAAAAAAAGGCTAACAAATTTAATTTTTATAACACTTCAAAAAATCTATGCAGCATTCACTCATTTTAATCCTTTCTCCCTCTCTCTCTCTCTCTACCTCTCTCTCTCTTCTAGCCCGCTACTGGCGCTTCTTCGGATACCAAATTAAATCGTCTGCGCTTACGTCTTGGCAAATTTTCAACGGCTAAGAATAAGAGCGGCACAGCAGCAGGCGGAGCAGGAGCTGCTGCTGCTGGCAGCACAGCATTGGGCCTGGTCGAGGGCAACTCAACGAATACGGTGAACACGGTGGAGGATACGGAGTTCAGTAGCTCGAATGTGGATAGCAAAAGTCGCGCCGGCATTGAGGTATGTGTGTGCGTGTGTGTATGTGTGTGTGTGTGTGTGTGTGTGTGTGTGTGCCCAGCCCACACAGCAGGGGATTTGGATTTTCGAATTGGTTTTTGCGCTCCCGACTTTGTTTTTTTTTTTTTTTTTGGGCAGAGTACGTAGAGCTGTGCTCAAAGCAAATTTCATAACGCCTGACATGTGCCCAACGATCTGAGTTTGCTTCCTGAGTGCCCAAAAAAAAAGGAAACACGTGAAAATGATTTGGTGGGTGTGCATGACTGTTACATGCCCTGTTGATCATTTAAATACTCCAGATTTTTTCTACTCTACTCTATGGCTAATTTACAAAGGCGACATTGCAAATTTCCTATGTGATATATTGAGATTTAGAACGTTTTGCATATTATGAGTAAATGGCTTGGGTTGTTCAAAAAAAAAAAAAATACGTATTTTGTATTCTTAGAGCTCTTATGAGAGTTTATATATATATAAATTTAATGTCGCTAACTTAGTTTTCTTATAGTCTTCGAGTTATGCCTAAAAAACTAAAGGTACAAATATAGATATTCAACAATTTTTAAATAGAAAAACTTTATAATTTATAGATTGTGCAGTATAAAAGAATAAATATATAAAATTTGAGGTCTCTAATTTTTGTATTACTCGAGATTGAAGCGTTTGAGTAGAAGAGAGAGCAGGTTGATCCTAAAATTAGAACTAAATGGATTGCATTTGGTTGAGAATATAAAATATATAATATAAATATAATATATATATGAGAGTAGTCTACAAAATTATCGAAGTAGAAAAAAAAAAAAAAAAATATATATATATATATATATATATATATATATATATATATATATATATATATATATATATATATAAATATATATAAACAAAAAATAATTTTAAAAATTTCATATATAACAAAATTTTTAAAATTAAATATATGAATTTTAAAAATTAATTAACCAAAAGTTCATCTTAAATAATAAATAAAATAAAATAATAAATTAAATAAAAATAAATAAATAATAATAATAATAATTAAAATTTAATATTGAAGTTAAATTTTGATTGGTTTTAAACTTTAACTTAACGTTGAAGTCAGAAAATTATCTGATTTTTCATCCAAAACAAACTTAGGTTAAGACATGGAGACGCTCTCTTAGACCTCTCTCTCCCTCTCTCTCCCTCTCTCTCCCTCTCTCTCCCTCTCTCAAACGTCACACAGACAGCAACTAATCTACCCAATTTGGTCAGTGTGCAAAATAGGCATAAAATCCTTGTCCAGTCTTTCGTTGCGTGTCCTGTTCGCGTAATCCCTGTTAAATCCAAATAGAAACTTGCACATGTCGTTAGCTAAACATCAAGTTCGGCTGACATTTGATTTATGCACGCATAAATCGATTTACTTTTTATATACATACGGATTACGTATACGACACGTGTTCAAAAAAAAAAAAAATACAAAAAATTAAAAAGATGAACTCTTGTTATATTTTGGAGTCGTTCATTTTTATATGCGGCTGCAGCTGCATATAGACATCCATATAAATATTTATATGAAAGAGGTTTAAGCCCGCAAATTATACAAAATGTGAGCGATAAAATGCAGGCAAAGCATTTTTCTTTATTTTTGTTTATTGACAAAACGAAAATTTGTATTTAGCAGGCATTTTATGTACTTCAATTTCAGCTAGCCTTTTTATGGCCAAATACACACACACACACACACACACACATTCAATAATAAGGCATTAAAGCAAAGGCAACGAAAATCGAAACATAAAAAAATAACCAAGCGTCGGACTTCGAGTCGAGTTGGAGTCAAAATAAATTGGTTGCGAGTGGCCAAAAGGTCGCTGTGTGCGTTTCATGCAGGTCAAGTAATAGCCAACTCACAGAGAGTCATATAGAGAGAGAGGGAGAGAGGGAGAGAGTGGAAGATAGTGAGAGAGGGAGACAGAGTCAAACTCTGTGACAAGGATACACCAAATTGGTGTCGTTGCCATGCAAAACCATCTCAGCTCAGTTTCAGTTTCAGTTTCAGTTTCAGTCAAATGAAAACAAAGCGCAGGCAGCAACAGGAGAACTGAAAACGTGGGCACTCAATACGCTTGAAGTAATTGAAGAAAATATGTTGATAGCTTATGGCTAACAGCTTTCGTTTGACCATAATAACTAAGCGTATCAGCAACATGGCTCGCATGGCTATTTGCCTTTGCCTGACCAGCAAATAGAGGACACACACGCACACACACGCACTCACACGCACACAAACACACACTCACTCACTCACTCACACTCACATGCATTCAGATTAAATATTTACTTGGGCCAGGTTTCTCTGTGTGTGTGCGTGTGTGTGTGTATGTGCGCCAAATAAGTGGACAGCCAAATAAATAAACACACTCACACACGACACTCACTCACACTCACGACACTCACTCACACTCACTAACACTCACACACACTCCACGCATAGCCGCAAGCAAATATACATATATACATTTATCATAGTAGTTTCGTTTATTATATGAGCCAAGAGGCAAAAACAAACAAAATAGCAAAAAAAAAAAAGCAAAAATAGAAATTAAAGGATAGAAAAAAAAGAAGCCAAAATCAGTGGGAAAAAAAGCTAGCAAGAGTTTATTTGAGCAAACTGTGCTGCACCGAAGCTTTCCATATACTACTTTAAGTCCCACATCGGCAATTGCACAAAAGCAAATAGAGCTGAAATCCAAGTGGGAATACAATTTAATTATGCATAAATCATAAAGTTGAAGAATTTCTTGGCAAACTGTTGCAATTGAAATGCAATTTGAATAACCTTTCAACTGAAAGTTACTGAAAGCGATGACTAAGCATTGCAATCGAGCAGAGTAAGAAAAACTTTTGAATTGACAGTAAATAAAAGTGAGACTTGACTTGAGGAGGTAGAAAGTAGATGAAGTGACAATAGATGTTAGAATTCAATTAGAATTTCTATGTAGTAGTATTCTAAAGATATCTGAAAAATATAAGTTTATTTGGATGTATATATTAATATATATATTTACTTTTAAGAGCTTTCTAAATATGTGGTAACTATTAATTCTTAAAATCGATCTTTAATTATTATATGACTTTTTAAATAGTTGTTAAGATTTAAAAGAGCCTTTCTTTAAACTTTAATAAACAAACAGCTAAAACCAAATATATACAAATATATGAATCATAAAGCTGAAGAATTTCTAGGTAAAATGATATATATAGCCCTATTCAAATAGCTTTTTTCTGAATAACTACTGCAACACTTTAAAGCTTTTGTGTGCTTCAAAAGTTTGTGCCCACAACTTTAAACAGCTTTTCTTAGCATCTCTGCTTATAAAGTGTAGGCTTTGATATGCTTTAAGAATATAGTTTAACTACTAAATAAATAAGTTCTCTTAATATTATAAGTTTATTGCAAATCGAAATGCATTTTAAAGAAGCCTGCAAATTTATTAAAATGTTTTATAATTTCCATAAAAGTAAAATCCGTTCTGATTGCTTTTTTTCAAAAGGTTTAGATTTTTGTACTTTAAAAGTTTTGCAATTTCTGCTCGTAAGGTTTGGTAGTTTGCTAAAAGCATTATTTTTTTCTATTATGTATTTAGTATATTTTAGCCCTTAATTTTTTTTTTTTTTTTAGTTTTAGTTTTTATATTTCAATGAAAGTAATCTCGCATTAAATTCTTTATAAGTGTAATAAGTTTTCTTTTCTGTTAAGACTTTGAAATTTTTGTTCCCGGTGTAGTATACTTATATTTAAATGCATGATGTTTAAACATTTTTTATTTGCATAAAAATCTGCCCGTTTTATATTCTCTTACAAAGCTTTCAGTTTTCTATTTTTTCACAAGAAGTTTTCAGTTTTCTATTCTTTCATTGGCTTCCATATATTGTATAAAGTTTGTTCTTTTCTTTTGCACTCTAACATAGTGCTCGCCCTAGCTAATCAGCTCAAAGTATTGCCATTAAGAATACACTCACCGTACGCACAAGCCAAAAGCAAATTGGAAACAAAAACAATAAGTCAATGCAAGGCGCAAGTGGCGCCTGCAAATAAATTGAAACAAATATACGTTTCACTTAAATGCAGGCCAGCCAAAGGAGGGAGAGAGAGGTATGGAGGGGGAGAAAGAGAGGGAGAGAAGAAAAGAGAGAAGCGCATAAGTTGGTAGAGAAGTGAAGTTAAGGGTGGTCAATGGTCACATAAATAAAATATTAGCTGTGTGTGTGCGTGTGAGAGAGAGTGTATCGGCGTGTGTGTGTGTGTGTCTGTGTCTGTGTGTTACACTTTGTTAACGCTCACTTCTAAGCTTGTTGCTGTGTTTGTTTTTTGGTTTAGGGTTTTTGGTTTTCTGGTTTTCAACTCTTCGGGAAAAAATAAAAGCGAAACATTTCAAATTAAAAGTTTCTGAACAAAGAGTGAAAATAAAAGAACTTGCAGCTGGCCCAAGTGGCGTATGCGTAATCTTCAAGTTTCAAGCCAAAGTTGTTCAACTGCTCAGCTGCTCAGCTGCTCAGCTGCTCAACGGCTGCTGTTCAACAGTTGTGCAACTGTTCCAGTACACATTGTCCTTGGACTCGGCCACTATTGAAAAGTTATTACCGTCCCGTGTATTGGCCATTAGAGAAGCCAATGGAACGCGCAATCATTAGACCGCATTGTTGTGTACGTTCTCAATTGCAGTTTGGCATTGATTCGCTTTACGTGCGGTCGGAATCGAAAAGAATACGAAATGAAACCAAATCGCAGCAAATATCAAGTCGAACCTCAGTCCGAAACCAAATGAAATTGCAACATTTGTTTGTACTCGCTCTCACTCTCCCTCACCCACTCCTATCTCTTTCTGCCTGAATGACACACAATGGCATTGACAATGGCCATAGCTTAGGTTACACACACACACACACACACACACACACACACACATAGAGACTCACACACACACATATGCTACTCACTTTCCCTTTGTACAAATTTCTGTGCCCAATGGCCATTGAGTTTTATACGCCGCTTCTTCTCCTGACTTTGACCTGTCCCTGCCGACAAGGCATAAGGACTCTTCCCTCCGTCTTTCTGCTTCTTCTTACTTCTTGCTTCATTGTTTGGCAAATTGAAAATGCATTTTTTATTTTTGTGGTCCGGCACCAAGAAAAATTTGAATGTTACTCAGAGTTGTTGGTTTTATGAACGCTTATGGCGTGAAATAGAGTATATGGGTTTTTTCAGATAGGTAGGTCTTAATGTCTGCCTAGAGATATGAATTTTACCTCATATTTACTTTATTTGTTTTACAAAGTATTTGGGATTAGCTTAGCTTGGGGATAAATCGAAAATTACTATATTTTGTGCAGTACAAACTCTTTTATTTATGAAGCTATTGAAGTTAGAGACTTGGAAGACTTGGAAAGATGAATATATCTCAAAGACGAAAGTCTCAGAAAATTACGTATATAAAACAATACTCAAACCAGAGCAAAAAAAAAAAAAAAGATTAAAAGAAAAGAGAAGTGAAGAAACTCAAAAAAAATTTTTTTTGCTGTGTTTTTTTCCATAACATTTTTTTACAGAGAAGCCTGTAATTGCTGCCCTATATAGCAATTTTTGATTGCCTGCCAAATCGCTAAATATCGATAGATCAATAAATTTAAGTTTTTTTAATTTTTGCATCACAAACAAGCATCTTGCAGTCAGCTACATCCGACTGCAACATTCTTAGTTGCTTTCGTTTCTGTTCTCTGTGCTAGGCTGTGGCAGCGCATCAATTACACGCTTATAACAACCAAGCAATATATTATGGAATCAAAGTCATAAAATTCATTTGGCAACGACTTTGGCGTCGTGTCCGTGCGGCCCATTAATTGTGAGCAATGCCCCCCCTTCAGACAGAAAAAAAGAAAGGCTCTGAAATTAGAGACGAGACTTGTGCAGACAAGCTTCCTATCTGTTTACAAAGGTGAAATTTTAAATGAGTTGTAAGCCTTTAAGCGTGCGTTGCATGCTGAGTTAATTCGTTGGAAATATGCTCCAAAAAATTATATTAAAATTTTACTAGGAAATTTCGTGAGTAATTTAGAGAATAATTAAGCAAAGAAATATATTAAATTTGTATTAGAGCAAGCGACTAAGGAAACATAGACTAATATGACTTCTGAAAGAAATTAAGAGCCTTGGGACGTTAACATTTGTTTCATTTCCAGATTTCATTAAATCGATTCGCAAAATGCCAGACTTTTATGTTTTTGAAGTGTGTTATTAAAGCTGAACTAGATTCCTTTTTTGTTTGTGTATAGCTGATTTCTTTAAAATTATATGAAGAACTGTTTAAGACGGTTTTAAAAGACAGGTATATATGTTATTTAACAGATAATACTGTAAGCAAACTTTGTTTTTACCTTTCATCGAGCATTAAGAACAAAAAGCTTGAGCAGCCATCTTGATTAATAAAGACCAAAGTTATCGAAAATTCAAATTCAAATCACCTTAAAACTCACTGAGCAGCAACTATCGCACATGAATTGCTTAAGCATCATGTATCGATTGCAAGTTAACAAACATCGTTAGAGAGTAAATGCCTATCGCCACATTTCCCATCACTAAAGCTCCCACAGTCGCTTGCTGATCTCAGCTGAACTATCGCAGCCATTCACACATAACTAAAGCGCGCGCTTATCGATATCACAGCACGAATTGCTTATGCGCCATCTCTAGCCGAAAAATGTGCGCCACCTGCGTTAGCTTGTTTACACTAGGAGAGTGAAAGAGACAGCGAGAACGAGTAAGAGAGATGGGTAGCGAGTGTGGCCGTAGACAAAATTTATAACACATAAAAGTTGATTTTAGCACTTTACGCTTCTGCACATAATGTGGCCCATGGACATGGACACTGCTGTCTCAAATTACAGGTGATTATATGAATTTTAGTGCCTACGACATGCCGTTAGCTGGCAGCAGGCAGGAGGCGGGCAGGCGGGCAGGAGGGCAGGAGGCAAGGCCAGCTCGACAAATTGCAGCCCTTTTTGACCAAGTGCCTGCGAATGTGCGGCTTCCTTCCGGCATAGAGTGGCTTAATAGCAGGGGCGTGGCACACACCCATCACCGTCGAGTGGTGCGTGCGTGAATTCGCAACGTGAAGCTTAACGTAAATAAATACATGTATTTATTTGCTCGGCGATTTTTATGAATAGCCACCGAATGGCGAAGCATAAAAAAGCGGAAATGGAAGTGGAATTGGTTTAGAGGAATTGCTCATAAATATATTTATGTGAATGCAATTGCAACCAGCTACGATTTGTAATGCTAAACCGAAATTGAATATTGATAAATGCTTTATCTCCACCTCTCACACTCTCTATCTATCTATCTCTCTCTCTCTTTTTGCAGGTGCCCAGCGCATCAGGTAGCCAAATCGCAACCGTCTCACATTTGGTGGCTTTGGCCAATCAGCAGCACAAGCAACTGAAACCCACTGAAACTGTTGAGCAGCGCGTGTCGGAGGAGGAGCAACTGGAGGAACAGCAGCAAGAGCATCAGCTAAATGTGGTTGAGGCAACCGCAACCACAACATCAGCAGCAGCTGAAGCTGGAGAGGCAACATCAGCAGCAGCAGCAGCAATGGCAGTCGAAGCAAGAGCGGCAACAACACCAACTGGCAAGGCCAACGGCGGTGGCGGTGGCAATGGTGGTGTGGAGGTGCTTGAGGATCCACAGCTGCAACAGCAGCTTGAACAAATGCAACAGCTACAAAAAACAAGCAAATCCGGCGGCGGTGGTGGTGGTGGTGGTGGTGGTGCTAGCACATCCAATGCCACAACAATTACATCGATATCAGCGCTATCGCCACAGACACCAACGACGCCAGCAGCCGGCCCAATGACAACAAGAACCAGCACGCTAACCAGCTGCAACCAGGCGCATCCGTTATGCAGCTCCGCAAATGCCTCGGGTGCGGTAACACCCGAACCGCGCACCAAACAACTGCAGCTCCAGCTGCATCAGCAACCAAATCCAAGTCCGAATTCAGCTCAACAGCAGCAGCCGGCACAGCAATTGTCCAGCATCGCGAATCCTATGCAAAAGGTGAACAAACGCAAGGAGACGCTCGAGGCGAAACGTGAAAGGAAAGCGGCCAAAACCTTGGCCATTATAACGGGCGCCTTCGTTGTCTGCTGGCTGCCCTTCTTTGTGATGGCCCTCACGATGCCGCTCTGCGCCGCCTGCCAGATCAGCGACAGCGTCGCCTCACTCTTCCTGTGGCTGGGCTACTTTAACTCGACACTGAATCCGGTAAACACTCTTTATACAAATATAGAGTATATATAAAAAAATATATAGGGCTCGCATATATATAGAGTATGTATGTATATATTTTTGAATAATAATTGTGAATCCTACTGGACTATTCCAAAGTTTTTGTCGTGCTTTAGCTCAAACTGAGACTCTGCCTTATCATAGCAGGTTTTTATGGATATTCAAAATTTTAAATACAATACAAAACTAGTCCTCTTCGGATATCTAAAAGTATTTATTGCTACTCTCCTTTGAAACTTGTCTAACAAGCTTAAGAAATCTTTCTTTGTCTACGAGGTAACGTTTATTGATCTTACTGAACAGTTGCCCTAGAGCCCTGTAAATCTTCTCTCTACTTATGTCTCTCTTTCGCCTACCCCTATGGTCTATGGTCCTATATTTTCAACCATATTTGAATATGGTGTATCTTGGACCATAACTAAGTCATTCATCAATTGAGTTGTAGATTACAATTAGATTGTTATAAATTTAACGGTTACTCAGCAATTCAATTGTAGATAACAATCAAATTGTTATAGGATATAGCTAAACTATATACCAATTTAGGTTAGATTGCTTTGAGTTTTGTTCTTTTTTGCATACATACCTGACAACACAACATTCCATAAGCAAAGCTGCATTTCGCCTCGAAATACTCTGCTCCAGTTGCCTAAATAAACCAAAATCTATAAAGCCAAAGAAATCTTACATTATCTTTGATTCTCATAGAATTCATTCCATATATTTATAATCCCATATATAAATATGCACAAAATCTCGATAACTGACTAACTAACGTCCATATTTCTCAAAGTTCCACTCGAGATTGTCCAGGGGGCAGACGGGCCGTGTCTTCAGCCAGTGGGAAATGCAATGGAAGTGAAAGGCGTGATTGCACGAGCCCCAGGCGACGGTGCATTCGGTGCCGCTGTTGGTCGACTGATTTGCCTGGCATTGAATGCACGGATCCATGATATGATTGCGACAGATGGCACAGTTATCGACGACTATATCCCAGGACCAGAGAGCAACCCCCTTCCATTTCTTGACATTGAAACGTTTGCGATCCAAGCCGTTGTTGTCGTTGCCGTTGCCGTTGCCGTTGCCGTTGCCGTTGTCTTTCCCTGAGCTGGTTGTTGGCTTCTCGTTGTTGTTGTTGTCGGTGCTCATTTTCCGTTTTCTTGATGTCTAATTGTGCATTTGTTATTGTGTGTCAATTGGGAGAAGTTTTATTGAAAGCTAAATTTCACTTACTCGCTTTTTACAATCTACTAAACTATTTTACGTCCTCACGTGGCGCTTTTGACAATTTGAAAGAGGATTTATGAAGTTGCCAGCGTTGCCAGCTAGGTTTTTAAGCATAGACACAGATTGTATTTAATTTCGATATACTTATTTATCGATAGTTGTGCTGATATACTATTTGAGGCATTTTTAGTCTATTCTGTGGAGGAGCATAGCTTGACTGTGCTGTAAAATTAGCTTTCTTTTGTATAGCAAATCTAGCTTCTTATAAGCTTAATAGACCTACAACTAGTCTTTAACTAGGAAATTGCTTTATTTGTTTTAAGCTAGTTTTAGATAAGCTAAATAAGACCATGATTTCATTTATTTGTGTAAAAAATAATCGGTAATTGAAAACAAATTTAATATATCAATTATCCGTCTTTTCTATACCACAAATTTAGCCTTTTTCTCAAAAAACTAGTATAAATTTAAGAAAAATGTTTATTTAAAAAAAATAAAACTAGCTTTAATTAGAAAAGACTATACCAATTGAAATGAACTAACGAAAACTGTTACTCTATCTCGCTCTCTCCCTCACAGGTCATCTATACAATATTCAGTCCCGAATTTCGTCAGGCCTTCAAGCGCATATTGTTTGGCGGCCATCGACCAGTGCATTATCGCAGCGGGAAACTCTAGATAGTGCATGCGAAGAGGCGAAGGTACGTACGTGCAACCAATATTATGAAAATAATCAAAATATATTATGTATATGTATGTATATGTATAATAAAACTGAAAACAAATCTAAAGAAATGGAAACCGGTTGCAATGCTGCAGTTATTTTTCTTTAATATATTTTTTTCAATTTCGCTTTGCACCAGTTTCAATTTGCAATGTGCTGCAATATTCCGCAATTGATATGGCTTAAGCAGTTGTTGTTGCTGCTGCTGCAGTTGTTTCTCCTGCTGCAGTTGCTGTTGCTGCTTTAGAGAGTGTTTTGAATTTGGCTGTCAACGTATAGTGTCTTGGCTCTGGGCACCCAATTTCACCAAAATACACGACATGGGCAACGCACACACACACACACACACACACACACACACACTCACTCTCTCCCACTCATACTCTCTCTCTTCCTCACGCACTCACCCATGCCCGCTTGCCATGGCAGTTGAAACAATTTGTTAGCCTTGAAGGCAAAGTTTCTCGCATCTCTCGACTCATTTCTCAAATTTCCAAAACTGTGAAAAACTTTTATCCGTCGACTTTATCGGCGCTGTCATCTGCATGCGAGCAGCGTTTTAAATCAGTTCTGGACAGGATAACGCCTAATGCGCCCAAAGGGTCATTCGAATTATGGCAACACAATGCGTAAGCTGTTATCTAGAAACCGCCACAGAAAAAAAAAAATGGCTAAAATGGCTAAAAATAAAATTTAAAGCAAAAAATTAATGAGCTCTAGGCGGGTGTGCACGACTTAGAAATACCTTGAATACCTAAAAAATTAAATAAATCTAAGTTATATTAGTTCCAGCAAAAATGACATGTGTATCGATAGGTTTTGATCGATATGAATATGGTGATCAATTATATTGTTATCGATGATTTTAAATAAAATCTTGATCTAGGGGTTGTATAGAAGAAGTTAATGCAAAGCATGTAGAACTTTAAAACTTTAGTCTTATAGGAGCCTAGATCAATGCCTTCAGACAGAAGGACGAAAAAACGTAAGGATGTACGCCTGGACAAAGAGACACAAAGACAGACGAGCAGTGCCTAAGCTTTCTGATCTGCATTACATATTCTTCCACATGTTACATAAATTTCAACAAAACCAATATACCCTTAATTGCCACTTCGTCATCCAACTCATTTGCATTTGCATTTGCCTATTTCAGCAGTCGCCGGCAGCAGCAAAATCAGAAACAAAACTTTAATTAAGTGAAATTAATTTTGCGAATTTACATTTGAATAAGCTTTTCCGTTTTAAAAACTATTTTGCAGGCGTTTCTGCTAAGCAGGCGAAAAGATTTGCCTCTTCGTTAAAAACTTAGTTAAAAACCACAAAAAAAAAATGATGAAGATGATGATGAAGAAGAAGGAAAGGCAACCGACGATGAGGGGGAAAAAGAAGACGAACACCAGCACTCACTACATGCATGTATACCAAAAATAAAACTTTAGCCGTAGCTATAAGAAATGGAGATTATAAATATAATTAAAATAAATATTAAAATAAATAATGAACAAATATTATGCATAGGTTAAGTGTAAAAAAGTTGAAAACTGTTGAAAGCTAACAAAAATAATGAAATATAAATATCAAAATAATTTAGAGAACTTTTAAGTTAAGAATGTGAAGCAAAAAATGACAGGTATGTGAATGAATGTTGAGAAAAATATTTTTGAATACTGATTTTCAAAAATCTTTTTAAACTGATTTAAAAAAATGTTTACGAAATTTCTGTTATAGAAAATAATTTAAAAACAGTTTTGGTCTTTTCGATACAAGTTTAAAGTTTCATTTTGGAAACTATTCTGGAAAATTTGTTTTTGGAAAGTGTTGTTAGATCTAATTCTGAAAGTGTTTTGAAAACTCTTTTCAGAAATTGATTTGGAATCTTTTTGCAAACCTTTTTCGATTTTCGTCTCGGGAACTATATTTTTTTCAGAAATTATTTTTAAAATAGCTTTCCAAAAATGATTTTAAACACGATTTTTGTACATTCAATTTTGAACTTTTTTCGTAAATTATTTTTAGAAACTGTTTTCTGAAAATTATTTTCAAAAAATTTTTTAGAAACGGATTTTGTAGCCTGTTTTTAAAATTTATTTTCGGGAATAGTTTCTATAACCGTTTTCGTGGAAAAATGGAATTAGAAAAAACTGTTTTGGAAACTGTTTTAGAATCTATTGCAGAAACTTTATCTCAAATTCCTTTGACAACTGTACGATATTTTCTACAAAATATTGAAGCTGTACGAACTATGTAATCAAAATACCAAATACAAATACAAATGTAATAATTAGTCATAAGTTTAGCAACTAAATAAAACTAAATTCTAGCGAAATCTACTTCCAAATATTGCGAACAAAAAAAAGAAAGAAAAATACTTTTCAAAAGAAATATTTAAATATTGAATGTGTGTGTAAACTATTTAGAGACCTAAGATCAGTTACTAGATGATAGAGTTTGAGTATGGGAGCATAGCAAATGGAATTTTTTGGAATCGTTATAACTGAACCATACAGCATATATATAAACATATATACCTAAGATATAGCGATCTTTAAGTGTGTATAAAATCAGTTAGAAACTAAGTGCAAAACATTTGTTGACTATTTCAAGGGCAATTAGCGTAAAGCCCAAATGTATAATTAAAATATAAATAACTAAATATTAAATATTTAAAACTTAAAACTTAAATGTAAATGTAAAATTGTTTAAATGCAATTTAAATCAATTGTTAAAGCAAATTCTAGTTACACTTTAAAAAAATATATATATACAAATAAATTAAAAATTGTTGTATTATTAAAAGTTAAGCAAAAAAGTTGGTAAAAAAAAATAAATAAAAAATATGTCAAGGATTTCTTTGAATATAAAGCATATTAAACATATAGACAAAATAAATTTAAGGGTGCAAAGAAAATTTAATGTAAAGAAAAAACTAAAAAGACGAAGGAGAAGAAGGCGATGCAGAAACCACGTGTATTATTGAAAAGCAAAAACTACTTTCGGGAAAAATGGGTAAAACGTAATTAGCAAAAATTTAAATATAAAAAAAAAATAAACAAACTTCAAATATTAAAATAAAAAAACAAAAAAGAAAAACTATCTTAAAGTAAGCAAACAATATCAGAATTGAAATCAACTCGTTTTAATACCCTAAAAAGCTATTGAAAAATAAACCTATTTAAATGTGAAACAAAAACAAAAATCAAAAAACTTCAACTAGATATTTAAGAACTTACAGCTCTATGTCTAAACCTAGATATCAAAAATAAATAAGATCAACAGTAAATACCTATTCAACAGTATATAAATATAAAAACATGTTTGATTTGCTCTATATCACGCAATAATTCCTCACACAAACCACTAATTAAATTAAATTTTATTTTTATTTTACGTAAATTTCTTATTTTTGAAAAAACAAATTGGCGCGCATTTAGTAAGAATTATTGCCTGATATACAAAGCAAACAAATATGATGCAAATTAATTCAAATGCTATGCTATAAAATACTGTACATGTCATTGGCTGCAAGTTACAAATAAAAACTTTAATTGAACTTTCAAGCAAAAATTTTGTTTTCTAATTTTGAAATTAACGGACATGTTAGCTGAGACACCAACCAAAGTATATAGCAACACATTATCTCGAAGTAAATTAATGAAGTGGCTAGCTCAGACACAAACCAAAAGGCTTAGCAACATTTTTGCAAATCTATGAACGACTAACGACACAAGGCAAAATGCTTAGCAACATCTGTAGCTCAGACACGAACCGAAATTATGGTAGCACTTTTTTCTTTTATAACCGACAAACTGTGTAGCAACATTTATAGTCAAGTTTTTAACACTTGCTCAGACACAATCTTAAGTGTATAGCAACAATATCATTGAAATGCCTTAGCTCATACAGAAACCAAAATTTATAGCGTAATTTTGAGCACACATAAAATTGGTTGCGCGCACAATATTGCTCACTTGAAGTTGGCAGCGTGCAGAATGCTGCTCTCTTGAAGTTGGCTGCGCGCAGACTGCTACTCACTTGAAGTTGGCTGTACGCCAGAAAATGCTCACTTGACGTGACAGCTGATTTTGATTCATAAAGCAGCGCGAAATTCAGCGGCAAGCAGGAAAAATAGTTTCGCTTTTTATCAGCTTTTTCTTTTCTTTATAATTTTATGTTTTCATAAGTCATGTTGAATTTGAATTGTGTTATATGCGCGGAACTGTTTACGCAAACCGATGATGTTTACGTTACCACTTGCGGCCACATGTTTCATCACAATTGCCTCATGCAATGGTTCGAGCGGTAAGCGAAAAATTTCAAAAGAAATATAAAATTTATAATTTGAAGTTAATTTACAGGTCGAAGAGTTGTCCACAATGCCGCAACAAGTGCACAACTCGAAATATATTGCGCGTCTATTTCAATTTGGCCAATTTGGATGTCAGCCGCATCGATGTGGGCTCGCTGCAGGAACAACTGGACAATGCGAATTTGGCCATAAAAATGAAGGAAAAAGAACAAAATAAAGCCGAACAACATATGAAGGAACTTAAGGAAACACAAAAGAAGTGCCTGTAGGTTAATTGGGAACTAACTTAATACATATAATAAATCTCATTTCCGACCTACAGAAAAACTATAGCCGGCCTGGAGCAGAAGCTGCAAAAGAATGAATTCCTCATTAGCAGCTATGTAGAACAGATAAAGATCTTAAAAAATGATGCATTGGTCGTTGATTCGTTGCGCAAGGAGAACAAATCACTGAAGCAACAGATCCACACAATGGAAGGCGTCTCAGCTATTCTAACAGCTGGCGCTGCCGATACTGATCGTTTGCTGAAAAACGAAGCCAATCCTCATGTCCTGGCCAATTGGGTGTCGACATTGAAGCGGGAGCTGCGCCAATGCGAGAGCAAAAAGATGGAATTGCGAAATGTGCTCAAACTGGTTCAGGGTGATCTGCGCAGAGAGCTGGACTCGAAATGGTAAAGTGAAACGGTGTACCATCTACGTTATATTGTATATGTTACAATATACAGTATACTAGATATCCCATACTGTATAATAAATACGATATACTAATATTTTGCCCCTTACAGCAAGTTGGAGGAGCAAATATCACAGCTGGAGAGCGATCTG
Source organism: Drosophila hamatofila (assembly GCA_035045345.1). Lineage (NCBI taxonomy): Eukaryota > Metazoa > Arthropoda > Insecta > Diptera > Drosophilidae > Drosophila > Drosophila hamatofila. The sequence goes on from JAWNPA010000012.1 coordinate 22,630,894, forward strand.
TATCGTACGAAGGAGAAGGTGAGAATAAACAGATATATATATATATATATAGAAATATATAATCATACGTATAGAATAGAAATATCAACAAATTTGTATGAGTGCTTGAATCCCATTAAACGCAGCTTAGTTATGGAGCCTATCTAATATCGTATTTTAAATATATCTCTGCTTATCAACAGCTCAAATCAGTTAAAAGTCAGCCAATTGATTTGGATGCTTCGAACAATTCCTTAGGCTTAAACACCAACCTTGTAGCACTTAAGCGAGAGGAAAGACGCAGCACAATCTCACCAACAACTGTATGTATCAAAATATGCCATAGAATATATATACATAATATTTCAACCTTTACAGAAACAGAACATCAAGCGCATAGAGGAGTCAACCTCACCCTATCTCAATATCAAATCGAGCAGCGTTGGCATTTCACATCTGCTCAAACCCCCCGAGCTGAGCATGACCAAAATCTCGCCGATCAAGAGTGGAGCGGGCATTAGCATGGCCTCCCATGGCGTCATACGCAAGACGCACAGTGATCTTAGTGAAAAGGTGAGTATGCAATATATGTTTCAAAATGTATATAGATGCGCTCTATTCACATCTTTTGTTGCTCTTTCTGCTGCAGTATTCGATATTCAAGAAACCTCGCCTCGTGCTGGGCGCCACCTCCAGCTCCTCGGCTGCAATGGGCTCAAATTTTGCATACAATGGCATGGGTGGTTCGGAGAAGATAGATCCGTTTGTGCAACGAGCTGAGGAGGAGAAGGAACAGCAGCAGCAGCCAACGGCTAAAGCATCAACAGTTAATTTGCGCTTAAAAGCGGGCACGCTGCGTAACTTTAAGTTAACCAAATAGTTCAAATAGCCAGAAGAAGACTGCATCAACTTTCAAATAGCATTAATTTATAGATGAATCTTGTGTAAGCTCCAATTATTGTGCGGTTGCAATTATTAGGTATGTGTGTGTGAGTGAGTGTATGTATGTGCGTTGTAGGATTTTTAACTTAGCAATGAAATATATAAAAGTAGCAAATATATATATTGTCCTTGTTTGTCTTCTCTTCTATTATGCGGCAATTTTCTTTTCCGCCGTGCCGGTCCACTCTTCGCGCAATTGCACAGTGCAGCCAAGATCTCGCAGCGCAGCCTTAATATCCTGCGCCACCGACGGATGCTCCACCATGGCCGCATTGAGCAAGTCCTCAACGCCAAATGATAGCCAAGTCTCGCATTGATCGCGTGAACGTGAAACCATGTTGCGTATGGCCCAGGCGCCATTGCGTTGGAGTATCTTATTCTTGGGATGCTGACGCAGTGCCTCCACAATAATCTCAGCAATGCCCGTTTCGAAGAAGGCAGCGCTGTGCTCCTTGACGCGCAGCGTCAGTGTTGTGATGCAAGCTAAGGCAGCCGTCAGAATGTTCTCATTTGTCTGATGTGTCTCGATTAGTTGCTTGATGATCGGTGCCACGCCCTGCTGCACTATGTGCGCCTTTACAGTATCGTGACCAGCGAGGGCACGTAGAAGTTTTAATGCCTCACGATTTAGACGATCCTCATTCAAATTATTGCGCATTATATCGAGGATAACCTTCAGACCTCCAGCATCGTCGATGACCGTGCACAACTCCTGTCGCACTGCCAGCGTGCCAAGGGTGAGAAACAAGTCGGCCAGGACATTGACATCCTCGTAGGCGGGCAGCAGCTCCACGAGCTCCAGCAACATCTCGTTCGCTATCTGCCGCGCATGCTCGTGGGCACAGCCGAACTCCACACGAATATCATCGTCCAGCACGAGGAATCTCAGCACTGCAGTCAGCTCCCTTAGCAGTCGAGGATTAGCCTTCACCAGCAGCGGTTTCAATGCCTTAACGGCATTGCTAGCCATAATACTCTGTCGATTCATTTCGTGCATAATACACGCCTTCTGTAGCCATTGCAGTGTCAAGCAGGCCACTTCCAGTTGATTCTCCAGCGAAAGCAATTGAAGGATCACAGCCATCGCCTTGGGATCATATAAATCGGGTTGCTTGTGCGTTAAACTATTTACGGCCTGCAAGCATTTGCACAGCAATTCTGTTTCCAATGTCTCCACGGCCAGCGTTTGCTCCAGCAATTGAACAAGTGCATCGTGTGCACCATTTTTTCCTGCGAGCACGCGGTGGGCGAGGGATTTTTGACATTCTTGATCCAAGATTGCGAGAAGTTCCGTTAGTTCTTCTTTGTCTGCGTTTTTTTCATCGATATGTTCCTGAATTTTGGCCACCGTTTCATTGATAAGTGGCTTACCCGTATCAGGATTTATGGCTAAGTCTTTTATAATGTTAACGAGGTTAATGCCCTGCAATGAAAACCAAAATAAAGACAATCTAATTGATTGATGACGCATACAATTTACCCACTTGTGCTTCAAATTGCTTTATTGTCTCCTCCTTGGCCTCGGAGGGACTCATTGCGAATTCGACCACATTTTCCTGGACAACTTCGTCGAATGTCTCTTGAGAAATTACTTTAGACATGTTTTATTGTTAAATATCCACTCCAAAAGCTGCAGCTGTTGATTTATGAGCAGTCTCTTATTGGGCTTTCTACTTTGTTCCGCAACAACTCCCACACACAAAAACCAGCAGAGTGAGTTTCTTTGTTTTCAGTTCCAGTTGCAGTTGAAACTGTTTGTTTAAATGCGTTGTATACAACTGATACAGTTGGTTATAAAAAATACAAATATATAAATAATACTTGATTCGGGTACAATAAATTGTTGAACTTTTTGTAAAATGCGCAACTGCAACTCAGCTGTTTGGCTGCACTCAGGGCTGCAAAAACTAATCGATGGAATTTTAAAGCCACAAATTTTTAAGATTCAGTTCCGAAATGGGCTAAAATAGTTTTATAAGCCTACTAATTGAATATTTTTTTGACATATATTTAAATATATTAAAGAAACTAAATTATTTGTTTAATAAGTATCGATACCCGATAGAAATCGTTTTATGCTCAAACTTTCCAAGTCTATCGATATGTAAATATCGTTAGAGCATCAACAAGCCCAGCTAGCGGCAGGGTCACGGCACGAAAATAGTTAATATTTACCTTTTTTAAATTTAAGTAGGCGTCATTTTATTAGTACAAGTTTTACTTTTTATACAATACGAATAATGGGTTTCGTTCTATCGAAATTTCGGGTAAGTATTGCAATTTCTAATTGCAAATACTAATAGGTGAATGACGCCAAAGCAGCGACCTATACACATATATGTATATGCAAAAGAGATTTACATACGTACGCATTTCTAATTATAGAAGGAAAAATCTACAACCGCTGTTCTGGAAGGTCTGCAATTGCAGATACAAGATCTAGAGAAATATGTGATCAATACACAGGAGCGCAAACGGCGTTTCGTAAGCAACTTTGTTGGCTTCACAATTGGCGCATATATCGTAGGCTTTGCTCTATGGTATTTCTTCTATTTCCCGCCAACAATGCAAGAGCGCATCATGTATTTGGTGCCGCTGCTATTGTTCCCCTTGCTGTGAGTAATTCAATCAGGCCCAAACCAAACGTTCGATGATCTCATTACCGAACCAAAGCAGTTGCTCATTATTAATTTTCGTTTTGTAATTATATTTCAGCATCATCTTTCTGCGTCAAATGTTTACGTGGTATTTTCAGCGAAAGCTCAATAAAAATGGCGATAAGCTGGCGCAGCTCAAGCAGAAGAAGACAAAGATATTAGAGCAGGTCATGGACAAAGAGACATACAAAGTAACTATGATTCTTACGATAGTTATCAATGATGATAATCGATATCTAATTATGTATGTATGTATATGTTTTCGGTTAGGTGGCCGTGCAACTACTGGAACGCTTTGGTGATAAGCAACAAAGTCGCATCAGTGGCCTGCTCTCTAGCAGCACAGCGCGCGCCAATCAGAGCAGCAACTCCTTAAATCGCTCCATCAGCTCCTCTGTACAGCGTACACCGCAACCAGCTGGAGCTGCAGCGGCAGCAGCACAGCGCAACATGTTAACACCGTATACCGGTGTCTATCGAAATATGAATAATAATAATGTAAATACAAGTGTGATGGCGCCGCAATTGGCACTAAATGCAACACCGCAGGTGCGCAGCACGCAGTTGTTGCGCAGGCGCACACCATTTCCCGTTGTAGATGACAGTTCACGCAGCGCATTGGATCGCATTGTGGATTTCATTGTGGGCGATAGTCCCCAGAATCGCTTTGGCATGATATGCAAGGAGTGCCACAGGCATAATGGTAATGCTGTTACATACAACTTATATATATATAATCTATATCCATCTATTTTCTTTTAGGCATGCTGCCGATAGAGGAATATGAATATACAACATTTCATTGTGCGTTCTGTGGTGTGGTTAATCCAGCACGCAAGGAGCGTCCTGTGGCACCACGCCTTTCGCTAAACGCCACGCAAACGTCAACTCTACTAAACAATGGCAGTTCCGATAGTGATTCATCAGACGATGAAGACGAGGATTCTGGTGACTATTATACATAATACAATATACGCCTCTTATCACCTAATAACTGTATTGTTTTCTTTCCAGAAGACGATAATAAGCATTTAGCGCGCCGTGCGCTGCATGACGAATTGCCATTGACTGATACTGATGCCGATATGGATATGGAAGTGGATGAAGCTGATGCCGAGGCTGATGCTGAACCCTCCACAGCGACTGCTACAAGAAAGGAGGAGACTGAAAGTACGGCCAGCCAGACTGATGCTGAAGCTGAAGCTAAGGCCAATTAAAATTTTCAACTCTCAAGAGTGCGCCATGAACAGGTTTAGGCTTCGCAAAGCGTTAGCTTCAAATAAATGCAACTTATATAGATATATAAACATATTGCTTAGAGTTAATAATTAATTATTACAAATAACACACATTGTTGGTAAGCAAATCTAGCTTAGAATCTTTGTTCACTTTAGTCAGTTCCCCCCTCACTAGTTTAATCTGCAAACAAGAATTACTTGAAATACAAAATTGTAAATTGAATACAACGAAAAAAAAAAACAAAAACAAAATAATTACTTAAGTATGCAAATTGTATGCAAATTCGCTTTCTTTTAAACGCCACACCTTAATGCAAACGCCCCGTTAAGTGCTAAAGGAAATTGATAATTAAAAAAACAAAAAATATACCAAAGGCAGGCGACAGCTAATGGCTATAATAATTTTCAGTGTGACAAAAAAGGCGAGCACGATAGTTGAGACACTCACACACACACACTTATCTGACAGGCGACGGCTATACAATAGCAGTGTGACAAAAAAGGCAAACACGATAGTTAAGTTATCATAAGCAAGAACAAACACACACACACACACACATGTACACAGCGTAGTCCACTCAATTGTATATGTATGCATACATACATATGTGAGTACATTATGCGAATGGTCAACAATTTCAATTTCGCTGGCTTTTATTTTTCCGGGCCATTGATCAAGGCTAACGAGAACAGCTTGCTCCATCACCACCACCACCACCACCGGCAGCAGCACCACAAGCAATAACCACCTACAAGTGGAGCAGCCGCGCCCGCGCACATTCCTAGCCAATGGCTGGCTATCAAGCTGACTGGCTGGCTGGCGGCGGTTGCAAACACAAATTATAAGAATTAAACTAAATCTGTTACAAACGTTGCCAACAATTGGACACATTCAGCAACAAACTGTTGCAGCTTCATGCATTAGTGTGTGTGCATATGTGTGTGTTTGTCTTATTAGCTCATAATTTGTGTGACAGCGCATTTATTCGCCTCGTTATTGAGTGCTGCCCAACACTGAACTCTTACGTTGTCCTTCTCCCTCACTCTTGCGTGCTGCCCACCAGTGAACTCTGACGTCCACGCCTTTTCTCTCTCGCTCCAGCTCAGCCAGGAAGTCGAAGTGCGTGCGTTACGTTTCTCGTTTACTTGGCATTGGCATCAAGCTACATTGCGTACGGCCCACTGCTTGGACAACGCGTTTTTTTTTTTTTTTAGAGGTGACAATTGCAGTGCAACAACATTTGTACGTTTGTATTAGCGGACCAAAAACCTGCTTCAACTAGGGTTGGGCAATTAAAAATTCTGATAGGAAATAAAGTAGCTTTGATAAAGCTAGACTTTTAATCAAAATTTTATACAAAATAGAAAAGAGAGCAATATAGGTAAAAAAAATTCGATTATTAAGAAAAACTTTTAAAATATATGTAAACTAAATTTAAATATTAAAATAAACTTAATAATTACTACTTACTAATAATAATCTTGCAAAAATTTAGTTTCAGTTATAATTAATGAAATACATTTTTTTAAATTTTTATTTATAATTGTAATTAATTCTAATAAATAATTATTTATTTATGTTATTATTTATTTTAAACATAATATTTTGTATTGTTAAATTAAATAGAATTATTAATTTATTAAGATAATCAAAAATAAATCTATGATAAAAATATAATATTGAAAAATGTTTTTTTGTTTTTTTAAATATAATTTGTATTATAATTATAGCAACATAAATTTTATAACAAATATTATTCCCTTTATATTTATTTTAAATATATGTAATAAAAAACTAATAAATATGTAAAAAAAAATGTTTAAGTTGAATTTATTTTTAAGGGAAATATTTATTTATTTATATATACATATACGAATTTACATATATATGAAAATATTATTTTTAAAAAAATGTATTATTTTCTTACAAGATTAGAACTGAAGTTTACTATTATTTATATATGATAGTTAGATATAAATATAATTAATACAAACTGGCTGCTAAGGCCATAAGCTTAAGTTGACTATTAGTTTTATGGGCCATTTTTGGAACCAATTTTAGTTATTTTTAAATCATTTTCTGCGCTTCTAGTTTCTGGTCTTTATTTTTTAAATATATATATTTATATTTATATATAAATATAAATATAAATACATATGTATATATACCATATTCTGTCTCTTTAATATTTATCTTTTAATGTCATTTTCTGATTAGAATTTAAAAGCCTTTTGCAGTTCTTCTCAACTCTTTTTGGCAAAACTCTTAAAATACTTGAAGATTGGTGAAATAATTGAGCAATTCTTAAACAAAATTTGGCTAAAAACTATTTGAAAAAAAAAAGGTATATATATATATAAATTTCGTATAACGCAACCCTAGCCTAGAATCTCGGAGCCTGCTGCGTTTCTATGTGGCAAAGTAAAGCAAAGCATTGAAACTAGTGCAAGTTCGCTGCACCGAAAACCCGTTTACAAGCGCCTTCCGGGCGACTGTGTGGACAAATGCATATACATATATATAGATATAGATATATATATAATTTATATATATATCAATATATGTATGTGTATATATTTGTATCAGGAGCTTAGCGCGTTGGCGAAGGTGTCGATGCTTGGCGGCACGACTAGGAAAAACCTGCGGCACACATAAAGTGATTCACGAACAGATTCCGAACGTGTGGCTTGTGGCATGTGGCATGTGTGGCAAGGGTTGAGAAGCTTGGCCAAAAATAAACAGCAAAACGCCAACGCGCCAAGTGGAGCAGGCCAACAAAACAGATACCATAAGAGACAATGTTTAGAATGCGAACGGGGCTTAGTTCATTGCTATTGCTAATGACGGCTGTAACTTGATATAAACATATACATATATCGACTATACATATACATATATATAGAGACATATGCATATGTGTTTGTGTCTGTCGATTTATTTGTTCGCTCGCTCAACAAAGACTCTAATAATAATCTGTGTGGCCAATCAAGCAAAATATGCGCGAGATCAGTCAACAACAACAACAACAGCAACAACAGCAACAACAACAACCACAATAGTTGCAACCACACCAAATCTTAGCCAATGAAAGTGAAACCGAGCCCCGAGTCTCGATTCTAGCCGGCATAGCCGAGAGAGCCAGAGTTCGTTCGGGCCTATAAAAGCTAGTTGACGGCCGTGTTTGTCCCACAGTGCAGCGCTGACCACAAATCCAATTGGAAGTTTAATTATATTCAATTTTATAGTCCAATTGGCAACCAGGATTACCCACTCTACCCTCAACATGTTCTTCAAGCTGGTAAGTTAAAGGTGGACGCAGTCTAGGCGACAGTCTTTTTAGCTGCTCTGATGATGCTCCTTTGCAGCTCTTCGTCTCCTGCCTGGTTGTGGCTTTGGCCAAGCCACAGCTTCAGCCCGCTGCCCAGTATCCGGCTGGTGTCAATCCACAGGACTGTCCCAACTTCCCGCTCTGTGATAATGCACGCTTGCACAATCCCCAGTCGCAGTGGCAGCAACCGCAACCCCAGTGGCAGCCGCAGCCCCAGTGGCAGCCACAGCCCCAGCCGCAGTGGCAGCCACAGCCCCAGTGGCAGCAGCCGCAACCTCAGTGGCAGCCACAGCCCAGCTGGAATCCTGCACCCGCACCGGCGCCCGGTGGTGGCGATAAATATCCAGCTGGCATCAATCCACAAACCTGCCCCAACTATCCCTACTGCGATGTGAATGCCGGCCATGCTGCAGCGCCAGTTGCAGCGCCTCCATTGCCCGGCTGGACGGAGCGTCTCTATCCCGCTGGCGTGTCCCCACAGCAGTGCCCCAACTTCCCCTACTGCCACTAAGTGCAGCAGCCGCATCCATTCCGTCTCTACATACTCTCTTTCACTCTATAGCAGCGCGATCCTATCCTCATTTAGCTTCCTTCTAGTTCTCAACTTTTGAAATTCTTGTTCTTGTTGGCGTCAAATAAAAAACTGAAAACAAAACATGTTGGTCACACAAAAACTACAGTTTATTCATTTTATTTGGAATATATATTACTCGAAATGAACTCTTTTTTGCAGCACTGCGTCAAGTCGAATTGGATATTCAACAGTACTTTTGTAGTTCGCTAAAATACTATTTATGCTTCCTTAAAATGGATTTCAGCCCAAAAATATGGATATGGTGTTTATTTTTTTTTATTTTTTTGGTTACAAATATTGTCTATATTTGGGTTTATATAAAAAACAACTTAAATATACATATTTTTGGCAAATATCTAGCTGGATTTTCTAAATATTTTTGTTTAGTATTTTTTTCAAATATAACTCTTCAATTTATTATATACAAATATTTTTTTTTAATATAACTTTAAATTTAATACTTACAAATATCTAATTGGATTTTCTAAAAATTTTAAATACATGTTTTTTAATTTAAAACTCCTTTATATATAATTTTTGCTAATATCTGATTGGATTATTTAAAAGTTTTTTAAAGGCTCTTAAATATATTATTTGCAAATATTAAATTGTATTTTCTAAATATTTTATATATTTATACTTTTTGTTTTGCTTAAATTTTTATCTATTTTTCATAAATAAATATTTAAATAGCATTAAATTTATTTTCCGTATATTTAAATTATTTTTTGTACCCTTATCTAATTAAAATTATATATATATAATGCAGTATAATTGGTTTTAAGGTTCGTTTTTCTGTCATATATCAAATTTGACTTTTTGAAAATAATTGAATTGAAAGATTTGTGGAATATTTACTTTACCTTGATATATATATTAAACATGCCAATTGCTTGAACAAGCTAAGTCTAATTGGACTTCTTGGTATGTTACACAATGAAACAACTTATTGAATTTTTTCTATTGTATTTCTGTCGTTTATTCTCTATTCTTATTTGATTTATTGCTTAGTCTTTAGTTCATTGATCTTGGGCAATTCCATATACATTACGTAGGTATTGTAATGTATTTAATTGGATTTTTGGTATGTCATACCGTATAAACTCTTGAAGAATTTGTATATTGAGTTCAATTCCAATCCACTATTCTAACTTACTTAAATGTATGTCTATTTATATATACAATATATTTAGAATACATATACATACAAAATTAAATCGCATTCTAATAAAAAGTTCCTCTAATTCATTTGAAATTGCCATCTAATTGGAATAGAGAGTGCACACAATCATTGTCAGTTTTGCTCGATTCCAATTTGATTTATGTCCCAGTCTTTAGTTGCTATCATTAAGTTCAAGTAAATACTCGTTTTGAAAAGTTGAATCCAATCTTTGTCATAAGCCACGCCTCGTTGTCTGTTCCACTCTTAAAGCAATAGATCACCATTAAACTTCGCCACAGACACTGCGGAGGCTGTTGTAATTGAAGCCCAAGATAAATGCCAAATGAAATATGTTAAGAGATGTTGGTTTAACAATTTTGTTATTCCCCTTTTTATAGGTGTGAAGCAAGAGCACGAACATTTGACCAATGCAATTTTTATTAACTCACAATCTTACAGATATACATATATACAAATTTTAATGAATGATATATAAATATCTATTTTAGGGGCTGTAAGCTTATAAGAGAGATTTTTTAAGTCGAGAATATTTTTTTAATTTTATTCTAATTTTCCTATATTTTTCTATTCTTACATTTTTATACTCTTACATTTTTATTTTCTCATATTCTTATATTTTTATATTCTTCTATTTTTATACTCTTAGATTTTTCTATTCTCATATTCTTATATTTTTATATTCTTCGATTTTCACATTGCTATATTTTGATATTCTTATATTCCTATATTCTTATTCTTATATTCTTGTATTCTCATATTCCTTTAATCTTATATTATTATGTTCTTATATTCGTATATACCTATAATCTTATATTCCTCTACGTTCATATGCTTATATTCTTATTGAATCAATTCTAAATCCTTTGAAAAGTTAGTTTGAATCCAATCAGCACTAGTTGTATTATTTTAAATAAAATTCAAATTTTTATAATTTTGTAATATAATTCAAATTTTTATAAATTTTGTTTTAAATATTTTAGCTAATCTTAATAAAATATTGAACATATTAAAAGAAAGTGAAAGTGATAGAGTAAGATTCTATCAACATAAATTGTTTTATATTATAATTAAACACTAGTCCCCGGTTTTCCCCCATACCAAAAAAAAACAAAAAAAAAAAAAAAAAAACAAATTATCAAATCAAATCAAAACCCGTAAAAATTGTGAATCAATTAATTTAGTTACATAAACTATCTAGCCATGAGCAAAGCAACTCAAATTAGTCCTTGGCTCAAATCACAATTACACCAAAGAAAATCAATCGAAAATGTAGTTAATTTAGTTGTGTCATAAAAACGTTAACCGAAAAAAGAAACCTTGTGTCATGTAATAAGAATGTGCCACGCCCACGCCCACGTGCCGCCCAGAAATAGAGCTATCAGCTTACATGAGAGCGAGCGAGCGATTCCAGTTCCGTGCTTGGAACAAGGAATTGGACAGGTGATCAGCACAGCTCGATTGGGCTTGGGCAGCAGCTTGGATTGGATTGTTGTTGTTGCTGTTGCTAGTTGACCCCGAGTTGAATTTTGTGAAAGTCGTTCTTGCAAAACGGCAGCAGCGGCTGTGGCTATGGCTGTGGCGGTGGCGGCGGCCACATCAAGCGACCAGCCAACTGGCCAAGGTCAAGTGCAACTGCAAATTAAAGCCAACTAGAGTCGAGCACACACTTACATAACCCGAAAAAAAAAACACCAAAAAGCATAAAAACAACAACAATTCCAGTTTACAATCGAAAGAAAATCTCACTTTTATTTACAAGCATTAAATTAAAATGTTTAATGCGTTTGTCTTTTCACTAAATTGTACAGATATTTACAAGCTCTCTCTCTCTCTGTCTCTCTATCTCTATCTCCATCTCCATCTCTTTCTCTACCAGCCATGGGAGAGGGAGGATGCCCAGCCCTTGTGGAAATCATGATGGTAATCGTGATGATCCTCGTGCACATGGACGGGCACGATCTCTTCATGGTGCACATGATGCACGGGCACCTCCTTATAGACAGGCACATGCACCTCCTTGTAGACGGGCACATGCTTCACCACAGGCACTGCGATCTTCTGGACATGATGATGATGCACCGTGTGCACCTTGTAGGGCACATGGATTGTATGATGTTCACTGGTGGGATGTGAATTGGGATAAGGTAAGAATTGTTACAAGAAATCAAAATCAAATTGGAAAGGAGATAATGTGTGGATATAACAAAATATTTGTATGATTAGTTTCAAGAGAGAGAAATTGAAAACACTGATGGAGACTAGGAATGGTTTAGTCTGAGAGATGTTTTTAGAATCCAATTGGTAACTGAATAAAAGTGAAAAAGTTATGTCTATGATGCAAAGAGTAATCCTATTAGAATATGAATATGCAGAATGTAAATATTGATAAAAATCCAATTGGAAAATTGAAATTGTAATAACTACGCTAACAGTAGAGACTATAATATTCACCGATAGGGTGGAAAACAAAATTCCAATTGAAAACGGATAAAATCGGATAAAATATAAAATGCTTATAATCATAAAAATGCTAGAGAAACAAAGGATAATGCTGACACATGGGGATAATGATAAGAATAATATTGTTGAACAGCAGGATAATGTTGACTAAAGGGGATCAGGGTAAGAATTCTCTTGGCGAGAAGAGCATAAAGAAAAATAATATGGATAATGATAAAAATACTCTTGGCGAGGAGAGGATAATATTTACTAATTGGGATGACTACAGGGATAAGAAAAGAGTTCATATCCAATAACAAATCCAATTGGAATACAAATAAAAGTCAGATAAATGATATGCTTGCAGAGCAGACAAAAATAATATGAAGTAAGAATTGCTATGCAAATCGAAATGGGAAAGTGAATAAAAGTGAAAATTTAAATGTCTAAGCTAATGATATGCTTGGAGAGGCGAGTCGAGACGAGGCGAAGGTAAATGAGGGGAGATTGATTGGTGCAGTGTCCAATTGGCATTCAATGTTATTAGCTAATCAGTTAATAGCTGGCAGTCGTCTCGACTTGTTTGAACGGTCCGCTCTATTGGCAAGTTGCTTGAACTTGGCTCGGACGTGGAGTTCCGAGAGAGTTCGTAGCAGTCGCCGCATGGTCGATCAATGCTCGGAATTTTTAATTGATTCAATGCAATTATGTGCGCATTATAATTCGCTAGCCAGCAAATGCCAAGCGTCGCCTCGAAAATTCCTCAGCGTTGCGCCCAGGTTCACTGTCTGCCAATTGAACTCGATTACAATAACAGCAACAGTAAATCGCTATATAGATGTATACATGTAGGGCTCTGAGTGTTAGCTTAGCTCTACTTATATTGTGATTGCTTCATTTGGATTCAATTACATTCATAATTCATAGCATTTTAAAAGCCATACAAGAGATCGCGTCGATCATAAGAAAATCACATCAAAATCAAACTTCGATTGCACAACAACACGGAAAAACGTTTTCAGATAACGCTCTACCAGGTGGTAAATGGCAGTTTGTAGTTGGTTTAATGGTAAACGTTTTATATTGTTATATGTTATGTTAGTTAAAGCGGTTTGCGTTTATGTCTGACTGTTTTATGGTTCACTTACTGTTTGCCAAAGAAACCGGGACTGGGCGCGCAGTAGGCCACAGCGAAGAGCGCAACAAAGATCTGGAAAGGTGAACAAGAGTTTAAAAAAAAACTAGTTAGTACAAACAATTTATAGATATTAAATATATAAATTTTTAATTACAAATAAAAATTATGTAAATTTTTCAAGAAGAAATTTAGAAACATCAAAAATTTGTAAGAACTAATTTTAGATCTTGCTTCAAATTACCCACTGTTTTATATCTTAATGTGTAATATTTATTCATTCTTTTTTTTTTAATATTATAAGGTATATTATGTTAAATCATAAGATTATACGATATATATGGTAAGATCTTGAGCTAGGCATAACTTTGAATATTAGTCGAAAGAATTTTTACTTAAATTTATTTATGAAAAATCTGTAGATAGACTAAAAGTACAGTATAACTTTTTTATATTATAAATTTGGAGTGTGAATTGGATTCTATAATATATTTTGAAAAGATTCTACAAAAAATCTATATTGAAAAGATAACTTATAGGAGATCCCAATTACAAACTATATTTTTAGATTTGCATGTTTTCCATAACACTTATTTGTTATTTACAAAATGGATTTTCTAATATTTCGCACACGACAAAATACGAAATTTTCCGTATACAAAAACTTTTATTTTTCAGATAGAAAATATATATTCAAAAGTTATAATTTCAATTAGAATTTGATCAAAAATTTAACCGACTGCAAACAAAAATCTAAACCTTTTAAAACTATTTTAAAATTATTTGAAAGGCAGGGTATTTAATAGCTCTGATAGCTTTTGATAGAGTTGTTGCTGAATGTTTCAATTCTTATATTTCTTTAACTTCAGTTCACAAATTAATTTCAGGGTATTGCCTAGTATAAACTGTATATACACTGTTACGCCCTAATGTATTTTAGGGTGAAAGGGTTTTGTTTAGCCCACAAAAGTTACATATATTAATAATACAATATTTATTTATTGCTCAACTGTAAATTGGTAAATAATTTTGTTGGTTGGCCAAATTTTCAATTAAGGCCAAATCAATAAATGAACTAAAAATAATGTTGTGACTAAAAATAAGTAAAGTAATTGCTGCAATCTATTTTAAGTAAAGGGCAAAACGTTTAATAACTAAAAAAAATTTGGCAAATGGATTTATGCAATTAAATCAATGGAGATCGATCTATGAATGGATTTATATATACATACATATATATAAAAATATATGTTATGCGAATTTGATTAAATTTAATTTGTTAATTAATTTCAATTATTTTTTTTTTAATTCTCAATTTAAAAAAAAAAAATAAATAAATTTCAAAGATATATTTTTAATATTTTTGATAGCTAAAATTTTTATTTTCTTTGATTTTTGTAAACTAAATTTTTTTATTTATTTGTTTATTTATTTTATTTATTTATTTTTTTTAATTTCTTAATAAATTTGTAAGTTGAAATTTTAATTTTCTTTAATTTTTGTAAAATACAATTTTTAATTTTGTATTTTTTTTTATTGATTTTTTTAAATTATATTTTTCAATAAAGTATTTAAAGAAAATAATTATTTCTTTAATTACTGTTAGCTCAAATTTTAATGTTAATTTGTTCTTCTTTTGCTAACAAAATTTTTGGATTCAAGTCATGGCACAATTTGTTAGTTTGTTAATCCAGTTTAATATAAAACGTTTGTTATATAACTTTTGGAATGACTTTTATTCCTGTTCAAGAGCTGCACTATTATATAATATTTATATATATTTTCTTTTTTTTTCACACGCGAATCCTTTATTTATTTACAGTTTTTATTTACTATATGAACTCTCTCTCTTAAGTTTCGGGTACACTTACAAAGACTTTAAGAGCGTTCATATTTGGGTATTTGTTGTTGTTAGCTTAGCTTTGTGGTTTATGGCCGCTGCGTTTGCCAATGTCTGCCAATGACTGATAACCAATGGCCAATTGCTCATCCGTTTTATACACAATTGCAGGCGCTAACAGCGGACGTCGCAGCGACGACAGCAGCAACAACAGCAGCAGCAGCAGCACGAGTCGTAGCAGCCGCAGCGGCGACAACAGCAACAGCAATCAATGTAAAACATACGTGACGCACAGCAGCAATAGCAACAGCAAAAGCAACAGCAACAACAAAAGCAACAGCAACAACAACAACAACAACAGCAGCAGCAGTCGCGGCTACATTAACAGTCGGCTCTAGCAGCAATAGCTGCAATAGCAACTATAACAGATATCACAACAGTTATTACAACAGCAACAATTGTCGCAGCAGCAACAACTACAGGAGTAACTACAACAGCAACAGCAACAATTGTCGCAGCAACAATACCAGGAATAGCAGCTACAGCAGCAACCGCAACAGCAACAATAGCAACAACAACAACAACATACACTTTTAAGTGCTTTATGAGTTGCTTAACCAAGAGGTCTGCCCACTAGTCAGCAACAACAACAACAACAACAACACTCTGGGGCAACTGTTTGCTATGTATGCTGCAGCAAGAGCACGCATCAGTTGCTGCTGCTACTGCCAAAATGAAATCACATTTAAAGTAATGAAGATGTTGCTGTTGTTGTTGTTGTCGCTAGCTTGACATGTACAATCGAACTTTGACGGGGCAAATTTGTGTGCAGATTTTGAGTGTTTTGTTTGTCTGTAAAACAACAAACAGCATTAAGAGAGAGAGAGAGAGAGAGAGAGAGAGAGAGAGAGAGATAGAGAAAAAGTTGTAGAGTGTGAGAGGAAGAAGAGAAGCATATTGGTTAGGCAGTATTTGGTGGAAAAGTTGGAATTGAGGAAGTTGCTGGAATTAAATATTGTATAACTGCGGCTGGAATTTCGGGTTTGTGGAAGTAGGCTAGCAGTTAAATATATTAAACATGTTTGCTTAAGATCTTGTGTCTATATTCCATAAACATACCTAGTAAAATATCTCTATCGATCAATCTTAACTTTATTTCTTCATTTTCATCTACACATACATAACATATATTTGTTTTTATATTTTTGAAGCTTTTCATCCAGCAATAGATATATCTATATCTATATATGTTTATTTATCTATATCTATCTATATACCTAATTAATGACTAAACTTTGAGCGAGCATTAAACCGTCATCGACAGCAACATTGACAACATTCTGATATTGTCATAATGATATGGATGTCATAATGCGATTTATTGTTTGCAATCGGTTTCTGAAATTATTCCATATGAATGATCAACTGGCACATGAAGCATATATGTGTGATTACTTAAATACGCATACATATATATTGGCACATATTGCTTAAGAGCCAAAGAGACGTCCAAAAATAGACATAAAAAAGTGAATGTCAGGGCAGCAACAGCAACAGCAACAGCAATGGCTCAAAATTGTCCAGTCTTATCCCGAGTAAATCAGACTTCGAAAATAAAAAATACATCTTTGCAGACGACCTTGACATGCAATCTGCACATAACAGCAACTGTTACTTTTATACGTTATTGCTGCGATAATTGTTGCTGTTGGTGTAGCTGTTCATGTTGATGATGATGCTGTTCAAGTTGATGCTGTCTTTCCGGTGACAATCATTGAGTTTGCTGTTGCTGCTGTGGCTGTTGCTATTACCACTGTTACTTTTGCTGATGTTGGTGTTTATGTTGCTGCTGCTTTTGCTATTGCTGCTGGTGTTGTTGCTGCTGCTGCTGCTGTTGCTGTTGCTGCTGCTGCTGTTGCTGCTGCTGCTGATGCTGCTGCTGCTGCTGTTGCTGCTGGTGTTGTTGCTGCTGCTGCTGCTGCTGCTGCTGTTGCTCCTGCTGTTGGTGAAGTTGTCGCAGCTGTTGCTATTGCTTCAGCTGATTTTGCTATTGCTGCTGGTATTTCTTTGATGTTGTTACTGTTGCTGCTGCAGATTTATATTGCTGCTGCAACATGCTGTCGATGTTGCTGTTAAAGATTACTCTCTTTATAGTGGTTGCTATTGCTGCTGCTGCTGCTGCTGTTGTTGATGCTGCTGTTGGTGCTGCTGCTGCCGTTGCTGCTGCTGCTACAGCTGCTGCTGTTGTTGCTGTTGTTGTTGCTGCTGTTGCTGCTGCTGCTGCTGTTGCTGCCGTTGCTGCTGTTGCTGCTGCTACTGCTGCTGCTGCTGCTGCTGCTGCTGCTGCTGCTGCTGTTGCTGCTGCTGTTGCTGCTGCTGTTGCTGCTATTGCTGCTGCTACTGCTGCTGCTGCTATTGCTGTTGCTGCTGTTGCTGTTGCTGTTGCTGCTGTTGATGCTATTGCCGTAGCTGTTTCCTGTAGCTGTTGTTGCTATTGCTGATGTCGTTGCTGCTGCTGCAGGCTATCATTTGGTTGCTGCTGTTACTGCAATTGCTGTTATTACAGTTGCTGTTACTGCAGTTGCTTTTGTTATTGCCTTTGCTGTTTGCTTTTGCTGCAGCTTTTGTTGTTGTTGTTGTTGCTGTATCAATTGTTGCTGTTGCTGCTGGTGCTAGCGGCGTCAATTAAACCCATTAAATGGGTCACAATTGTCGTGGAGGCGGCACATCCGATCACAATCACGCCTCACGTACGACCGTCTGCTTAACATAAACATAAGCAACACCAACAACAAATTTGCAATAAAACGCATTTTTTTCGGTATTTTTTTACTACCCATTTTGGGGCAATTACTTAACCAAATTTCGAGCCCTCTTTTTCCCCCTTTTTCTACTCTACTTCTTTCTTTCTTTTTTAGCTAATCAGCAAATGCAACACACGCAATTGATTTAACAAGCATTTGTCGATCGATTTGTGGGTCGATGCCACAAAATAATAAAAAAGATTCACATAACAGCTGATTGCGCACTGATGCACTCTGTTAAAGTTGCTGTTAATAGAAACTGTTTATGTTAACAACATAAAGACCTACATTGACCTGTTAACTGTTGCTGTGGTACTGTTGCTTTGGCTACAAGCTTTTAATTGACACTGTTAAATAAAATAGTTGACTATTAAATCAAACTGTTAGCTGAAAAAGTTAACAAAAAAACTGTTACCTATAAATTGTTAATGAATATGTAAAATAAATCTGTCAATGAAGATTATTAATTCTGTTAAGTGAAGCTACTAGGAGCTGAATATCTTACAACCATCTATTAATTATAATACTTTACAGCGCTGTTAAATGCTGATAATCCTTTAGATTATGTTAATCCTATTGTTATAGTATACCATAACATTTTAAAAGAACAGCAACAGCTCAAGCTTATATTGAAGGAGCTGTTAGCAGAGGCTGTTGAAAAAAATGTTAGGAACAATATGTTAGCAACAGTAAACGATGTTAAGTATGTTAGTTCGTTTTAGTTTCTATTGTTTTATACACTTCTCAGGCTCAACTTGGGCTCAATGCCAGAATTTGCTGAGATGATTGACTTACATGTATGGCGATGTTAGACTTTCTGTTATGTTTGATATGCAGCACTCTTCTACTGTTATTGTGGCTGCCACTGTTATCGGTGATGCAACAGCTGTAAATCAGTTTTAACAGGCTTTTAATGTTGCTGCCACAGGTACTCTGAGCTATGTGGGTGTTGCTTTGCCTGTAGCTAGCTCTTTTACTGCTACTGTTAAAACTGTTAGCAGTGTTAAACTATGGTCAGCTAAATGCACTTACTGCCCACCTGTTGGGCTGTTTTCACTAAAAGCTGTTAAATTTTTATTGCAGGCTGTAAATGCTGCTGTTACGACTGCACTCCGATCGCTAAACTATGTATGTTATATGTATAAATGGGTCTGTGTATGGCTATCTCTGTATATGTAGGCCAATTGAGTATATATTTCAGCTAGAGGGCAGCGCGAGCCAGCGCCCAGCTGCATTTGAAGCATTTGCAGCATGTTGCATGTGGATGCTATAAGCACGCCTGCCTGGCCCGGCCTGCCTGGCTGCCACACAAATTGCCCCGCTTTGACTTGGCTGGCAAAAAACAAAATTACATAATAGTTATTTGTGTGATAAATATGCCAGCGAACTCAAATGCGTGCCCCACACAGCGAGAGAGCGAAAGAGCCAGAGAGAGGGAGAGGTGAGAGTGAGTGAGAGCGTAAACAATCATATGCTTTGCTACTGTCCGGATTATAACTTTCATTTTCAGTGCGCGAATCCCAGATTGCAAATGCAAATGCTTCCTGCTAAGTCAGTTTTAGTTCAATACCCTGGAAATCATTGAAAATGTGTGAACAGGGTATATGGGTATTGATTGAAATGAAATATGGCAGGCAGAAGTGGGTAGAGAGACCATGAAGCATAGACCCATCTATCATAACTCATAAACTAAAATAGCTAGAACTCAAAAATTGAATATATATATTTTTATATACCATATACTGACTAATTTTTATCTATTATAATTTGATATTCCATTTCAATTGCTTACTATAAATAAATATCGATATTTTGACTTGGTTTTTTAAGCATAACTGGAAGACTATAAGAGCTAGTGATTTGAAATTTCGTAAGTAGATGCCCGAAATGGAAACACAAATCAAAATATTTCCAGCATTAGATAGGTAAACCAATTTCTGCTAGATATTAACATATATTATATATTATAGTGTAATGTATAAAAATAATTTAATATAATTCTTGATCTTTGCTTTACGCGCATATTTGATTGTCATAAATACACCCTGAAAATTTCATAAAAATCGTATTTATACAACCGGAGTTATTAAGGAACATATATTTATATATTATAGAAAGAACAAGCACAGGACTATCGAATTCGCTTATGTCTGCGTGTATTTGCATATATTGTATATACGGCGTATCTTATAGGCCCCCATTCCCCACTAGCGCACGCTTTTATGTTTTCTTTCTCGATTTTTCCCCCAATTAGTTTCGTAGAAATGTGGGGCATGCAACACTAAACAGCCGCTTGAACTGTCATTTTGAAGCAGCTCTATATCAATTTTAAAGCCAACTTCAAGTTTATTTCGCTGTTCAACGCAACGTGGAGATAAGTTTGATGAATATGGAGTGATTGAACACAAATTGAATGCGATACACACGAATCGTTTATGATAAGCAGACAGGCGACTGCGCTAATGTCCCCCCTCATGCATAGAGATTGCCTAAACCAGTTATGCCAATACCACTGCCACTATCCAGTATCAGCCAAATAGCCCATTAAGTGTTACCAATTCTTTGCGCATTAAGAATCCGATTCGGTAATTAAGTTAAACACTTTATGGCAATAAATTGAATTCATATTTTTCAATCTGGTTAATCTAAATTGGAGCTTGAAGTGTTCTACATTCATAAAGTGTGTGTGTGTGTGTGTGATTGTGTGAGTCTGTTACAAACTATGTAAAAGTGAGGTTAAATTGCATGAAGTAAGGTTAGGTAACGGTAATTTCATCATATTTTTGACTTGAGCCTAAAATATCGTATAGCAAAAATAATTGGAAATGTTATAGAACAAACTCTCTAAAAGTGAGGTTAGATTGCATAAAGTAAGGTTCGGTTGGAATAATTGGTTCGTATTTAAGATAGGAAATTCAACAGCTAAACTGTTTTAAATTTAAAAGGAAAAGATCTCTGAAAATGAGGTTAGGTTGCTTGAAATTTTTAGAAACTGTGCTACATATTCAATATTCTTTAGAACATCGACAATTTGTAGCTATATCTTATGATCAATATCTTAATCTGTATTACTTACAGATTTACAAATTCTCATAGTCAATATCTTATCTTAGTCGATTGGTAATCTTATTACAATTTATTTTCTCATATTCTTTAACCATTCAAAATTCAAATTCAACAATATCTCTTAATCTTACTGCATAGTTAAACGTCCGTTTTAGCTATTCAGTTCTCATAGCCTGATAGGAATGTAAATGCCTCGCTGTCTGGCACAACTTGGTCTATGCAGACTTAAGATCTTGATTAATCAATTTCTGGCTAGCAAAAAACTGATATTAATATTAATATTCAGAACCTCTTAGCCATGCTTTGCATACATGCCACAAAAGTTGCTTCAAGGCTTACTCGGAAGAACCTATCTATATGTATATAAATATATACTTATCTATATGTATATATATACATATCTATCAACGCCCCTCTCTAACCATTCTTAAGCAGAATTTCTGATCAAAATTCTTGTGAAGTAGCCGCAGCAAAAGTTTTGCATGGCTTATATAATTAAGATAGCAACAATATATATGTATACATGTGTATATATATTTGTATATTTATTCATTGAGTCTCATCGGTCTCATCGTTTCACGTTTCCTGTTCGCCCACAACTGTCAATCACCTTTGTGATAAATTTATGCCGTTTACCCAATCGATGGATGCAGCGCTGTGTTTTCCATAACAAAACGTTTTCAATTTTACTTTTAGTTTTATTTTTTGTTGTTGCTTTTTTATAGGTTGGTATTACATGCTCCTTGGGCTCGATACGAGCTAACGATATCTGCGTCCGATATCGGCATTTTTTTTTAGTTTTTTTTATTTTTTTTATTTTGCTTAGACACGCGCGATTTATGGAAATTTTTCACGCTGCAAAACGTGCTGCCAAATGTTGTTGTTGCTGTTGTTGTTGCATCTGTTGCTTCTGTTCACTTGTCATGTGAGACGCGTGCGCCATTCGCTGTTCGCCTCCTGAATTTCTAAGCGACATTTGTTTTTTTTTTTTTTTTTTTGAAAACGCAAAATTTTTGGAATTCAAAAATGTGGAGCAGCCCTCAAATGAAAGAGCATCGAAATATCAAGATAATCAAATCGAATGCGAATTGTGCAATCTTAACAAATGCCAATTTATAGCAAGAGGCGCAACCTCTGCTTCTTCTTCGGAATTGTTGGCATATGCTAATGCCGACAGAAATTCGCAAACTGACCTTCGACTGGACTGGAGTGGAGTGGAGTGGAGTGGACTGCACCTTTAGCTTAATTTGTTCTGTGTACGATCTGAAATTTATGGGCTGATGGATAAACAGGGTATATAGGTTTTCTTTGATTGTATATACATATAACTATACTTGAACATAATATAATAACGAACTAAGTCTAATCATGTTTTGTTCTAACTATCCATCTGCCTATTCGTATGAATGTGTATTATGTATATATTCTTATATGTTTAAAGATCGATACAATTATCGATAAATAAATTGATCCAGTTAAACAGTTTAAATGCTTATAGATCCTAATACATATCGAGTACATGCAGATTAACTTAAATGTTAAATTATAAATTACTTTTTACATTGCCATTAAATCGATTATAATTTAAATTAAAGTTAAATTTTTCCAATATATCAAAAATTTGAAAATATGTTTAACAAACTAAAAAAAAAACTTATAAGACCCGAGCTGAAAATTTTTCATGAATGCATACAGATCAGAGCTGAGCTGCTAAATTTCTTCAAACTATTCTTATTATTATATAAGAACTCAACAAAGAAGTTTTTGATATGTATATAAATATATTTCTTAAATGATCTTAATACCCTTTTCATTAACCCTAAATTCTAGAAATTCACATTTAAAGCTTGAATGGAATTTTTTGGCAGAATTTAAAAAACTACAATTTATTAAAATTCGTTAACAAAATAGAGTATATACAAAATATATATTCTTTGAAAAATACCTAAATATTTGAAAAATTTGAATATTAAGAAACGAAATGCGATTCTACATTAATTCCTTAAGATAAACCATTTTGAATAGAGATGCAGTTCAGTAGTTTTACCAAAGCTATTTAAGAACTCTTGAGTCTAAGAAATATCCATATACCATAATCTACACAGGAATCAGCTAAACAGGGTAACTCTTATTCGTACACTTCCAACCAGAGCACACCCAAATGTTTTTATAAGCTATATTCTAAGGAATTCCTGTTCAAGAATTGAGTCTCAGAATGAGCTCAGCTTGGGCAGCTGCTTCTCTTGCTGCTGCCACTGCTGTTGCTGCTGCTCCTTATTGCTGGATACGCTCGCTTAAAGCTTGTTGGCAGCGCAGCTAGCGTCGCAGCTGGCGTCGCAGCCGACATCAACATCAACATCGACATCGCCATCGAGCGTCATCAGTTGGCAGAGGCGCTGATGAAGAACAGCCCCGGCCTGAATTAGACGACGTCAGCGAGCATGACAAGGTCGACACTTAAAGGTGTCGCCAATTATAAGGCCCCCCAAAAATTACACACACACACACACATAAACACACACACCTGCGCACACTCGCACGCACAACACCTTTGGCTGCAGTGAAAACTTGCACCAATTAACGCTTCAGCTGTTCGCTGGCAACCGAAAAAGCAAAAAAAAAAAAAACTAATAAAAGTTAAAGCCAAGTTTTGAAGGTGCATTGGCCGAGCAATTTGAATTGTGCTCTTTTTAGTGGCTCTAGCAACGCGTAAACTTAGTTCAAGTTAAGATTATTATTATGCCATTCCTTTAAGTTCTGGTTCTTTTTATTCTTTTTACCTGTTGTTGTTGCTACCGCTGCTACTTCAGCTCTTGGTTCTAATTCAACTGCTCTACTAATTCTACAGCTAGAAATAATCTAGACATCTAACGATTGCAGAACCCAAACACTTGCCTCTAATTGCGCACACATAAATAATCACGCCTTGTGGATACACTACATCTACTTGAAAGGCATATTAGCTATGTGAAAAGTTCTTAAGGGCAAAATAAAGTTTTTTAGCTAAAATTTTATTTATATAATTATAATTTTAATTTTTTATAAACAATATAATTTATTATAATTAATATGTGTTTGACTTAAAGCTTTGAAATTATTAGACAAAATTAAAAGAAAATAGGTATACTCTTTTTTTATTATTTTTTTTTTTTAAGTAAGATTTCAAATTTTAAATTGCATTTTTTACAATTTTTTAAAATAAAGTTAGGGCTTTAAATTTGAAATATGATCAATGCCTATAGTTTTAAAGTTAAAACCATTGAATATTATTAATTACTTTTAATTGTCAATATATTATTTTAAAATATTTTTCTAATAATAGAAATTTAATAAAGAGTAATAAAATTGACAACTAACCTAATACTTAAATATATTTTTAGATATATATAATATAATATACAATATATTAATAAATATTTTTTTTAAAGTATAATAATAATTAATTTCTTAAAATATTTGTAAATAAAAAAAATTATATATAAGAACATAAGGGCATTCAAATTGCGACTCGCAATCGAAGTTTGCTGCGCTACAATTTCTTATTGAAATAATTTTACGTGAGTCATTCCCAAGCGATTAGAGGAAATGGCGGCAGGCAAAAGAAGCAGCAAGAAGACGGCGCAGATGTAAAGAGAAGAAAGAGCAGAAGAGGCAGACATCGACTCAAATGAAGTTGCCTCCAAGGCAAGCGCCAGGCAGGTTCGACACCCCAAGCTAGGCAGTTGGGCCGAACGTCGAGAGGCGGCGTCTCAAGTGGGCGCAGCTAATGATCATAATGATGAACTCTAAAGAGCCAAACTTCGCTGCCGCCAGAGCTAAATGCGAAGCTAAACGCCACCAACACCAACACCAACACCAACACCAACAACAACAACAACAACAACAACAACAACAAGAACAGCAACAAAAGAGTGCGCTGCCAGCAGCGCTGTCGCCGTCTGCGTCGCCGCCAGCTGCGCTGCCTTGCTGCTCATCCAATGAGTTTCGAATACAACTAAATCAGAATTTTTTTTATTCAGTTTCAATTGTTTAGCGAGTGCGGATCGGCGAGTTCGAGTTCGAAACGCAGCGCAACCAAACGCGAAACGAAAGCGGCAAAAGAAAAGCTACAACAACAACAACAGCAACAAAAGAAGAATTCAAAAAGAATTGCAAAAAAGAAAAGAGCAACAAAAATTGAAATTGCACTGCAGCTGTAAGGGTGGGTGTGTGAGTGACTGTCTGTGTGTGATAGAGCGAGATAGCGATAGTTTGTCATTAACCGCTTTGCCAAAAATGTCAAAGCGCAACGGAAGCTAGCTAATCAAGAGTTTTACCGTTACACTTCTCAGCATAATTCGGCCGGAAAGACCGAAGTGAGAATCTGCCCGCAAAACTTAACGCCCGAGTGAAATTTTATTCGCAAAACAGCAACAAAAATAATAAAAACAAATTTAAGAGATTTGCCTATAAAAAAAATTAATATATTTTTTTTTCATAATTATTCAGAGTCGCTTTTTCAATAAATCATTCATAATTTGAAGTTTATCTTTTTTTCTCAAGCTGTCATAATAAATTAATTGCCGGCGTCTTTGCCTCCCTCTATCCCGCTCTTTGGCTGTCTCTTTCGCTCGCGACAAGCAATTAAACGTTTTTGACTAATGTGCGGGCTTTTAAGCTCTTTTGTATACCCTGGCAAGGGGGATGTTTGGGGCTTAAGAATTTTATGCATGTGTAGGTAACACATAGAAGTGGGCGTGGCTGAACAGTCAAAGTATATGTATTCCTTACTAGGGGAATCAGTTGTGTTGGTGCAGCTGAGCTAGGCATACCCTTTCTGTGACTTTGACTATCTATCGGACCTCGAAAACTACACGAGCTAGAGAGCTGAAATTTTGAAAGAAAATTCTTTACAGTGTACGCAATTTAAGTTTATCATTTTTTGACCATGCCCAATTTCATTTTCATCTTATGAATAAATATCGATGTTTCGCTTTGGTTTTTCATGCATAACTTGAAGACCGTTAAAGCGAAAAGCACTATATTTTTAATGTAGCTTTCAAAGAAAAATATACAGATAATAAATATCTTAGTTTCGGAATATCACTCCCTTTTCCAACCAAAGTTGAATAGAAAAACATTTTTTCTTATGGGAGAGTCTTAAGATTTAGTTTTTGTATACTTGATAGTATCATAATCATACTCTTAAAAGACTGTACGTCTAAAACAGAAGATTTGAGAAGTCATATATTCCATAGTGCACATGTGTATGTATGAGTTTGTATATATGTATGCGTATATATCAATTTCCGTGTTTATCTGATCATTTAAAAGCCCAAAGACGGTAACAATACAAACTGTGTTTTGATTTGAGGGCATCTCTCAGTCGTTGACTCTTACTAATTATATCTTTTTGTTTTAATAAATTTAAAAATTTTTAAATATTTGTTATTGTTTTGTATTTGATTTTACATTTGGCCAAGTGCGACGGCAATGATGGCAATTGTATTTACGCATTGCTGAGCACTTTGTCATTCAAATATGGCTAATTACAAAGTGGCCGAAAAACTTTTGTCGCAAAAGGTCAAAAGGCCTCTAAGCGAGAACTAGTGACGCAATCAAGGAAGACAAATAAAGTTGGGCCAATGACACGCCTCACTCTCCCACACTCTCTCCCTCACACACACACACACATACACACACACACACTAATACAGACAGACAAATTTAAAGCCAACAGAATTTCTTTTGAGTGAACGCATAAATAAATGAGATCTCCCACATCTCTCATCTAATCTCATCTCAGCTCGGCTCGGCTCGGCTTGGCTCACATCTTTAACGATCTGCATATTTTGGCAATATAATTAACGGTGAAAAGAATGTGAAAAGTAGCGAAACGTAACGCAAAAGCCACAAAAAACTAAAAAAAAAAAAAAAAAACAAAAACAAAAAGCAACTACATAAAACTGCTCTAAAGAAATGATGCCCACTGGCACGCGAACATAAGCCAAAAAGAAAGGAGAGAAAGATACAAAGCGAACAAATATAAAGTGAAGAAAGAGCAGAAACAGAAGGTTTCTACGAAGCTAGCGCTTGGCGCTGTCTTTCAGTTCCCAAGCTCCCGTCGATCCAAACAGTCCACTTAACCCAAAACTCTGCACGAGAATGCCAAAGGAAGTGACCAAGTGATAAAAGAGAAAAACCAGCCAACAGCCACAGCAAAAAACAGTGGGAAAAACTTGTGCAAAAACAAAAAGGGAAATTATTTTTACCGCTCACAAGTGCAATGATGGAAGCTGCGCTCAGGCGGCGTCTGCTGCTGCTCTGGATGCTGCACTTGCTCGCAGATGCTGCAGCTGCGCTCACCGTGGACAATCAGCTGGTCTCGGCACGGAACGGTAAGTTACGGGGGGAGAAGATGATGGTGGGGTAGACAGAGTGAATAAAACGATTAACACATCATTTTAATTACGTATTCACTGGGGTTTTTATGGAGCCATTAACGTCTATAAAAATGAAACACTTTTATATTCTTGAGCAAGCAACAGTTAAGCTTTAAATATATGCCAACTGGTTCTTTTACGCATAGAACAGTTTGCTGGGGTTACGGGTAGTCCATGTTTTAGTCATGGTATATAGAAATTGATTGGGTTTTCTACTAGAGCTATTTGTAGTTTTATATATAGTGAGAGTTGATATACATGTCAAATAAAAGTTTTGTTTAGGTTTTATAGTTTTTAATTTTATCGTTTTGTATTAGGCTGTATAGAGAAGTGACTTCAAGATATAATTAGATATATAAATACAAACAACGTTAAAGTTTTCTTTTAGGTTGCATAAATAAGTGACTTCAACATATATTTATACATATATTATATATATTATAGAATATATATATATATATATATATATATATATATATATATATATATATATTATATATATTATTATATATTATAGAAATACAAACAACATTAAAGCTTTATTTTAACGTGTTCAGGTATATCCTGATAGTGATCCATAGATAAATAGATTATAATCCAAGTTTGGTAATCAACATTTAAATAAAATATATAAACACATTTAAAGCTTGATATTTTTCAAAGCTCTAAACATTATTTATATGATATAATATATAAATATATAGGTTTAGAATAGATTGCTAAGGAAAGTCTTGCTTATGTTGTGTAGATATAAAGTTGAAAAAGATTGGCAATGAAAATCTAAATAAAATATATAAAAATAGTTATCATTCATTAGTTTTTGGAACAGAATGTTATGACTATTAAAAACATTCTCCCATTTACTAAACATAAATCAACTGCTTCCTTTTGGTCTATCAGCCTGAAAGTTGTCTAAGCATAGCAAGTATGCCATGCCAGGGTTGACGGTGGTCCTTAAGGCTGCAATTATTTAGAGCCAAAACTTTGCACAGACTAAGGTCTGATTTTAAATTTAAGCCTTAATAAATCAAAGAATAGACTCAAAGGACTGCATATAAATCTTTTTAAGGGAGCCAGTTGCTCTAGAAAACAAATGACTTATAGGCGATGGAAATGGCTTCAAGAATTGCAGTAAACTTTGAAAAGAATAGCAGGAGAGAGAGAGAGGGAGATAGAGAGAGAGAGAGAGAGAGAGAGAGTGAGAGAGAGAGAGAGAGAGAGCGAGAGAGAGAGATAGATAGAGAGAGAGAAAGAGAGAGAGCAGAGAGGTCTTTGTACTGACTAAAGTAATTCTAGAGCAAATTTAAAATCAATTTTTGAAGGTATTTTCATCTTCTAGACATTCAACTGGTTTAGTATTCCATAGTCGGTCAAATATATGACTACAATGAGTTCTATAACTTCCTTCCTAACCTTCTCTAAGATCGCTGCATACTTTAGTTCACAATTGGATGGTTCTTCAATCCATTGGGAGTTCAATATGAATTCAATGTGTCAATATGAGTTACCATTGACATAGAATGCAACTACAAGTTTCCCTGATGGACAACATCACGTAGCGTCGCCTTACATTATTCCAATATTATATTACTCTTCAATGCATTCTTAAATTATTCCTCACAAATTACCAAAAATCTATTTCTATAGGCACTAAAACATTTAAGTCCAAATCACTTCTCAAACTACCACCCACATTCTATAATGCCGAAACGAGTACAGCTCATAAAGCACATGGTCTAGTCCATCCATCATTAATCATCGACACAAGCTACCCGCGCAGAGGGCAAAACAAATAGTTCTTTCAAATTGTCTCTTGGCTGTTGTCGCTGTTTGACCTTTTTGAATTATTCATGGAACGTCGTTAGCGGCGGGAGAGTGGAGTTCTATGGAGTACTAAGCTGGAGCTATGGGGGTCAACTGTGGTGCCACCTATGGGGCTAATGGCAGTCAACTGCGTCCACACGGCACGCAAGCCAAATAAAATTCTGAAACAATTTGAATAAAGAACAAAAGCGTCGAAGTGTGGGGAGACAATAAAACTAACCTACCGTACAGTGGAGCAAAACCACAATGAAATGGCCTTGAAAAAGGAAAAAATGAATAAATAAAGCAGGTGACATCATAGAGAATAGGGCATGGGGGGTGGGGGGGCGTGGCAGTGCATTGCATAAGCTGAACTTTATTTGTATTTATTTTTGTTGGTCAATTGCAATTGACTTGAAAATTGAGCCAAAGTGTATTTGCCTTCTTTTTTGTTTGCAGATTGCTTTGAGCGCATCGCTTTGGAGGCAATGCTGCCATTTGAGAAGACCTTCCGCACCGAAGACACCAACTCACTGAAGATGTGCAAGGAGAAGTGTTTGCAGGCGGGCGAGAAGTGTCAGGCGATCTCATTCGGGTGAGCAGCGGCGATTGCAATTTCGAGCAATTGCCCAATGAGAGAAATAGCAACAACAACAAATTTTCACTCATTTTATTACAGTGTTCATCGACGCGGAAACGGCACATGTCAATTGTCATCGGAGCAGTATGGCGGCGGGAGCGGGCGACCCGGTGGCGTCATTTTCGATCCCGACTTTGATCTGTATGCGCGCAAAACGAATTGCTTCGATTTGAGCGATAATCAGCTGGATGGTGCATCGAGTCCGATCAGTACGGGCGTAACGCCCGTGAATTTACCCAATCGTCCCATTGATGTGGGCAATACACCAGTGCTGGTGGTGAATCCCACTCCGCATACCACTCATCCGGATATGCCGCCACAGCCGCCGCCAGTGCCGCCCACTGGACCACCGCCTGGTGTCGGCGATCGTCTCTATTTCTCGCATGAAATCTATCCACTCTATAAATATCCCACGCTCTACGAGCACAACTATCCGGCGCCCAATGAGGAGGTCTATATACCGGGCGGCTATGCGGCCAATGTGCCCGAGGTGGATGAGCGCTATAGACCGTCGTATGGTCCGCAGGAAGATGATGGCATACGACCTACGCCCCATGGGCCGCCACGCCCCATCTTCGGGCTGGGCTATGGCAATGGCTATAGCTATGGCACGCCGGAACGCTACTCGCCCACGACTTTGCGACCTGCTTCCGGTGAGCGTCCCAGCTATGCGCCTAGACCGGATTATGCCAGTGATAGACCAGATTATGCACGTCCACCGCCGCCGCCCGCACGTCCCTATGATAGCTCCACACCGCCAGCCTATGGATCGCGACCCACGACCAGCTATGATCGCGATCCAAGACCCACAAGCAGCTATGATCGCGATCCAAGGCCCACAAGCAGCTATGATCGCGATCCACGGCCCACAAGCAGCTATGATGGACATCGTGAGCCAAGACCCACGGCTAGTTATGATGGACATCGGGAGCCACGACCAGACTACACCAATCGACCCGATCCACCACCACATGTTACCCACGATGGAGGATATGGTATGGGACCTGGAAATGGAGCTGGCCCAGCACCTGGCTCATCAGCTCGTCCACCTGCTTACGATAGACCTTCAGGTCCACCGCCTGCTTACGATAGACCTTCAGCGCAACCGCCCAGGGATGATTATGTGAGACGCAATGGAAGTGCTATGCGTCCAGATGGTTACTATGATGATGATAAGACTATAGCAACCTATTTCAATCCCGGGGACTATATGCATAATAATAAAAGTAAGGAATTAACCAATGAAAGTATGACCCCTCGGAATACCAAGCAAGGAAATACTTTAACTAAGCTTTTATTTGCCTAATTAATGTACTCAAATTTTGATACCTCAAATAACGATTCCTCTGAATTCCGATGTAAGGAAGGCTTCTGTTCTTACCCCAAGCAGTTAGACTTAAGCTTGTATTTGCTTAATCAATGTACTCAAATTATGATACGGATCCCTCGGAATTCTGAGCATTGGAAGATTTATGTTCCAACCTTAAGAACTTAGACCTTAATCAATGTATTAGATTTGCTTAATCAATGTACTCAAATTGCAATCATAGGAATAATTCTGATGATAATTAATCTTCTCTTCACCTCTTCACCCAGAGCCAACTATGCCCATGCCTGGTGACAGGGATCGTGATCGTTATCCCATGGATGAAATGAATGGTAAGTGCAGAAATCTTAAGTTAACTCATCTTAACAAAGTCCCAACTAATTTGGATTCGCGCCCAGCTAACAGACAGTGGGAAAGAGGAGGTTTTGGATGCGATTCGCTTTATTTAACTTTTTATTATCTCTTTTTTTAGTTTAGTTGTAACAACTAAAAACTAAGTAGAATTAACATTGCGCACAATTAAAACTCATTACGAGAGGCGGAAGGGAAAAGAAGGCGGAGGAGGAAGAGGAGGAGGAGGAGGCGGAGCCGACAGTTGACCCACATTTGGGTTTGGCTTTTATTCGCATAACAAAACTAAAAACCCATTAGACTAAGCATAAAGCGTCAATCTATCGTCGATGTGGGTGGACAGTGGGTACAGTGGGTCAAAGCGGTGGGGTTATGCACCATACTAAAGCTAAATAATCGAAAGCTCGCGCGCCATGGACAACAAAACAAATGAATTTAGCTCGCATGCTAAATGCGAAAATGTCGAGTGCAAAAGTTTATGAAAAATTGTCAACAAAGTGGGTTATCGATGGGAATGTCTGCTATGTATAGAGGGGACTTTGAAAAAAATATATACAAAAATGTATAATAATATATTGTATTATTATATTATATACTATTGTAGCTTAAGCGGCTAAAATTAGCTGTAAAACAAAGCATAGCTAAATGGGTTAACTAGTTCAATAGAGCTGGGAGGTGCTTTGAATACTATTCATATTTGTTTATATATTATTTATGGCATGTGTTGGATGATTCATTTAGTCATATTATTCATTCATATGAACTCATATTGGGTTAAAAAAGATGTAGGTGATTAAACTAAGAATTAAGGATGGGATGAGTTCTGTTAAGTCATAGTATACAAGGATTGGAATTCTACTAGAAGAACCTAGAAGAGGAACCTAAGTTATCTAAATATCTATAAATTTATAATACAAGATATAAGATATTGAAAAGGTATATACAAATAATAACATAAGAATTTCTAGGATAGGCATTCAAAGAAACGAGAGTTTAGGTCTTTAAAAAGTTAGAAGCTAAAGAAAAATAAATAATAGGAATAGGAAACAAGAAACTTAACAAAAAATAATCTTAAATTCAAAATACACATACCTAAACAAATATCGTTTACAATTCAAATCAACTGCTGCGAACTTTAATCTATCAAATCTGGAAGCAAGCATAAATAATATATGATTTAAATGTGAGTCTAAAGTGCGCTTAGACGCTTGACTTAGTAGGTAAAGCTAATTAAACATTTTACTCAAAATTATATATAATTTTAAATTAAAATGTGATCTCTAATTATGGTCTAAAATGCAATTAGACGCTTGGCTCATGAATTATAGTCGATTAAAAAATATTTATAATTATGAAATAATTAATATTTTTCTATCATTTAGCTACTTCAGTTTGAGTTGAGAAATTGCTTTGCTGTGATTTTTCTCATAAATATGAATCAACCAATTTATATAAATAATTTAAATTTTACTTATCATTTTATAGACCTAAATCTCTTTAGACATACTGAAGAAATTAAAAAAAAAATTATTTATATAAAATTGTTGATTGATATCTCAGTAATTTTTCGCACTCAAAGTGAAATAGTTCAAAAAAAAAAAAACGATAGAAAATATAGATGATAAAATAAAGTCTATAAATTTTGTGATATTTTTAGAACTTTTTTTTTTTTTTTTATCCCATTGAGTATTATAATATTATTGTGAGTCCCCGAAGCACTTCAAGTTAATTTTTTGAGCTTCTCGATTGAAGCTGCCTCTATCTCTGCAAACATATTTTTTTATTGTGTCTTTTCAGTTTTGGAAACAAGAAAAAGACACAAAAGATTAGGTCAGGCCAAAAAAAAAAAAAAATGTCGATCACTTTTGATCATACATTTTTCACTGAATATATTACAAAATATATTATATTAGAAAATATTAAAAAATGCAAATATGATATATTTTAATTATTAAGAGTTTGTTGCCCAATAAGTTCTGATTTTTAGCTAGAACTCTCATAAAGCAAGACATTCTTGAAGCTTATTACGCTTCTATTCTATTCTACTTCTATATATAGTTTATGTAAAAATTAATTAGCTTGAAAACATCTCTTAAAGTACCACGCAGTTCTCTAAAAACTACTTATGCTCAACCTAACTAATTTCAATTTAAGTATGTAGTACTACATTTTCTTAGTACACCCCCATGATGTCAGCTTCCAGCTAAGAATATATGTTTATTTAAATTTAGTTAAGTTGTCAAGTGCACAAGATTTATGACAACTCCACAAAAAAAGCAAGCAACAACAAAAAATTGCTTTGCCCACTCATCAAAGAGTCATTTATATTTTGGATTTTAGACGCGACTTCCTTTCGATGATCTCGAGTGTGACGAGCAGCACATGAACTTTATGAAAAACCAAACAGAAATAGGGGGTGACATAAGCCCAAGTTCAAATGCTCAAATGCTCAAATGCTCAAATACTTGTTACGATCCATGCGACACTGTAATTAAATTGTTAACTCTGCGTGCGAGTTTGTTAGCTGAATTTATTGGGCGTGGGACAGATGGCCAAGCAAATGGCTAAAGATAAGAATGCGAGTAATACGATTATGTGTTTTTATTCTTCTTATACTTCTTCTTCTTCTGTTTACTTTTTTGGTAGCGGAAGCTTGGAGTCTCTGATTCTTTTTGGCCAGCGTACTTTGCCTTTTGGGAATTGTGCAAGAGCAAGTGCACTTGAACGAGCGCCCCGAAAGGCTGCATTGTATGCAAATTCTATTGCTGTTGCTGTTAGAATGCACTAAAAACTAAAAACAGAAAAAGAAGAAACAAAAGCTAACCCATTGAAATGACTGCTTTGACATTGATTAAGAAACGGAAATGCGCTCAGATTGTTTGGCTTTTTATGCACTTCAAATGCTAGAGAGAGAGAGACAGAGAGAGAGATGGGGAGAGAGGGCGGTACTCGACTCGAGCTATGTTATGATCGATGTTATAGCAAAGACTCGGACAGAGTACAACATGATAGGTGGCATATGAATTATGCATGCTGCCAGTGCGTTATGGGCTCATTCAGTGTTCAACGGGGCAAACGTGTTGGAAAAGACTTAGGCAACGAACTTGAGTTGCATGGTGGAAAATACATGCAACAGGTGAAAATATGTATGCAGTAGATGTCTTCAGGATAGTAGTCATAGGCAGTACTTAAAAGTGGAAATGAGGGAGAGAAAAACAAAAGACTTAGGCAACGAACTGGACTAGGAAAATAAATCAAATATAATATAATTGTGTGGAATGAGAAAATTAAATTAATTTACCTAAATTTAGCTAGTAAACAGACCATAGAAAATAGTCTTCCAAAAAATAAACCAACGCATAACAAAAGAAACTTAACTTCTAGGTTATGAAAATTAAAAATTTGCCAAAGAAGAGATACCTCTTGAAGTTGTTATTAATGTAAACAGACCATAGATTCTCGTCTTAAAAAGGTTTCTGTAAGAAGTCAGCTAAGGATAAAGAAGACTTAGACAACGAACTGAACTTGGGATTTAAAGAAATACATATACAGAAATATATATATATAATATGATTTCAATAAGTTTCAATATATGATATAAATAAATATATGTTACATTATTGAAAAGGAAACAAAAACAACCAGGAAAACGAAAGACTTAGACAACGAACTTGATTGATTTGATAGACAATTAAAATAAATAAGTTTGAATGGAATGGATTATCTGGAGTATCTGTCTTTTTTCCTACTTATACAATTTTGAACAAGCAAATTATAGTAAGGGAAAAACCAAAGCAACAAACTAAATTTGTCTTTGAGCTTTGTGTTATACAATCAGCGCTAAGCCTAAGAATATTCGCTGAAGTGGAAAGCAGTTAAATAGCTTTGAAATGAGATATAAATACACATAATGACGAGACTATGACTAGAGCTCAGTTAAATATATTTATATTAGAGCAGGAAAAGAATTCAACAACAAACAATACCTGAGCATAATGGTAATTGAAAGTTAGCCAAATAAATTAAAACCAAAAACAAAAAAATCATTTTGAAGTGGCTTCGTTTTAACGTACATATATAACATGAAATGAGAGCTAGGAATGGAAAATGCATATGCATCTGATAGACATAATATTAATAATGCAACAGGTATAATGTAATAAATAATGTTATAAGTTGCAAAACTTAGTAAATTATATATCTACTGAAAAACTGAGCTAAAAAGCTAATAAAAACATTTAAATTAGTATTTGGAAAAGACAAACATTTAAAAAAGAAAATTTCATTATATAATTCATATATGTGGAAAAATTTTTTAATATTTTTATCATTAATCTTTTCGATCATTATCTATTCTATCATTATTAATCTTTTCCTTATAAGATTTTAAATGTTCTTTTTATACGATTTACTATATTTTCAGTAGATAGATCATTCGAATAGGAATATTTAAGATATTATGGGGGAAAAATTTGAAATGTTCTCATAGGTAACTCAATTTATATGAATCAGACTTATATCAAATGAGTCATTCGACATATAGAAAATATTATATCATAACGAGCATTTCCATATACTGAATGATTCATATGCTGAGTATATAAATAATACAAAATATATTAAATATTCCTATAAATAATATATTTTGTGGCTCAAATTTGTATGACTTTCTAAATAATTAAATTGGAATATTTCCAATACTTTCTTTATACTCAAAATGAAATTTTCAATTTATACCAAAATTTCAAATATTAATTTTCCTTAAACAGAAATTATTTTCTATTGGTAATTTTCTCCATTTTCATCTCCCATAAAATATATTTATTTGCTTAAACTGCAAGTCTGTTATATATTCAATTTTCAAACCACATTTAATTGTTGCCCCAAAACCTAACTTTATACACCCAGCTGCTCTCATATCTCCATCTACGCTAATCAAGTAGATTACTGGTTTAATTTCTGCGTATCCCCCATTGAATTTGGCCCCAGACAGTGCTCATTGAAATTAATACACACTTGGGCATCCTTGACTGACGTCAATTAACGCTTGGCTGATGTTGCTGCTGCTGTTGCTGTTGGTAGTGCAGCTGCTGGCGTTACGCAGCTCTCGGAGCTATAGATACGAACTATTAACAGCTGCCCTCGTATTTTCATCTGAAAACTAAAGATAAGCCATCTGCTGGCCAAAAAAGAAAAAAAAAATAGCGTATAGAGTACTCATTAAAAGCGTGTATATTTCAAGGCTCTAAAGACGACGCCCCGTTGGCTAAATCATCGAGAAGAGAACAGCATCAAGAGCAGAAAAAAAAAAAACACTGAAAACTAAAGCTCTGGGAAAAAATTAAAAGCTTTTTTTTGGTGGAAAAACGCTCGAGCGCGCGTTAAATTTTTCTAATATCGTGTATAAAACCGCAAGCTTGACCAAAGCAGCGGCTCAGTTGAGGCTAGAAACGCTAGAGCAGCGCGTCGACGCGTAAACAACTAGATCCTGTGAGAGTGAAAGAGAGAGAGAGAGAGAGACAGAGAGAGTGAGAGAGGGAGTGTGAGTGGGAGTGAGTGAGAGAAAAAGTGAGAGCTAGTGAGAGCTTTTGCTGCTTTGACTGAAAGTCAAATTGAAAAGCAAAAATCTAATTAGAATCCTGTGGATGAGAGTGAAAAAGAAAGAGAGAGAGAGAGAGTGTGTGTGTAGTGTGTGTGTAAAAGAGACAAACTGTGTGTGCTCTATGCATGATATTTAAATTTAAAAAAACCGAAATAAAATAAAGCGCGACTTACGTAATCAGTGAGCATAAAACAAAAATTTAAATAGAATTCCAAACCGAGCTCGATTATATAAAAAATAAAACCAAATTTGTGTGTGGCTTTAGTGGTTCGCTGAGCGCGTTTGAATGCGTTCGCTAATGCTTCTATGGCAGCTGCTGCTGCTGCTGCTGCTCTATGCCAGCTGCGGCAGCCAAGCCAAGTTCGTGAGTCCTACAAGACACAGCAGCAGCGGCGGCAGCGGCTTTGGGGTTAGCGACATAAGCAGCACAATTATAATTGTGGAGGATGCCAAAGGTAGGTTGCGCTTGGGCGAGATACAACTCGGTCAATGGCCAAAAAAAAAAAAATTAAAAAAAATACACAAGTAAAACTGCGAAGCATATTTAAAGTAATTTGCATAATTTGGCAAATAAGAAGAACTTCTATAATCTCAGGCCTTGCTGGGCAGGGGCAAAGGGGGCGAGGGGGGGCGAGGGGGCGAATCGGAATCGCTTCACAGCAACATGACTCGAACATAATTTACAGCGCCAGCAAAAAGAGCGGATGTCAAAAGCAGAACATGTAGCAACATCATGTAGAGGCAACCGATCTTGGACGCGCTTCACTGACTTCCACTTTAGCCAGCGACGCCAAGATCTCTGATTGCTTCACTTTGTGTTTGCTGCTGCTGCTGCGACTGTTGCTGTTGTTTTTCTTTTTGTCTGCATCTCTTTCGTCTTCATCTTTACAGCCTGCTTCCGGCGTGTGCTGGCTGGCAAGCGCATAGCGCCCCATTGGATACGCCGTTCGATATCCTGTGAGCGGGTGGAGGATTGCATGCGGGAGTGCGGCCACGAGAAGCGTTTCATGTGCGAGGGCTTTAACTATCGCCTGGATCCCTCGGGGCATGGCCAAGGCGATTGTGAGCTGATTGAGATACCTTTGTCTCAAATGGATTTGTATTCGAGCGCCAATCGCAGGGATTCGAACCTCTTAAGGCATCCGGACTACGATTACTATGAAAGGGATCGCAATGCGCCGAGCAGCTGTAGACGCAATGCCTGTCAGGATTGCTCCAAGGGACCCATTAGCAGCAATCCCATCTACTTCAAGCCCAG
Organism: Drosophila hamatofila; assembly: GCA_035045345.1. Classification (NCBI taxonomy): domain Eukaryota; kingdom Metazoa; phylum Arthropoda; class Insecta; order Diptera; family Drosophilidae; genus Drosophila; species Drosophila hamatofila. Next base: position 22,669,483 of record JAWNPA010000012.1, read on the forward strand.
CAGCGGCGGAGGTGGCGGCTATGGCGATAGAGATAGGGATCGCGATCGCGATCGTTATCGTCCTCCTCCTCCTCCTCCGCCACCGCATAGCACCGCTGTGGACCATTATCGTCCATCGGCTCCATCTAGCAGCTCCTACGAGCATCGACCCTTCTCCACGGACTATCACAGCTCACATGCCTCCAGCTCCTCGTCGTCCTCCTATGAGTTCTCCTCGCATGGCTCGGGCTCGAGCTCCGGCTCTGGCTACTACGGCCATACGCCGCCCAGCAGCTTTGGCGATCATTCGCGTCCCGATTATATAGATCGTCATGATTATGGTCGACCGGAGCCGCCTTCCCGCTATAGACCCGATCGCTGGGAGACGCTGCCCAGCAGCTCGGGCTACGACAGTTCGGCCTACAGACCTCCGCGTCCCGAACCGGATCGCATAGACAAATACCGACCCTCTTATCGTCCCGGCCATGATTATTCACCCTATCGTCCACACGAGCCTAGTCGTCCTGGCCCGCCGGCCACGGGACCTGCTCACAATTATCTAGATCGAGATGGGCCACCCGGCTCGTCCTACAAAAAACCCACTAAATTTGTGCCCTATTTAATCGGAGCCGAGGAGGGCTACGGCGCTGGCTATGGCAACAAGCAGAGCTCCTATTTCGAGTCACAGCGTCGCAAGGATCAACACGACTTCAACTACTTTGATCTGGGCTCAACGCATCGCGAGCCGCCCAGGGAATCGAATGCCGTGTTACGTTATCCCGGCTCCAGCTATGATCATGATTATCCCAGATTACGCAACGATTACAGAAAACAATGGACGAGGCGACCTGGACCGGATGGTAAGTGAGGGGAAGTAGGGAATTGCTATACCTCTACAGTCTTTTCATTCCTTCAGAATGCTCTGCGAAGACCAGCGAGGGCTTCCGCCTGCACAAGACAGCCGTGAAGCATGCCTTCAATGTGCCCACGCTCACGGAATGCGAACGCTTGTGCTCGGATCAACGGCCCAGCTTCATCTGCCACACGTTCAGCTATCGCTACAATCAGGCGGGTCGCGACAATTGCATGCTGTGCGACAGACCCGTCAATATGCTCGACTACTATGTGGACATAGAGCCGGATAGGGACTACGATATATACTCGATGGCCGATGATATGGATGTGTGCCGGCAGCCACCGCCACAGCCACCAAGACGCAGCGATGGACCAAGCACTGCGCTATCCGATCCACGAAATGCACGTGAGTATGGGATGTTTGGGATGGTAGAAAATGCAGATGATTTTAGGCTATCCTTGTTAATCAAGAGAAGAGAATTCCTTATCAATCAGGCTACAGAAAAGTAGTTAGTTAGACAACTACATAGGATTTCCTAAGCAAATCCTTTCTATTCTGCTCTTAGACTAGTCCCTCATCATCATGAATAGTATGAAAGGAATGCAAGAAGATCAGAGCCTTATCCTTTCTTATTTAGTATAGACAAAAATATAAATTTTAATAAGATGAGCTCCTAGTCATATCCTTCTTCATTCAGCTAGAGAATCCATAGAATTTCCTGATCTAATTCTAGGCTTTCTAGGTCTTTCACTGGGTCTCCTAGACTAATATCTTATTCTCTTTCCCTATCTAGGTTAATCATTTCTCTTAGGCACTTAGACTAGTCTCTTATCATTATAGAAGAATACAAAAAGATAGAGCCTAAGCCTCTCTTATTAAGGTTCAAAAAAAGCTCATAGCTTCATCTCGAGTCATGCTAATAGAAGCTTGAAGTACCTATCAAGTACTTTGTTAGTTAGCTGATTAAGCCATAGATGTACTTAGGCTAATCCTTTCTCTTAGGCTCTTACACTACTCCCTTCTTCTCCCCTTCCCCCTAAGAAGTTTCTTCCGCTTTATAGCCATAGGTATCTTAGATTTCCACAGCCTTTTCCTTAGGCGCTTAGACTAATTCTTTCGTTCTTCCTTTCCCACCAAAACATTTCGTTCGCTTTATTGCTATGGTGTTTCCTAGGCTAATCCTTTCTCTTAGACTCAAAGACTAATCCCTTCTTCTCCCCTTCTCCCACAGAGTGTTTCTTCCGCGCCATTGATGCCACCCGCTTCTTCAAGTCAATTGTGCGGGACTCGCTGACAGTGCGCACCGTGGGCGAATGTGAGATGGAGTGCATACGCTCCAGTAAATTTACATGTCGCGCCTTCGCCTTCCGCTATGGGCAGCAACGACATGCGGGCGTCATAGACAATTGCCAGCTGAGCGATTGGCCAGTGCGCGATATGGACAAGGAGAGACATCTCATCCTGGATGCAGCCTTTGATATCTTTGAGCGTGCCAGCTACGGACATGGCTGTGAAATACAGCCCATAGTGGATGAGAAGCATAAGAAATGTGGGTGGGCTCAGACTAGATAAAAGACTATCTAGAACTAATTAGAGTTTCTCCTTCCTTCCAGTGTGCTACTTGGGCTATGGTTCTCCAGCACGTCTACTACCTCCAGCTATAAAGAAGGTGATCACAGCGCCCTCGGAGATGGCCTGTAAAAAGGAATGCATACGCCTGCGTGACACAACGCAATTCAAGTGCTATGCCTTTAGCTATGGGTGAGATCCTAAAATCAAAGATCTCTATAGGTCTACTAAAACTTTTCTTGCACAGCTCACAGTCCAGTTCCTTTAACTGCGAAATGTCTGATCTAGATCAGACGGAGCTCAAGCTCGATGTGCATTATAGGCACACCAAGGAGCGTGATTATTGGCTATTCGCTTGGAATCCATTCGATTGGACCTGCCGGGACAAGGTGAACACGATCGGGGGTTCACGTGTCAATAACGATCGACGCATGGATATATTCCGGGAACCGGGTAAACTGACAATTCTAACCTGTTGCACGTCCATCATTGTGTAAATAATCAGAGTTTGAATCAATTCCAAATTGTCTATAACCCCAAAATTAGATTTTAGATCTTAGACATATATATATACTATATCTATAATTAGTTTGTAATTGGAAGTATGTCTATGTATATATATATAGCATGTACAGTAGTATTACCCTAACCTGTAACCTGTAACCTATAACCCAGATGTATCCGGGTAGCAACACTATAACCCATAATCCAGACGAATCCAAGTATCAACTCCCCTAGTATATATACTAACTGAATGTTATGCTAAACCATAGAGAATATTCCTGAACTAACTTTACGCTATATGAAAATCGAAAGGCGACGTCGCTTGGCGTCATTATACCGTAACTGGAAAGCCTTGCCGCAGGAGCAGTCCCTGCGAGAAGAATCTCTTAACGGGTTTCTATTCCTGTGAAACGGACGGCTCCGAGATTGGCGCCTGGGATTATTGCTGCAAGACGGATCATCCATGTGGCTATAGTCGCGGCTTCGACTATGCGTGGTAAGGAAGGGAAATAAACTCTGAGATATGATATCCCTATTCCCAACTCTTCATCTTCCAGGTGCTTTGTGGGCGATGAGCCGGATCAGTGGCGCAAGTGCAGCGATCGTTATTATCCGGGTGGTGGCAATAGCACCAAGCCCACTACAACACACTCCAAGAAGCCAAAGCCACATCAGCTGCAGGCAACCTCGGCTAGCAGTGAATACACACAGCATCCGCCACGGCCTGGAGGTCTGCAGAGTCTCAGCGATTTCGCAGCGGCCCGTTTATGGCCTGTCACTTATCTTTATAGCGAGGGGCCGCCCAATGCCACCGAATTTAGTAATTTCGTTGATTGCAACAAGGAGACGTGCTGAGTTTTGGTTTGGCACGCTACACAGGCCTAATTAAGTAGTTCCCATAAGACACGCCCTCGCCCTCGTCACCGCCCCCTCTTCACTTAGTTCTAACAATGACGAAAATGATGTTCTCACCGTTTGTCTGCCGCAACACACACGTTCGCAAATGTGTCGCTGTGATTTTTCATTGAGATTGATTGCAAATTGCCGTCGTAATCACAAAAAAAAAAAACAAAAAAACAAAACAAAATAATAATAAAAAACCAATTAACTTATTAATTTCTTTAACTTTCGTGCCGACGATAAATCTTTGTACTTATGCATTTAAGTTTATATAATAAATAACTTAGTTAACTGCGGCGCGTGTTTCTGCGGGTTTTTATCTTAAAATTTACATCAGTTATGCCACTGCACTTTATTTTTATTTAATTATTTAACAATTGTCACATTTGCGAAGCTAAAGAACGCGCCAAATTGCCGATAAATCATGTCTGATATTGCTATCGATATGGTCACTTATGTGATATATTTTCTATTGTCAAAGTGCGGTCACCCATACTTTCATATTTGAAAATTTGAATTTTGAAATTACTCTAATTGGATAATTGGCATCAGATTATACCAATTATAGATGTCGATATTGATTGATGTGGTGTATTTTCAATTGTTAAACTGCAGTCACCCTTCCTTTCTTCTTTGAAATTTTTAATGAGCCTAATTGGCTACCACTTCAATTCATTATTTATTTAATTATTTTTTATTTGTGACATTTGCGGAGCTAAGCGCCAAATCATCGAAGCCTTAATCTTATTACTGCTATCGAAACTCTGATTTAAATGGAATATTTTCTATTGTCATAATGCCGTCAGCCTTACTTGGATATTTTCAAATTTAAATTAGCCTAATCAGCTAAGGCAGCATATAGTCGATAGCTTATGCCTGTTGCTTTTGGCTATCGTATTTTTCACTTGTCGAACTACGGTCATACTGCCTTTTGAAACAGCTGGAAATGAAAGAATTGTGCAATAAGAACACGGCCTTTATTTGTAAATATTGTAAATTAAAGTAAGTATTAAAATGGCTAGCATAAAGGTGAAAAACTTGCTAGCCATAGGCGCTACAGCCTTAGGCGCCTTTTATCTGGGTACTTACACAGAGCGTCGCCAGCACAGCGCAGATGAATATTGTCAAAAGACATTTCCACGTTTACCTGGATTTCCTGTATTTTCCACTGTTTCTGCCGCTGAGCTGATACCTGCCAACGAAGTAAATCTGACCGCCCGACCATCGCGTATAGCGGAGATTATGAAATACGGATTTCCCGGCATGGACAATGTGCGCTCCTACTCGGATTACGTGCTCTCCTACGACAGACGGAATCGTGTGCCCCACTGGGTCTTCGAGCACCTGACCGCCGCATCGGTGGCCAAAAACGATGCAGTGGATCGAGCCAAATGTGATTTCAGGCCAGACGAAAGCATACATCCGTATTTTCGCGCTCAGAACACCGACTACCGTCGCTCCGGCTACGATCGTGGTCACATGGCCGCCGCCGGCAATCATCGACTGCATCAGAAGCACTGCGACGATACTTTCCTGCTGTCCAACATGGCGCCACAGGTGGGCCAAGGCTTCAATCGCGATTCCTGGAACAACCTAGAGATGTATGTGCGTAAGCTGACGCAAAGCCATCCCAATGTCTATGTGTGCACGGGACCCCTCTACCTGCCACGCAAGGAGGACGATGGCAAGTCGTATATCAAGTACGAGGTAATCGGTGCCAACACTGTGGCCGTGCCCACCCACTTCTACAAGGTGATTGTGGCCGAGGCGGCCGACAAAAAGCTGCACATGGAGGCATATGTGATGCCCAACCAGGTGATCAGCAACGATACGCCACTGAAGGTGTTCCAGGTGCCGCCCGAGACGGTGGAACGCTCTGCGGGCTTGCTCTTCTTCGACAAGATCAATCGGCAGCAGTTGGCGACAATAAATGGAAAGAAGATTTAGTTAAATATTTTTCTTTTAGTGAATTGTATTTTTAGTTGTTGAATTTTTGTTTCTTTTCCAAAGAATTGTGTTCGATTAATAAACAGTAAACAATTAATACAGAGTTATACAAATATTTATATATATATAAATCATATATGTATTATGAAGCAGAGCATAGTGAAGAGTGCGAGAGTGTGTGTGTGAGAACTAGATGTATGTAGGTGTGTGTATGTGTGGGTGTTTGGAGAATTCCTTCCACATTACATGCCGCTGCTGTTGGAGCGCACATCATCGATCTTGAGTATCATCTTGACCAGCTGTGTGGAGAGCAGAATCTGTTGCTTCTTGGAGTGCAACGATTCGACCACATTGTGATTCTTCATGTCGGAATCACCAGTCAACATGCAATCGACACCCAGGCTGGGCCTCTTCTCGGCCACCTGGCTGGCCTTCAGCTCAGACAATGTCTCAACCGGATGCAGACCGCTATTCTCGGCCAGAGCCAGTGGTATGCTTTCCAGGGCAACGGAAAAGGCACGGAATGCATATTGCTCCAGAGTGGACAACTGATCGGCCTCCTTGGCCACGGCCAGGGAGCAACTAATCTCAGCAGCGCCACCACCATAAACAATACGCGAATCCTTGACCAGCGAACGCACCACACAGATGGCATCATGTATGGAACGCTTGGCCTCAGCAATGATCATGGCATTGCCGCCGCGCAAGAAAATTGTGACAGCCTTGGAGTTCTTGCACTCCTCAATGACCAGCATTTTGTCCTTGGAGGTGCCAAAGGCTGCAGGTAAATGGAAAGATATTAGCGCCACTATTTTGGATGCTTCCATTCAAGACTTACCCATCTCACGCACCAGTCCAGCGGAGCCCAGTTTCTCGGGTGTCAGCTCCTCGAAGCGTGGCACAATACGACCGCCGGTTGCAATGGCAATCAGCTCAATCTCTGGGCCACCCACCCAACGTACGGCGGGCAAATCCTGCTGGAGCAGCAAATGATTGGCCTCATCATCGAAGCCCCACTGGCAAATGGCCAAAGTGGCGCCAGCATCCTTGACCTGCTTGACCATCAGCTTGAATTTCTCCTGCTCGTAGTCGCGCAGTGCGCGATAATCCTCCGCAGAGGTCACATCCAACTTATGCTTGGTCTTTGGCTTGGGCGGCTCGAAGGGGCAGGTGAGTATGGCCAGCTTGACATTTTTCAGCTCCTTGGGCATTTGCGAATGGCTCAAGGTCTTGTCCACAATGACGCCCTTGACCAGCATAGAGTCCTCCATGCGTCCACCCACTTTAGTCTCAATTTTGATGAGCTCAAAGTTAACATCCTTCTTCTCAATATCGGCAACATTGAGCACGGCATCGACAGCCATTTCAGCCATCTGGCGATGGCATTTATTCACAATCTTGCTGCCCAGTGTGGTCATTGCGATCTGAATGAGTGGCTCCTTGTTCTTGGGATCCACTGGAAAGGGTTCAGCAATTGCATCCAGCTGCTTGATGGCACACTGAGCGGCCAGCTCAAAGCCATCGGCAATACGAATTGGATGAATGCCGCGATCAATCAAGCCCTCAGCCTGCTCCAGTAGAGCGCCAGCCAGGACAACCACACCGGTGGTGCCATCGCCAATTTCATCGTCCTGCGACTGCGACAATTGCACCATCAATTTGGCAATCTCATGCTCCACCTCCATCAGCTTCATTATGGTGGCACCATCATTGGTCACAGTGACGTCGCCATCGGAGCTGACCATAATCTTGTCCAGACCCTTGGGACCCAGCGAAGTCTTCAGCGTTGAGGCAATCTGCCTTGCTGCCATAATGTGCGTCTGCAAGCCAAAAAGAACATGTTAGAAATTACATGGTAATCAATGCGCGTGACTCAGCCGGCTGATGGGCAACATCTGTGCATCGTTTCTAACCTCAAAGTGCATAAGTGACGTCACAAATCATACGGTAAATACTTGCATTTTTGTCATTTGACAGAATTGCATATGCCAACTATTTGCAATACTTAATTTAATAACAACTAAATATAATGTTAGTCTTTATTTATTAAGTTTTGGTTTTATATGCGGCAAATGCCGGTTGCAAAGAACATCTGGAATATTCGGCATAGGATGCGTCATTCTCTGTACAGTCTAGCAACTTATTGATGTCTGCAAAATCTGAATTTTCCCTCAAATTACATATTGACAATGGAAATTTGTCAAAATCCCTTGCTATATCCTACTATTTGCTATACTTTTATTTACCTTGATGGCATCTGTGCCTGTGATGCGCTTTTGCTGCTCCTGGTCGCGCAAAATGATGAAAGGGCGACCATATTCGTCAAACGCGAACGTTCCTGGAAAGGCGCTCATGATTTTTTATTTAAAAGGAACGCGGATTCAAGCTTATTTCACAGATTAAATTTGCTTTTCCCCCAAATCGAAACGCACAAAATTGACGGACAATGCTGCACTAAGGCTCCCAATCGTTATCGACTACAGGAATAGCCTGCTATCGATATGAAAAAAAATATACGTTCTCACTACGCAAATCAGATTTGCTTTGTAAATCTTTAGGGACTTAATAAAGTTAACTAAGTAATCCAAAAATATTCAAATACTGCTGTGTTTATATATCGTAGTAAATATACAAGGAAGAATCTTTAGTCAGTAGGAACATAAACTACTCAAACCACCTTTAAAGCTTCATTGACATTCGATAATATTCATTGTAGGGAGCACGTCAATTCATCGATTGTAGCTTTCGTGATTAGCTATCGTCCCAGTAATTAATCGCTTCAGTGGTAGGTTTCGTGTATAGGTTTGCAAATTATTCCTTTCATATAAAAATCAGCAGTTGAACGATTAACAACGCAAGTGCAGTTTTTACGAACGCTTCTCTCTAATCCAGAGCAAATTTGTCTAATTATCCCAAATTTTTGTTTCTTTGTGCGTTAAATTGCAACCATTAAGTTTAAAAATGCCATCAAACATGAATAATAAACTGTAAGTAATGGTTTCAAGCCATTTAAAGAAATATAGTGAAAAAATCGATTTTGTAGTGAATGATATAAAAAAAAAAAAGAAAATGAAAATAAAAATGAAGAAAATGGAAAAAGTGCACGGATACCGTAACCAATCGGATCCAATCCAATTGGTGGCATATAAATTATGTAGTTTGTTGGTTGCCAATAAATACATATAAAGTTTCCTATGTAGTGCTGTAGTAGTTTTTTAGTGTATATAGCTAACAAATATCGATATGGTGATGGTGGTGGTGTAACAGTAATATTTTAGCACATACGAGTTGTATGCAAACACACATACACGCATACAAACGCACCCAGAGGTGTACTAGTATGCGGATGGTATATGTATGTGTGTGGGTGCGTGCGAGAGTCCACATAACCAAACAAAGACATGAGATAAGTGAAGAAAACGGCTGGTAAAGTAAATAATTGATTTCAAAAAATATAATCTATGATGCTGGTATTTTTGAAATGTGATTTTTTACTTTATTTTTTGCGTATTTTATTATGTTTTCTTTCTCTTTTCATAGCAGCCATCTTGTACGCCTCACATGCATATGTATGTGGCTCTCACCCCAAGGCACAACTGAAATGGAGACGAGAAAGAGAGAGAGAAGGAACACTGATAAATATTTATTAGCTGTTCATGCACGCATCAATTAAAGCTTGATTGCTAAAAATTGTGTGCAAAATAACAACTGAGGGCAAATCGATTTGTTTTGTTGACATGCTCAACCGGATAAGTCTGGCAACGCTCGTTGCGCTCACACACAAACGCAATTTTTATTAACAGTTTTACCTAATTTATACTTACACCATATGTATGTATATACTTGATAAATTTCGTTTGTGTGTGTGCATAAACTCTGTTTTCATTGTAGTCGCTTTAAATGTCATTCGCTTTTAGTTCTCAATTCTCGTTAACTTTTGAACAAGAACCGTAATTTATACAGCTTGCACTGCTTACACTTGTCGGGCAATGCAACTGTGTTCCGATGCGACGTCTGGATCTTTCTAGACGTCTGCATGCAAACAAACGGAGCTTTCTGCTAGCAATTGCAGTTATAATGCGGTAAATATTTTTGTGTGTATGTATATGTTCCTTATCTTAATATTCATATCCGACGAATGGCCTCATCAGCTTTATTTGCACTTGCTCTCTGCTTATCTCGCTGCCAAAATAAACAAAATAACAATATAAAAATAAAAAACTCGACCCTTATGACTTTGTGTAGTTGCAAGAAGCTATGAAATTCTAATAAGAGCAGGCAAACCGGTTTGTTTGTTAACTGCGTCATTTCTATTTACCCCCTGTAGTTGTTGTTTCTGCTGCTGTTTGTCATCCGGTTAGAAGCTTCAACCATAAAGTGCAACATTGTCTTTAAAAGTCAAAATATTTGGTCCACTGTGCGCATACATTATGTCACAAACAAAACAACTAAAACACAACATGCACACACACACGCACGCACATACAAATTCGTGTGAAGGGGCAATTCATGTATTTACAAACAATGGAAATTTCCACTCGCCATGCAACTCAGCTGTGTGGCAAGTGAGCGTCGTACATAAATGTATATGTATATATGCATGTGTGAAAGAGAGAAAGAGTGTGTTTTCATTGGCTTGCTTGTGTGTGTATGTGTGAGGCAGGCGTTGCCAGCACAGCTCAATATTGGGTCAATCGACTAATGAAGTAGAGAGAAGAGCTTTCAATAGAACAATAAAATGGAGGACAAAATAAGATAAAAACAAAACCACCTCAGCAACTGCTGACTCAGAAGGTCAGAAAATTGAAGGAGGCTGCATTTGTTGCCACTTTACACGTTTACGCTTTCATTATCTTATCGGCATGATAAACATCATAAAACTGTCAACTCGCTTATCGCTGCTGCTTTTCTTATTGCTACAATAATAATGAAAAAATTAAAAGAAAAATTTGTATGTTCATGCATTAAATCTCTCAAGTTGTGTGTGTGTTTGCATCGCTTATTGCGCCACATATTTGCTTAAAGTCACAATTTTCTATCTAACGTCTATTCATATTTACGGACAGCTTAATGCAGCAGTCTGCATCCATTTGACGTGTTTACTCAAGCAATTCATTTACGTACATGTGTACATACATACATATTATCGTTTATACGGCAATAGATTTCATTATCTGTCCTCAACAGTTATCTAGATTACAGGCTGAAAGTACTTTGTTTTTGGGTTTGCCGGTGCTAAAACAAAAGCAGAAAAGTACTCAGAAAATAACCTAACCTCTAGTCTCAATTTGTCACGTGATGCCACTCATTTTATAAATGATTATGTGATTATGAAGTTTAACGTTAAATGAGGTAAAATATCAATGCATGGTGTAAAATGTGAGCTGTTCCACATACTTGCATAAATATACAACTATTTATTATAACAATATTCCCATAGAAATAGTCGGGCGTGTTTTTAATCATGAATTTACGTATAAATATGCAAAAGCTTTTGTTTGCACATTTGCTTACGTGCATATATACAGAAATATATAAATATACATATGTATATGTAAATATCAATGTATACATATGTTGGTGACGGCCTTTGTAGACAGCGCGTCACGCAGCCAGACATCGATGAGTTGAGTTGAGATGTTTATCGTTATCGTTTTTTGTTTTGTTTTCTTCGGCTATTTATAGCTACTTAATGTTTGCTGATTTGCCATTATTTTTTATTTATTTATTATTTCTCAAAAGTAGCGCACGTGCTGATCACAATTATTATTCATGAGCTTTCAACACGACAAAAACCCATCTACATATGTATATATTTATCTATATTCTTATTTGAGTATCGCATTTTTCGACCCACTTAATTTAATTTGTCTGGTAAACAAAATTCTAATAAAAGAAAAAAACGGCAAAAACAACTATTTTCATAGAATTCAATATGTTTGTGTGTTTGCATAGACATAGACCGCCGAAATAGCAATAATGCAAATGTAATTAGTATTTTTTGTTCTTCTTCTACTGTTTGTTTTTCTTCATTTGCCACAATTTACGAGATTCTACAACAGGGGAAATAGACGTGGGGGAAATAGACGTGGGTAACAATGCTTAACCTTCAGAACAAGATTTATAGAAACAGGCCCAAAGTTAGTTTTGTTTCTGTAATAGCTAAACTGTACCACTGTATATTTGTGCCTATATAACCTACGAAGTAAGCAATGGTACACAAAGCATACACACACCCACACACACACTTGGGCATTAACATGCAGTCATATTTGTGAGTGTATTTGTGTGGGGAAGCTACTAAATCTTTTTTTTTTTTTTTTAATAAATGATGCCCCAGCTAGTGGGATGCCTTCAGTTGGCGGACACACGTCTAACGGTGCGGTACAGCTAGCAGCTAAACAAACGCAACACAAGCACAAGTCTTTATCGTTGTAAACAAAACAAACACAGAGAAAAAGAGAGCGAGAGAGAGGCATATACCTTTCACAGGCCTTTTCGATGTAAACTTCCAGAGCTTTGTTTAAAAACAAACAGAACTGTGATAACGGAATCAGAGCAAGAGACAGAAAAAAAAACTAACTGTGATAAATACAAGTACATATCTACACAAATACATACGTACATATATATATACAGTTGTAATAGAGCTTAGTGATGGCACTCGTTAACATGCAACAGCAGCTGCAACAACAACAGCAGCAGCCACATTCTTCCATATCAGAGGATCAGATCGGGTAGGTGGTTTTTATATGTATATATGTATATCCTTATTGAAAGCAATTTAATTGGACTTGCATGTTTTCACATGCCATTGTGTGATGGGGAAGGGGGAGGCAGACTGCAGGTGGGCGAGGCGCTGTTCAATTGTGCTCGTTAAGTTAACATGCCGGATGGCACCCTGTTCTGCTCTCCTGCCCTGCTTTCTCTACACAGAACTATAGAAAAAAAGCTCTCAATTCGCAGCGCTTTGCCAAGTGCGCAGTTTGTTGTTTAATTGGCAGCAATAGTATATGCATAGAAATAAATGTTCATATATACATATGCATATATTTTCTGTCTGTGCCGGCCCCGGCCCGGCACGGCACATGGTTTGAGTATATTCCAATTGTCTCTACTCTGTACGAGCAGTAAATATAGAGTATATTCAATTTAGACCCGCCCTTTATAACCAGACTAATGTATTCATTATTGTTTGTGATGTCTATATGTTGATTAACATCCATTGAAATCGTAGCGAAAATCCGAATAAGTGAATAAAGAGAGCTGTCCGTCGACAGTCCAGTAAAGATTGTAATACTGTCATGGAATTGCTCTCTTTGTATGATATTCGACGTTGCCCAAACTAACCCCGAATAACCGATATATTATTATAATGTTCTTTGTCTGCCAATGTCCTTCGTCCTTCAGTTCACCGAATAGCGAAATGAAGAGAGCTATCCGTCGACAGTCAAGTTATATACACATTTTAATACTGTCATGGAATTGCTCTCTTTGTATAATATTCGAAAAGCGACGATATATATGTATGAACTATATATATATTCTCTATATGTTCTTGTCCGTTTGTCCTCTTAATTGGTGTTGGTTTATTCTTCCTCCACTCCTCTAGGCCAAATAAATACAAAGGGTTTCACATTTTGAAATTCAGGTTTCATTTCTATCGTTCACTTTGACAATATAAGATTTTCAACATGTTCCGTATTTTTGTTTTGCGTCCCGCCCGCTAAGATTAAATGCCCTTAAATTATATTAGTAGAATGTTCTCCCGTTTGTTGCTTCAATTTACAAGCCGCCGCGTCCACGTCCGCCTGTTGGGCCCCCTTGCCATGCGCCGCGTCCGCCACCACCTGGTGCACCAGGTGGACCGCCACCGCCTCGTCCTCCTCCAGGTGGACCCGTGCCTCTGCCTCGACCGCGTGCTGTCAAATGACGAAAAATGGGCGCGTTTAGTACATTATGCGGCAGCGAATAAGTATATTAAAAATGCCTGACTCACCCTGTGCGCGCAGTATTGCGGCTTTGCCGCGGCCCGCTGTGCCACCAAGGCCTTTGCCGGTCTGCTTTTTAAACATCGGCGCATTCTTCAACATGTCGGGCAGTATGAGAAAACGTATCTTCGAGCCGCGTATATAAACATTCTCCAGATTGGCCGTACGTCCGTCACGATAGGTAACCGTAATTTGTGTCATTTGGCAATTCATATTGTCCTCTGCCTCGATGAGCTTGCCGCGGTAAACTTCGCCGGTGATTGTCTCACAAGTGATTATATGGCCCTCAGCCTCGTGCAGAACTTTAATTGGTACACCAATCGACATTTTTCAAGCTTTTTTATTTAATTATTTATTTATAATTCAGTAATTTAACGCGTATTTTTCAGATGCTGCAAATTTTCGGTGTTTTTTCTTTGCGCAAACGTTTACGAGTGAATGTGTGCGAGTGTGTGTGCTACAGCTGCCATAGCCGCCATGCTGTGGTGAAAAAGTCTGCGTGCGCGCAGGGTTGTATTAGTGCGGCATGATGGTGCGATAATTTTGTTATCGGAATAGCATATCGTGTTATCGTCGCTCTTGTAGATTTTATTGCAGATAATGTCTGTTCTTATCTTTATAAACATTCTGAACAAGTCTGCGTCATAAAAAATGTGTTTAATTTGATGTGAGTTTACCGATAAAGGTAACGTTTGTAGACTCTCGTATGTTAGTTTTACTCAGGCTATTGCGCCGTAAAGCTGTTTTGTGCCTAGCCACTAGTTTTCAATATAAAAATGAATTGGTAAATTTGATTTGGAATTAAACTACAAAATCGATCGATCATTCAATAGAATTCTTTGAATTTATATTAACTTGTGAATGTTTGTGTGTTCTTTTTTGTTTTTTTTTTCTTCTATTTTTATATCTTCCACAGCGACCCAATGTTTAGTAGTACCTTTGTTAGAAGAGATTTTAATGATAGCGGAGTTGCTGGATGCTCCGATGGCAAGCTCCGCACGATTTCGACTTCGTCTTGCGCCACGAACATGTCGACTGAGTCCTACCGCATCTCTCTCGGCGTAGGGCCTCTGTGGTGGTCCTGATGTCCCTGTCCACCACAGAACAGATCACGATAGGGCATCGCTCTTAACGGGTAAGTATACTCGAAATCTATTTACAATGAATTGAATTCAGAGTTTTTGTTTTTTCTATTCAACAGGCTACAGCCGTAAGTCTTCGGTCGACTCGGCTGGCGGCAGCTTATTTGAGGCCAGCTCCCGGGCATCCTCAACCTCTTCGTCTTCGGTTTGCTCCGATGCGGAGTCGCATGACATACATTCGATATGTTCTGAGGATGATTCCCAGGAGGTGTTGCGTCAGATCTTGCAGCATGATCAACCTGTGCAAATCTCCATCAAATTGCACGTCACCGAAGATCAATCAACCAACTGGATGTCGATCTTGAATCCGACCAACAACATCTTATATGTCGCCTTTCCCACTGACTTGCCTCCAAGTGGCTCCAAGCAGACGTTCATATCGCTGCTGGAGTTCGCCGAGGATAAGTTGGAGGTTGACGGCATTGTTTTGGTCATGCGCAAGGATCAACCGGATTGTGCTCGTTTAATCGAGGCATTCCTGTTTATGGGCTTCGAACCGCTGTCGAGAAAATCACCGAAGGCACCACCAGCAGCTGTCAACGATAATGAAAACTACTATTTCCTTTACACCATCGAGGAGTAGGGAAATGGACATCAAAATGTTGACAAAGCAATTTAAAATATCAAAACGATTAACTAACACAAACAATATATAATCTAGCCACACAAAATAACCAAAAAACCAAACAACAAATTTAATCACAATTTAACTAAAATTTCAACACTCTTAGAGAGTGTTTGTTTGCCCCTATAAAACGTGTAGTAGTGCTTCACCCTCACCTATTGACCCCGAAAGTGTTCAAATGAAAACATTTGGAAATCGTTTTGAAGTATTTTTTTAAATTTCTTTGTCAGCGTTAAACATTTTCCCTTTTTTATTATTATGTAGCGACATTGCGTTAGCCACGTTAAGAGCAAGCTTAAACTTGTCGTATATTATTCTACAAACCACATATATAACCACAAACAAAAAAATATTGAAAGAAAAATGTAAGAAAAAAACACTAAAACTATGAAAAAGCGTAAAAAAAATGAAATTTGTAATAACCTTAAGTTTATTTGTGAATTATTATATTATTATTTAATGTTTTCTTATGTTTTCTTTTTCTTCTATTATTTACAATTTATTTTTTCAAAATATTAATTCTGTTTCACTTTTTTTTATATACTCGTATATTTTTCGATTTTGGTAAATTTTCCACATATATATGTATTCCTTATAAGCAAGCATACTTTATATATATTATATTCAACATTTTTTATTATTATTATTTTTGTATAATTATGAAAGAAAAGAAGCATTCGAAAGCAGAGCAAAATATATTTATATAATAATTTAAAGAAAACAAAAAACAAATACATAAAACATATAACCCATATAGAAATATACAAATATATCTACATATATATTCAAACTTTAAATAAAACCTTTTAAACAATAGATTAAATACGAGAGCAAGAATATAAGAATTTATGTTTTTTAATTTCATTTCATTTCAATTTTTTCATCAATAATTTATCAATTATATGCAATAAAAATTTATGATAAAATTACTTTTCTATAGTTTATATATATATATATGTATTGAAGGACAGATAAGTATGTTGATAAATTGGCTTGGATTATATTTATATATATATATAGAGAGAGGAAGATAAGCGAAGCAGCTGGCTTATATTATAGGTTTTACCTGAACCTCTTAGATTATTTCCATGCTATCAATATTATCTAACTTTGTCTATAAGTCATGCGTCACATCCAGCCGAAATGGACTACCTAGAAGTAGAGTTTATAGCTTGAACTCATCTATAACTCGCGATCTACTTGCTTTCAAATTCATAAACTGTAGCATATGCCACATTTCGCTCTTTATAGCCGATAAAATGACACACAAACGAACTCATTTCGAGAAATTTAAGTATACATATATGTGTGAGTGAGTGTGTATGATATAGGGGCTGGAGAGTTGCTTCACTGGTCATATAAAAGATAACGTTATAAACGGCAGCGGAAGAGTTTCCGAAAGCAGTCGACTCTCGAACGTCTGCCTGTGCACACATCAAACGTGAATTGTGTAGAGAGCTGAAATATAATATTGGAGATATCATGCTGAAGTCGGTAAGTTACATAGAGAGTGGGAGATTGAGAGAGCGGGAGAGAGTGAAGGAAAGGGGGCCGATTTCGTTATCTTATCCGCTGTGATAGCAGCTGCCCCAATCCAGAACCGGATGGAATATACTAAAAGTTTATGAACGAAATTCCTTTCATTGTTATAATAAATGAGGCCGATATATAATATAAAATATGTATATATTTATATATATATGTATATAGTTATAGTTTTCTTTTAGTTGAAATTCTTTGTTTTTAGTTCTAATTAATTTAAGCAGTTCAATTATCTTAGATGGCCAAAGTTCAACTATTTGTTGATTTATTTTTAATCAGCAATAGCCAAAGTTACAAACACAGAAATTTGTCTGGTCAGGTATTTAATAAACTTCCTCCAATACTATCATCATTGATATCTTAGTACAAAATGCGTTAATATTTTCCTACAACAAAAAATTGTTTATATATATATATATTTTTTTTTTAAAATATATTTTATATATTTTTATTTTCATATTTCCCAAAATATACAATTTTTTGTTTTGTATTATTCTGTTTATAGCTTTCATAAATTTTATATTTATCGTTTTTATTATTATACATATATTTTTATAGTCTTTATATTTTTTCTAAAATAAGAATTGCATAAATATTAAATTTATTAGTATGCATATTTGAATTATTTTTTTTTAACTGCTTCAAACCTTTTTTTATTAACATATATTTTATATTTGGCTATATTCTCAAGTTTGTTTTTGTTAAATATTTTTTACTTATTATAATTTTTTTTAGTATATTTAATTTTAATACATTTTTAAAAAATATGATTAATTTTTTAAATTTATATATTTATAATTTTAACTTTAAAAATATTATTTTTGCATATAATTTGACTTTATTATTTGTGTATATAAATATTATTTAGTTTTCCTGAAGTTGTTATATTTTATTGTTTGTTATGCACTTAGTTAATTAATAATTAATCTAAATATTTTTTATTAATGTTTTTAAATGTTTTTTATTATTTATATTTATTTTTAATATTAATTAATGTTTTTAATTTTTTTTATTATTTATATTTATTTTTAATACACATATTTTTGTTTAAAAATTTTTTGTAATTTAAGTTTTTTAAATATTAATTTTTGCATTTATTTTTTGTAATGTTTAGCTTTTTATCATTGCCACAATG
This sequence comes from Drosophila hamatofila, assembly GCA_035045345.1. Classification (NCBI taxonomy): domain Eukaryota; kingdom Metazoa; phylum Arthropoda; class Insecta; order Diptera; family Drosophilidae; genus Drosophila; species Drosophila hamatofila. The sequence goes on from JAWNPA010000012.1 coordinate 22,687,673, forward strand.
TGGTTGGCCCTTGGGCTGGCCATCCAGCCAGTCGAGGACAACGAACAGACACATAAGCATCTGGCTGAGGCACCACAGCAGCACGCTGCTCATCTGCCCGAGCACCACCCGAAGCATCATGCGGTGGATCCAGCTGCTGACCATCCCAAGTCCGCACAGCATCACAAGCATCATCATCACATTGAGTCCAAGGACAAGGAGAATGTAAATCATGGTCGTATACATGTGCCAATCGTTCCACATCATTCCAAGGCGAGCCGCCATGGCAGACGCCACAAGCTGCCCAAGAACGGCAAAGCCTCCAAGAAGAATCATTCACCGCATTCGCATCAGAAGTCAGCGCATCACAAGAAGCAATCGCACAAGGGACATGCGCGCAGGCATCATTAGAAGCTTCATATATATTTAGTATATGCGAGGGCTGTTTGATAAAGTTGCTGAATTTGAAGTAAATTCACAAGGAGGAGGAGAATTGAAGCAGAATATATTAAATAATATGAATATATATATTAAAAACTTAATTATATTTATATATATATTTTGTACAACTTTTCATGCCACCCTCGCATATACATATATATTAACCTATATATTAACATGGCTTTAAACAAATCTTAACTTGACATTTTGTTAGTTTAATGCACTAAAATGTTTCGTTGCCACATTAAAATAAAAAAAAATTAAAAATAAAAAAAAAAACTAAAAATATTTTTAACCTTTTTTTGTTTTAGTGAAATTTACAAAGCTGTAATTTTTTCTTCATTTTGAACCTTTTGAACTGCACTCATTACGCTGGAAGCTTGTGTGTGTCGTAAATCTGCTCGAGGGGGCTTCAGAGTTCAACTTTATATATATGTAAAGTATATATATATACATATATATATATATATATGTTGTTAACACTTTTGGCTAACACTTTTTCTGTTATGTAGAAGGCGTCGCGTCGCTTCGTCTACAACTTTTTTTTATTTCTTATTATGAACTTCTTCGGAAGCGCTTTAAAGACTCTCTGGCAAACCAGTTTTCCAACTACGTTAATCAGTGCAAAAACACAAAAAACAAAAACAATAAAAACAGTTTTTTTTTTTGTTATCAAGTAATAAATGTTAACTTATTTTTTGCTGTTGTTGGCGTTAATTGTTGTGGGGTCAAAAGCATTTATGACGTCATCTTGTGTCAAAAACAAAAGAAACACGGACTGAACTTGTTTTATATACTTGCTGATTGTAGGTTAAGGGGCATATTGGTTTTGATTTGATTACGTAGATCGACCATTTAGGGCATAAATTTTTGATATATTTATATTAGTATAGACTAGCGTACATAGCTTAAGGAACTTGGAATACAATACTGAGATATATATACCCCTCTTTAGATTTAAGTCTCTAGGAAAATCAGTTTAAGATACCTCTCTTTAGATTTAAGTCTTTTGCAAATCGAAAGCTATATCTTCCATACCTCTAACTATTATAAAAAATATATATATTTATTTATAGTCAACTGAATTGAGCAAGTATGAAGCAGTCGGTTGGAGCCAACTGCAATGCTCGTAGTTGTTTCATTTTGCTGGCTGACACAGTGGTCGAGTGAAAGGCGCAGCAAGTATTTTAATAATATATACTATATTATAAAGAAAGATACTTGATATTACGTGGGTAGCACTGATGTCTGAAATTCAGGTGAGATTTCAGAAAAAATTAATAATGTTAGAAGATATATATATGTAATATACATTAAATATATGTATATTTAGGGAAAAAAATATAATATTAGAAGATATATATTATATGATATACATTAAATATACATACTTAAATACATACAGTAAAATCAAAAAAATAAATTTATAATAAAATCATTATTTTTTTATAAAATTATACTGTTTATTTTGGAAACATAAACACATAAATCACACACTAATTGAATAAAAAAAAAATAATTATTTTAAAACCTTAAGGCTTTAACTAATTAATTATACTTTTCACTATAATGTTAATTAAGCTCGAATTCTTCAAAATTTCTCTTTAATAGAAAAACAAATTTTATTGAAAGTTTTTTTTTTTTTTTCTTTTTGCATGTAAGCAACTGAGATTTTAACAAAAAACTTTTATAGTTTGAATTTCATTTCACTAAATATTTTATTTTTATTTTCCTTTTTTTATCATTTAAATTTGTTACTTCCTCCAAGGTAAAAATCAAATATTCTTTGTATCTTTTAATATAATATTTATTATTGAAAAACCTTTTTAATTTTCTAGTTAAATAAATATTTATTAGTTTGTTAGTATCTGAATAAAAAGTGCTATAAATATATATAATATAAATATTATACAAGTGTCATATACAAATATATATATATATATATATATATATATATACTATATACAATCTAAATGGCTAACGGTCCGTTGTATTGCGTCTTGATCTCAGCCCCAAACTGGATAAATTGGTCGGCGATAGTAGCGTCCGTAGCCTCTATAACCGCCATAGCCATAGCCGCTATATCCGCCATATTTGTAGCCGCCATAGCCGGCTCCGCCGTAATATGGACGATAGTAGGAAGGCGCATAATAGCCGACGCCAATGCTGTCCGCCGTAGAGAGGTCATCGACCTCAGCTGAGGCATCAGAAATTTCTATGCTCTATGAGAAATAAAAAAAAAAAATAAATAAAAAGATAAATTAGAGAATAAAAAATATTAAAATTATTACTAAAAAAAATACATAAAACAATAAAAATGAAATATAATCAGAAATAAAAATGAAATGAGTAAAAAAATATAAAATAGTTGAAAATAATACAAAAAAAAAAAAATTTAAATAAAAATTTAAAAAATATATATATAGCTACAATACAAATAATATCTTTAATTGTTTAATTACCTCTGAAGGAGCCGCTTGTACACACATGACAAGAACAGTCAAAAATAGAAAGCCAAGCAACAACTAGAAATAAAGCATAGTTAAGTAAATCAAATATACTTATATTTCTATATAGATCTCTTACCTTTGCCATTGTTAATATTTACTCGTAGTATTTGCGAAATCTAGCGATTGAAATTTGTTGTTTTCTTCTTAGCAAATTAACGCCTTTTGCTCAAATGTGGGTTCTGTTTGGTAGCTCTGTTGTTATTGAACTGTGCTGTCCGACAACCTGGAGCAGATCTTTTATATAGTGCGCAAAGAGTAAATAGCCGGAGATTGATTTTTCATATGATGCTCATTGATTGGTCAAACATAAGTCTGGAGAAGTCGTCAATTTCGTGTGAATTGTATATAATGCTGTTCATATGCGTCAGGGTCATATATTACACAAAAATTGTTTTGTTTATGAATTCAAACAATAATTAAAACTAATTACTAAATTAGGAGAACATGCTTTCCGCTTGACATCGAAAAATTCAAGTTATTCGTCAGCAAGTAAATAACTGACGCACTACACATCAAAAAGGTTCTAATAAGCAATACAAATAAATATATTGCTTATTCATTATTTCAATTAGAGCATGGTTGGGGGATTTCTTTAGTTTATTACTATTTGTTTTGAAATCGATTGCACGCTCATATTTTCCTAACGTCTAAATATCGATTGTTTTTAGTTAGGCCAAGTCCACCTATCGCCTATCGATATTGACTTGCAAATAATATCGGGTCATCTCTGAAAAATGTCTGCCGCATCGTAAACGTTTTGCAAGAGAAACCGGAAAATTGTTAAAAAACCAATAAAAAGTGCTTGAAATTGTTCAATCAGGTAATTATTTAACATATATATGTTTTCTATTTAGTTTAAATATTGAAAATTGTGGGCGGCACACATTCTTTGCGCTAAAATTGCTGTGGTGAAAATAGCAAAACGCGGCGACGTCTGCTGCTGCTGATCTCTTCTTCTTCATTTTTTTTTTCGCGTAAACGAAACGTGTGTAGTTTGTTTTTTCTTTATTTAATATGTATATACATTTTCATTTATCGATCTAAAGTTGAGTGAGCGATGTCTATACCGCCGTATATGATACCGCCAAATGCCTGGGCCGCCCAACTGATGGCCCAGCAGCAGGCATATGCGGCGGCCCATGCACAGCAGGCTCAGCTGCATGCCCAGCATCAGATGGCCAACCAGATACAGCAAATACCACCACCGGGTGCTCCATTGCCCCCTGCGGGTCATGCCAATGGCATACCAGTGCCGGCACAGGGCGTGCCTCAGCCGCAGCTAGGCCAGATACCGACACCAAAGCCGGATATTCTGACCGAGGATAAGCTGCAGGAGAAGGCGCTCAAATGGCAGCATTTGCAGTCCAAGCGATTTGCAGAAAAACGCAAATTCGGCTTCATTGATACACAGAAAGAGGACATGCCGCCGGAGCATATACGCAAGATCATACGCGATCATGGTGATATGACCTCGCGCAAATATCGCCACGATAAGCGTGTCTATCTGGGCGCACTCAAATATATGCCACATGCTGTGTTGAAGCTGCTCGAGAATATGCCCATGCCGTGGGAGCAAATAAGAGATGTGCAGGTGCTCTACCACATAACAGGCGCCATTACTTTTGTCAATGAGATACCCTGGGTCATTGAGCCCGTCTACATAGCACAGTGGGGGTAAGTTTAACTCAAGTAACTTCTATCTAAATTAAGCATATCATAAGGTCACACTTTACAGCACCATGTGGATTATGATGCGTCGCGAGAAGCGCGATCGTCGTCACTTTAAGCGCATGCGTTTCCCACCCTTTGACGATGAGGAACCGCCATTGGACTATGCGGACAACGTGCTGGATGTGGAGCCACTGGAGGCCATACAAATCGAGCTGGACAACGATGAAGATAACGCTGTCTACAAATGGTTCTATGATCATAGACCATTAGTCGATACACCGTAAGCAGAACAACTATATAAACAATGAAATTCAATGAAATAAATTTTATTCTTTCTCATAGCTTTGTGAATGGCTCCACTTATCGCAAATGGAATCTGTCGTTGCCACAGCTGGCTACGCTTTATCGTCTGGCAAATCAGTTGCTCACCGACTTGGTTGATAATAATTTCTTTTATCTATTCGATCCAAAGAGCTTCTTTACAGCCAAAGCCCTTAACATGGCCATACCTGGAGGGCCCAAATTTGAGCCGCTCATCAAAGATCATAATGTTGGGTAAGTGGAAAAAATGTAATATTCAACATATATAAATATATTTGAACTATTTTGTATTCTTGCAGTGACGAGGACTGGAATGAGTTCAATGACATTAACAAAGTTATTATAAGACAACCCATACGAACTGAGTATCGCATTGCATTTCCATATCTATACAACAATATGCCACATTTTGTGCATCTCAGCTGGTAAATAACTTAGTCTAAGTATATATATATATATACTATGTAATTAGTTATAGCTACAAGGCCGTAGAGTTTCCAGTTTAAGACATTTGCTGGCAACGCTTCAAGCCATGTTAGATTAAAAAACCACGCCCAGTTTACTACCAATTTAGCGATTGTCTCCAAATGGGCTGTGCAATGGAAATGTTCGTTATAATTTTGTAGACTAAATTTTAACTGCTGATAGTTGCATACAAGCGTAGACTATATGATTTAGATATAGAATTTTAGTTATACTATAAATATTATAAATTTCTTTATTCATTTCTTTAGGTATCACACTCCAAACGTCGTCTACATCAAGACCGAGGATCCTGATTTACCTGCCTTTTACTTTGATCCTCTAATCAATCCCATTTCGCATCGTAATGCTAATTCTAAGATCCAGGAGCCTATGCCAGACGATGACGAGGACTTTACGCTGCCCGATGATGTGCAGCCTTTTCTGCAGGACACCCCGCTCTATACAGACAATACAGCCAATGGCATTGCGCTGTTGTGGGCACCGCGTCCATTTAATATGCGCTCGGGTCGCTCACGTCGTGCTATCGATGTGCCGCTGGTCAAGTGCTGGTACAAGGAGCATTGTCCACCTGGTCATCCGGTCAAGGTGCGCGTCAGCTATCAGAAGCTGCTCAAATACTATGTGCTCAATGCACTGAAGCATCGCAAGCCAAAGCCGCAAAAGAAGCGGTAGGTTAACTAAATATTAATAATTGTCTTATAAATATATCATATTTCCATATCTTCTATTTGCAGCTATTTGTTCCGTTCATTTAAGGCCACCAAGTTCTTCCAAACTACCACCTTGGATTGGGTTGAGGCTGGTTTGCAGGTGTGTCGCCAGGGCTATAATATGCTCAACCTGCTTATACATCGTAAGAATCTGAACTACCTGCATTTGGACTATAACTTTAACTTGAAGCCGGTTAAGACCTTGACTACTAAAGAGCGCAAAAAGTCACGTTTCGGCAATGGTAATTAAAGATAATCAAATATATATGTTAGCTATATGTTCACTCAATCTTCTTACAGCTTTCCATTTGTGCCGTGAGATTTTGCGTCTGACTAAACTAATCATTGACTCGCATGTACAGTATCGCCTCAATAATGTGGACGCCTTTCAGCTAGCTGATGGTCTGCAGTATATCTTTGCCCATGTGGGCCAGCTGACAGGCATGTATCGCTATAAGTACAAGCTGATGCGACAGATACGCATGTGCAAGGACTTGAAGCATTTAATCTACTATCGCTTCAATACGGGACCTGTGGGCAAGGGTCCAGGCTGTGGTTTCTGGGCGCCTGGCTGGCGTGTGTGGTTGTTCTTTATGCGTGGCATTACACCGCTGCTCGAACGCTGGCTGGGCAATCTGTTGTCCCGTCAATTCGAGGGTCGTCACTCGAAGGGCGTGGCCAAGACGGTGACCAAGCAACGTGTTGAATCCCATTTCGATTTGGAGCTGCGTGCCTCGGTCATGCACGATATTGTGGACATGATGCCCGAGGGTATTAAGCAAAACAAGGCGCGCACCATACTCCAGCATCTGTCGGAGGCCTGGCGCTGCTGGAAGGCCAACATACCATGGAAGGTGCCCGGTCTGCCCATACCTATAGAGAACATGATATTGCGTTATGTGAAAATGAAGGCCGATTGGTGGACAAATACAGCGCATTATAATCGTGAGCGCATACGTCGTGGAGCCACTGTGGATAAGACGGTGTGCAAAAAGAATTTGGGTCGTTTGACGCGTTTGTATTTGAAGGCCGAGCAGGAAAGGCAGCATAACTACCTCAAGGATGGTCCTTATATATCGCCCGAGGAGGCGGTGGCCATATACACCACAACGGTGCATTGGCTGGAATCGCGTCGCTTTGCACCCATACCCTTTCCACCGCTCTCCTATAAGCACGACACGAAGCTGCTGATTTTGGCCTTGGAGCGTCTGAAGGAAGCGTACAGCGTGAAGTCGCGCTTGAATCAAAGCCAGCGCGAGGAGCTGGGTCTTATTGAGCAGGCCTACGATAATCCTCACGAGGCGTTGTCCCGTATTAAGCGTCATCTGCTGACACAGCGCGCTTTCAAGGAGGTGGGATCCATTTAAATGGATTGTTTGTGTTCAGTTGTTCATTTGTTCTTTTTCTCTTTTCAGGTGGGCATTGAGTTCATGGACTTGTATAGCCATTTGATACCTGTTTACGAAGTGGAGCCTTTGGAGAAGATCACCGATGCCTATTTGGATCAGTATCTGTGGTATGAGGCAGACAAGCGTCGACTGTTTCCGCCATGGATCAAGCCCAGCGATACGGAGCCACCGCCGCTATTGGCCTACAAGTGGTGTCAAGGTAGAGACAGAGGCTATGATAGTGGATAGTGTTAAATCTATTATATAATATATTATCTGCGCATTTTGGTCGTGTGATTTGTGGCAAAGTGATGAGTTATGATGCATCCCCTTGTTGCAAACCTCACGCTGAAGGTGACGCCCTAACGCAACAATTGAAAGATATTAGAGTGAACTTAATGAAATCTTAGTGAAATTTATAATTCAATTTCTAATCACTTTTTTGCTCCTCTCTCCGCAGGCATCAACAATTTACAGGATGTCTGGGATGTGGGTGAGGGCGAATGCAATGTGCTGCTCGAATCCCGCTTTGAGAAGCTTTACGAGAAGATTGATTTGACTTTGCTCAATCGTCTGCTGCGTCTCATTGTGGATCACAATATTGCCGATTATATGACAGCCAAAAATAACGTGGTTATTAACTATAAGGACATGAATCATACGAACAGCTATGGCATTATACGTGGCCTGCAATTCTCTTCATTCATTACACAATACTATGGACTTGTTTTGGATTTGTTGGTGTTGGGTCTGCATCGTTCCAGCGAAATGGCTGGACCACCTCAGATGCCCAACGATTTCCTAACATTCCAGGATGCAGTCACAGAGACGGCGCATCCCATCCGACTCTATTGTCGCTATGTAGATCGCATACATTTGTTCTTCAGATTTTCGGCTGAGGAAGCGCGCGATCTTATTCAGCGTTATCTGACCGAACATCCAGATCCGAATAATGAAAATATTGTGGGCTATAATAACAAAAAATGCTGGCCACGCGATGCAAGAATGCGTTTGATGAAGCACGATGTTAATCTGTAGGTTTATCCTGGCAATCCTTGGCGGCATTGTTTGTTAATCTTTGCTTTCTTTTCTTCAGAGGTCGCGCTGTGTTTTGGGACATCAAAAATCGTTTGCCTCGCTCTGTAACTACAATTGGCTGGGAGAGCACTTTCGTCTCTGTCTATTCCAAGGATAATCCCAATCTGCTATTCAACATGAGCGGCTTCGAGTGTCGCATTCTGCCCAAGGTTCCTTTGCCTACCAATTCCATTTAAGTTCAGTTAATAATTTGTTTTATTTTTTTGTTTTATCTTTAGTGCCGCACGCAAAATGAAGAGTTTACGCATCGTGATGGCGTTTGGAATTTACAGAATGAAATCACAAAGGAGCGCACGGCTCAATGTTTCCTGCGCGTGGATGATGAGTCCCTGGGACGTTTCCACAATCGTGTGCGACAAATTTTAATGGCCTCTGGCTCCACCACATTTACAAAGGTGAGTCCAATTAGATATGATTAAAAGAAATGTTTTATCTAAAGTCAATTTAATCCTTGCAGATTGTCAACAAATGGAACACGGCTTTAATTGGTCTGATGACCTATTTCCGCGAGGCTGTTGTGAATACGCAAGAGCTGCTCGATTTGCTGGTTAAATGTGAAAATAAAATACAAACGCGTATCAAGATTGGCTTGAACTCCAAAATGCCTTCGCGTTTCCCGCCCGTGGTGTTTTATACGCCCAAAGAGCTGGGCGGCTTGGGCATGTTGAGCATGGGTCATGTGTTGATACCGCAATCCGATCTGCGCTGGTCCAAGCAGACCGACGTGGGCATTACGCATTTCCGCTCCGGTAAGTGAAGCAATATATCTTCTCAATTTCTTCTCTAACTGGCAACTCTTTACAGGCATGTCGCATGACGAGGATCAGCTCATACCAAATCTGTATCGTTATATACAGCCATGGGAGAGTGAATTCATTGACTCGCAGCGTGTTTGGGCAGAGTATGCTCTGAAGAGACAGGAAGCGAATGCACAGAATCGTCGCCTAACGCTGGAGGATCTAGAGGATAGCTGGGATCGTGGTATACCGCGTATCAATACGCTCTTCCAGAAGGATCGTCACACGCTGGCCTACGACAAGGGCTGGCGCATTCGCACGGAGTTCAAACAGTATCAGGTGCTCAAGCAGAATCCCTTCTGGTGGACACATCAGCGACACGATGGCAAATTGTGGAATCTGAACAACTATCGCACAGACATGATACAAGCCTTGGGCGGTGTGGAAGGCATCTTGGAGCATACACTATTTAAAGGCACCTACTTCCCAACGTGGGAGGGTCTGTTCTGGGAGAAGGCATCCGGCTTTGAGGAGTCCATGAAGTACAAGAAGCTGACAAACGCTCAGCGCTCTGGTCTTAATCAGATTCCCAATCGTCGCTTCACCCTCTGGTGGTCACCGACCATCAATCGTGCCAACGTTTACGTTGGTTTCCAGGTGCAACTGGATCTGACGGGTATTTTCATGCACGGCAAAATTCCCACACTGAAAATCTCGTTGATCCAAATATTCCGTGCTCACTTGTGGCAAAAGATACACGAGTCCATTGTCATGGATTTGTGTCAGGTGTTCGATCAGGAGCTGGACGCCCTGGAGATTGAGACGGTGCAAAAGGAGACCATACATCCGCGTAAATCATATAAAATGAACTCTTCGTGTGCTGATATTTTGCTGTTCCCTGCCTACAAATGGAATGTCTCACGTCCATCGCTGCTGGCAGACACCAAGGATACTATGGACAATACAACGACACAGAAATATTGGCTGGATATTCAGCTGCGTTGGGGCGATTACGATTCGCACGACGTGGAGCGTTATGCAAGGGCAAAGTTCCTTGATTACACCACGGATAACATGTCCATCTATCCGTCACCGACGGGCGTGCTCATTGCCATCGATTTGGCTTACAATTTGCACTCGGCCTATGGCAATTGGTTCCCCGGCTGCAAGACCCTCATCCAACAGGCCATGGCCAAGATCATGAAGGCCAATCCGGCGCTTTATGTGCTGCGTGAACGTATACGTAAAGCACTGCAGCTGTACTCCTCGGAGCCCACGGAACCGTATCTCAGCTCCCAGAATTATGGTGAACTCTTCTCGAATCAAATCATTTGGTTTGTGGACGATACAAATGTCTATCGCGTCACCATTCACAAAACCTTTGAGGGTAATTTGACCACGAAACCCATCAATGGCGCCATCTTCATCTTCAATCCACGTACGGGACAGCTGTTCTTGAAGATTATCCACACGTCCGTGTGGGCGGGTCAGAAGCGTTTGGGCCAGCTGGCCAAATGGAAGACGGCTGAGGAAGTTGCTGCCTTGATTCGTTCGCTGCCCGTTGAGGAGCAGCCGAAGCAGATTATTGTCACACGCAAAGGCATGTTGGATCCGCTTGAGGTGCATTTACTTGACTTCCCCAATATTGTCATCAAGGGCTCGGAGTTGCAGCTGCCTTTCCAGGCCTGCCTCAAGGTGGAGAAGTTTGGCGATTTAATTCTCAAGGCTACCGAGCCACAAATGGTCTTGTTCAATCTGTACGATGATTGGCTAAAGACGATATCTTCGTATACGGCATTCAGTCGTTTGATCTTGATACTGCGTGCCCTGCACGTGAATACGGAACGGACGAAGATCATACTGAAGCCGGATAAGACAACCATAACGGAGGCGCATCACATTTGGCCCACGTTGACGGACGAGGAATGGATCAAGGTGGAGGTGCAGCTGAAGGATCTCATTCTGGCCGACTATGGCAAGAAGAACAATGTGAATGTGGCCTCGCTGACACAGTCCGAGATCCGTGACATCATCCTGGGCATGGAGATCAGTGCACCATCCGCGCAGCGTCAACAGATTGCCGAGATTGAGAAACAGACCAAGGAGCAGAATCAATTGACGGCCACCACGACGCGCACCACGAACAAACACGGCGATGAGATTATCACGTCAACCACCTCGAACTATGAGACGCAAACGTTTAGCTCGAAGACCGAATGGCGTGTCCGGGCGATATCCGCAACGAATTTGCATTTGCGTACGAATCACATCTATGTCAGCTCCGATGATATCAAGGAAACGGGCTATACGTATATTTTGCCAAAGAATATATTGAAGAAGTTTGTGACGATATCCGATTTGCGTGCCCAGATCGCTGGCTATTTGTATGGTGTGAGTCCGCCGGATAATCCGCAGGTGAAGGAGATACGTTGCATTGTGATGCCGCCGCAGTGGGGCACACATCAGACCATCAATTTACCCAATGCCCTGCCCACGCATCAGTATCTGAAGGATATGGAGCCACTTGGCTGGATTCACACGCAACCGAATGAGTTGCCGCAGCTGTCGCCCCAGGACATCACCACGCATGCCAAGATCATGCAGGAGAACTCCAATTGGGATGGCGAGAAGACAATTGTCATCACCTGCTCCTTTACGCCCGGCTCCTGCTCCCTGACGGCTTACAAACTAACCCCATCCGGCTTCGAATGGGGCTCCAAGAATACGGATAAGGGCAATAATCCCAAGGGATATCTGCCATCGCACTACGAACGCGTTCAGATGCTGCTGTCCAACAAGTTCCTTGGATTCTTTATGGTGCCGGCGCAGAGCAGCTGGAATTATAATTTCATGGGCGTGCGCCACGATCCCAATATGAAATACGAACTGCAATTGGCCAATCCGAAGGAATTCTATCACGAACTGCATCGCACATCGCATTTCCTGCTCTTCTCCAATCTGGAGGATGGCGGCGATGGCGCCGGCGCTGATCGTGAGGATGTCTATGCCTAAAACAATTGTTAAATTCTAACTGCAAAAACTCTATTTTAAGCGCGTACAAAAAACAAATTTTTATAAGCCAACTTTTTGTGACTAAAAGAAAATGAGAAAAGAGAAAGAAAAGCCTTCAAATTAATTAACCAACTTTTTATTAATATTATTTATATATTTTTGTTGTTGCTTTTGCTGCATTTGTTGCCATGGCAATGAACACACATACATCCCTAACTTCTAGCCTTATTTACATTTGCGTTTAACTTAATACATAACATTAACTATAATATATATATGATATATGTATATAGACATACATCAATATGCTGCTTGAGGGAATACAAAAATTTCCATTTTTATTTGTAGTTTTCTAGGTACGTCTGTCAGTTGAGCTGCTTGAGCTACTCTATATCCACTCCAATTTAGGAGCACTTCCACAGGCATATGGCCATATTGCCGCCAAAGAAAAGATAGAGTATGTTCTCAGTCTCATAGGATACTTCGAAGCCAAAGCCCTCGCCGACCACCACATGCCAATAGATGCCGAATTTCTTGTCCATGGAGTCCTTTATCATTCGGGCACATGTCTGTGAACATGAAAGAAGTTTTTGTTTAAGATCTAGATAGAATATCTGCATAATATGTAAGATCTATGTCTGAGAGATTTCTACATTTTGATATGCATCAAGAGGGGAATACCTCTGTTTATATGCCTTTTAGCTGTCAAGCCATGTACTCCAAACTAGGCAAAGCTACAGATTCTTACTGCTACCTAGCTAGTTAAAAATATACTATATATTTTTGATTTTGGATAACTTTAGCATATAGCTCTAATGGGAATAATGTATTTTATCCATAAGAACAATTAATGGAAAATTTAGTTTTTGTATAAGAAATCTTTATTTTTTTAACAATATCTTAGCGTTGATATATGATATGATATGATATATGAGCAAAGTCTGACAAATATGGGATTACTACTATCATATAGCTCTCATAGGAAAACATCTGTTCATTAACATGGTTTTATATGAAATACTTTGTTGTTTTTCAAGATACGTTACAGAATTTCAAAATTAAAGACTTTCACTAAGTCAATATTGTATTAGCAGTTTTTAAGTAAAAAACTTTTTTTTAAATATCTTCAATGGAAAGCAATACATTGATGATTCCAAGGAGTAAACAGAAACTGAGCTATATCTTACTAGAACATATAATACACAAAAAATAATATAGTTAAATATCATATATATAGTTATATAATATATATGTATATATAGCTAGGATAGCTATAACTATAAGTTGACTTGCTCTATCAAAAACATCTATCGAGACATAAATATTTGAGTTAAGTAAAAACGTAATTTATAGAGCAGCTATACCATACATGGTTATGATCATGACTAGCTCAACTATTACAGGGTATTCCGTCTACGTCCTTCCGTTAAACTCACCTCGTAATTGGAAGAGAATTTCTCGCACATGCCAACGACCAACTCGACGACCTCTTGACGCATTTCCTCCTTCATATCCGAGTGCTATATAGAGATATAAGATAGTATAGTATTAGAGTATTTGAGAGTTGGCCATGGGAGAGTGAACCAACCTTGACGAGCGGATAGATGTGCACGATTTTCTTATCGCCCTCCTTGGCGCCTTCCTCTTCGGCCATATCGAAGCTGAAGCTTAACCGTAACTAAGCTATGCGACTATAAATGTTACCTATATAACCGACTAAGATACAGATATATAGATATGTATATATATATGTATATATATTTGAGGACACGCGAAAACCGCGCAAATACACACACACACTCACACACTCTCAGTCACACACACAGTGAACGAATAATGTAATAAAAATTGAGTTAAATTCCGATTTATATGTGACATGGAATTCAAGGTAGTATTACCTCTATAAAGAGAGAGAGAGAGAGAGAGAGAGAGGGCGAGAGGGAGCGGGCAGTTATGTGAATGAATGCTATTGTGAATGAGTGAATGTTTATGAATTTGTTGGCACGCCAGGTAAAGGTAGCTGCTATGGCAATTTGTGGTGCTGTTGCCTGTTCTGTAGCTCGTTTCACTTGCAACTGACTCGACGTCAACTCCATTAACTTTGCTGCAGGACACACACACACACATACATGTATGTATATGTATATTTAATGTCGCCCTGTCTGTTTAGCCACCCTCTAGTTGCCAAACAAAAGCAATTTCCGTGCAACGAAGGGTGCCAAGCTAGACGAAACGGATGCCTCGTCATCGTCATCATCTTTCTAGATTCGCAGAAAAGAAAAACTTGGTTAGCCAAGTTGCATTATTTTGGTGGGTGTGTGACTCGAGCAGGAGTCTGCAATTTGCTGCGAAAATTGAATAGTTTTGACCCAAAACAACCCTGGGTGAAATAGAGAGAGAGTCCTTCATAGAAATTGTCCTATTTGATTTATGCGCTGCTGCGGCTGCGGCTACAGCACTTAGTCCTTGGAGTATGCGTGTGTTATATAATTCTCCACATAGACTATATATCATTTCTATTCTATACATATGTGAGATTTTTGTACTCCAGATTTATTTTAATGCTTCAGCAGAAGTAGTGTAAAGGAGTATATTGGCTTTTGGGCAGTTTTTAGTAAGAAGTAAAAGTTGGAGTAAGTACCTGAAATTGGGATTATGGAGATATACAAATATAATTATTTGTACTTGTTTATGTATATCCATAAAAATAAATAAATATACTCGAAGCAGTCCCTAGGAAATATTTTTATGCATTCCAGTATTCCAGCTTTTGTTTTTATATATTACATATATTTTTTTTTTTTTCATACATATAACATTTTATATATAGTTTCTTGTATTATTTTTAATTATTATTATATATTATTTATTATATATTCATACAGATATCCCTGTCAAGTAACATTTTTTTTGCTTCTTTCAAACAGAGCTTCACAGAAGCTGCATCAATATATATATATATATATATTTCCTTCACACATCCCAATTTTCCTCCTCGGCATTCGCTTGCATTATCTCATTCCTTTCGTTCTGCTCATAAACTGGATCCGCCCAATGATTGCAATCCTCCTCCTCCTTCTCCTCCTTAATCAACACAAAATCATTTTCAACAATTATCTTATGCTCTTCCAGTAGCTTCTCCAATAGTTTACGCGTTACGCCCAAATATTCTAATCGTCGCGTTAGCTCATCCAAGGACAGTTTATAGGCATCTTGCTCATTATCAAAATTATCCTCATCTCTGGTGCAACGATAAAGCTGAGTCTCAACTTCAGTCCAGATTTTTTGCTCCGGCGTGCGATCATCCTTATTAAATGGGAAATTAACAATATGTAAACTTTTATAGTTGGACACACCATCCAGAGGTGGTGGTATTGTTAGTGGTTCTGCCAAGGCCAGGCCCAAGATATCCTTGCGAACAAACAGAGCTATTTGGGACACATAACCCACAGCTTCTTCACCTTGGGGCGGTTCTCCCACGCCCAGGAGCGAGAACATATAATTTGTATACTTCTCAGTTATGCCCAAACACCAGGACTTGAACTCTTCCCTAGTCCATTCAAATTTATGATCATAATGACGAAATCCATTTGGCAGCAGCGGATTGAAGCGCGTGAAAATTACATTAAAATCCGAATTGGGAGTGCTGAAAATCGCAATTTTTGGCTGCATAAAACCAAATATATTTCCAGGTATCTTAGCCAGCACATCCTCATAGACATGCTCAATGCTGCAAAACATAAAATTGTTAGTTAATTATATATTATATATATATATATTAAGCCAATTAAAACTTACAGTTCTAATGCTATGACCGCATCTGTATTTCTTAGTTCGTCCGCTGCATCTGCAACGCTGCCAAGCAGCACCTGAACTTGCAATGGTGCTAGCCTTTGCTTCATAAAATCACAAATCAAAGGATTTGTGCGACTTAAATGCGCTTTTAAAGTATCATGATCAATGTCCACCTGTAGAAAGAAACGTTAGAAAAATGTATTTAAATACAATTTTGAATCTAACCGCCTGGGCGAATGGCAAATTGTTTCACAACAAAATAAAAAGTAAAGCAGTCTGGCAGCACTTGGCATAGAAACGGGTCGAAACAAAATGGCGAAACAAGTTGGCAATGAAACATTGGCTTGTCACTTTTGAGTGCGTGCATGTGTGTGTTTGTGTGTACGAGTGTTCCGAGGCACGGGTAGCAGTGCACGAAGAATATGTAATTTGTTGTGAAAATCAATTGAGTATCTAAATAAATCTATTCAGTTGCTAAAAATTGAGCAAATGTGTTGGTAAACACACAAGTGCAACAGTGTAAGCATTAATTGTATGGCCGCGATACGCGTAGTGAAAATTTTTCTGGCATTGCATTTTATGGGGAAAAGACAACGTGAAAACAAGAAGAAGAAAACTTGTAATACGTGAAAGAAATACATACTGAAAAGTGGCAAATGGAAATTAAACAAACGTTTAGCCACAAGTCAAACGAATTTTGTGTGCGTGTGCTTAAGCCAGAAATGAAAAATATGGAATATTTAATAAAATGAGCTGGTAAAGCAGCTGTGGCCTGTGCCGGCGGTCCAGTTAAATCAATATTCCCTTCCAAGCAAGCAAGCAAGCCACTCTGTCTGCCGTCTCTCTCTTATTTATTCGTTCCGTCGCAGACATGGCGCTTGATAAAAATGTCGTGTGTTTAGTCGATGAATGTGAAATTCGCCTCAATCTATGTATATAATTATATGTGTATTGTGTTTTTGCAATTTTAGCAATAGTGATTAATTGTCGTAGGGGAATTATCAGAGATTTGTTAAAATTATTTGTTTTCTGTGTGTGAACATGATACATATGCAAGTGTATGGCGGTGTGAGTGCGTGTGCATGTATGTCTGTCTGTATGTATGTATGTATGTATGAAGATATGTATGCATGTGCCCCGTGCCCATAATTTTGCCATTCCGTTTTAACCGACAGCGTTCCATTCACATTGTGCCGGCGCAACAAACGAAATCCAAAACAATAGAGCGTGAAACCTGAATTAGTGGTGGCAAAACAAAAAATAGCAAAGAATGAAGAGGAAAAAAAAAAACCAATAAAAATTAATCAGCAACTAAGACAATAAGATTATTGTTTAGTATGATTAATTTGCTAGTTGTTTGCAACATAACTGAAAATAAACTGATGAGTGACACTCTTCTTCTTCTTACCATACAGCCAACACGAATGTCAACAGTAAAACAAAACGTGATTAGCAAAAGAGAATACACAAAAACAAAACAAAACAAAACAAAACTCAATTTCAAATTCAACGTTCCTTTATGCGCCCCGTCAGCGTTAACTTGAGACTGACTAAAACTGTCATCTGACCGAGCGATCAATCCACTAAAAGGGGGGAAATTTGACAAATTGTAAAAAAATTTGGAGCGTTCCTCCAACAACTGCCGCCTGTTTAAAACATGGGCAAACGGATCGCATCAGAGCGCAGCCATCATCAACAACGAATGTCCCCGCAAACGGAGACCAAAACTCAGCCATCAGATCGCAGTGCACGGAAACGCAAACGTTCAGCCGTTAAAGCCTCCCGGGTGGAGAAATGTCAGCGCCTGAGCGATGAGCAGAAAACTCAATTCGATTGGCATGAGAACGATGACGAGGACTCCTCCTCATCGGGCTCAGCGAATGTGGAGCTATTGCAAACACCACAGCAGCAGCAGCAGCTGCAGTCACAACAACAGCATCTAGCACGCAACCAGTGTCCAGTGTCCAATCCACGTGCCTCTCTATTATCATTGGCCACGTTCGCCAGCGGCGGCTACAGTGATCACAATAATTCCAATGCAACTGAATCGCCGCGTCCAGTTT
This sequence comes from Drosophila hamatofila, assembly GCA_035045345.1. Taxonomy (NCBI): domain Eukaryota; kingdom Metazoa; phylum Arthropoda; class Insecta; order Diptera; family Drosophilidae; genus Drosophila; species Drosophila hamatofila. Next base: position 22,705,884 of record JAWNPA010000012.1, read on the forward strand.
ACACGCTACGTCCTTCTGTAGTCAATGGCACCATCTTGAGGGATTTGCTGTCCAAAGCCTGGCGTCTAGGACGTCCCATAGGTGGGCATCAATTACGGGATTGATTTGATTGGCATTGAATTAACTTAATTATGGTTTTCATTTATCATAGGTAAGGGCAACTTTGGCGAGATATTTCTGGCATCGGATGACACTGTTTGCCCGGTCACCTCAGAGAGCGCTAAATATGTGGTCAAAATAGAGCCGCACTCGAATGGACCGCTCTTTGTGGAAATACACTGTCTCATCAATACAAATCAGTCGGAGTGTAAGCAATAGAAATTGTAGAAATTATATATAAATATTCATTAAAAAATCATTTACTTTTACAGCTGCCACAGATGGCAACGAGGCGTCTGCTATAGAGAAGCTGCCGCCTAGCATTAGTCATGGCCCGCCCACAGGTATTCCTAGCTATATTGCATCGGGCACACATTACTTTGGAGACGGTCGCTATAGGTTTCTGGTGCTGCCGCGCTTCGATCGCGATTTGCATTCGTTGATCAAGAATGCGCGAGTGGCACAAAAATCACTCTTAATCCTAGCCATACACATCATCAATGTGCTGGAGCATTTGCATGATAAGGGCTATTGCCACAATGATATTAAGGCACAGAATCTGATGATATCGAAGTGCAAGTATCTGAAGCGACAGGCGGTGCAGGCGGGTGGCAAAGCGAACTATGAGGAGCACTACGAGGAGAAGCAACAGACAACGGATAGTGGCAACAGTTCAGAGCAGGAGACCAACGATGATGACTACTTTATCAAGAATGAGAACAAATATGCCTTGCGCATTGCTGGCATCAAGGAGGATGTCGACGATGTGGATGAGGATGAGGATTTTGATGATGGTGCCACCACAAATAGCAACAATAGCAACAGCCTGGACATCTATCAGACGCCAGTGAACAAAAACAAGCGACGTCCGCGCCAAAGTGCTGTCGAGTTCAGTGGCTCGAATCCAATGCGTTCGTGTCGTCGCAATGATAACTGCAACTCTAGTTCCATGTACGAGGAGATGGTCAAGTCACATTATTTGCGTCCGGCCAAGCGTGTCAGCTACTCGGAGCTCTTCAACGAGGATGGGTATCCAGTGAAGGCGGATGCCAAGAGTGAACAGTCGGCGGAGAGCTCAGACAATGATTCGGATGAGTTTGTGCCTGCGTTTGCGCGACGTTCGGGCGGAGCCAGTGCAGCGAAGCGTGGTGCACGCGCCCGCACCTCCAATCGCATGGTCACCCGCCGTCGGGAACCGAAGCAGAAAGAGGTCAAAGCCGAAAGCACAGAGAATCCACGAAATGGAGGAGTGAGAAGTAAGCGCACGGCAACACAATATCAATTTGTGCCGGTGGAGGAGGAGCACATATTCCTGATCGATTTCGGTCTGGCCTCGAAGTATCAGGATCGTGGTGTGCACAGACCCTTTATTATGGATCAGCGACGTGCTCACGATGGCACCTTGGAGTTCACATCGCGAGACGCCCATTTGGGCGCCCATTCGCGTCGCAGCGATTTGGAATGCTTGGGCTACAATTTGTTGTACTGGTCGGAGGGTTATTTGCCGTGGAAGGATGTGGCGCAGCAGCAGCAGCAGGAGAAGGTGCATCGCGCCAAGGAGCTGTTCATGACGGATGTGTGCGAAATGCTGCGACAATTCTATGGCAAACAGGTTCCTAAATATCTGGGTGAATTCCTGCAGCAGATCGGACAGCTGGCCTATCAGGAGCGACCCAACTATGAGCGCTATCGCAACATCTTCAAGCGGGAATATCGCCGGCTGGGCTACGATTGCAGCCAGATGCAGTTGAGCAGTCATGAAATCCAGCGCACACGCGTCTCCATCAAGGACGAGGTGGATGGCATTGGCAAGTGCGATATATTCGACCTGAATAGCAAGAATGCGTTCAGTCAGCTGCGTAACTCCACGTACAGCACACCATTCCAGGATCATTCGCTGACGAATCGTGTATCACCCAAAAATCTGCGTTCCAAGTCCAACAAGAAGAATGCCAAGAAGTTGAAATTCTCCTGGGCGGAGGTGCTATCGCAAGATCCCGATCAAATAGCACGCGAACGTGCAGTGAAAGAGTTTGAGCGTGAGGAAGTCATCTGCCCGCTACATTCGCGTCTGCCCAGACGATACGAGGGTAAGCCGACCTATGCGATACTGGCGGTGGAGCAGAGCAGAAGGGAGAGGGGGCTGGGCGTGCAGGAGCACAATAGCGAAGAGGCAGACGACCAGGTAGGTGAATCTGCAGAGACAGCTGAAGAGGAGGAGGATGAGGAAGATGAAGAAGAGGAGGAAGAGGAAGAGGAGGAGGCAGAAGAAGATGAGGAAGAGGATGAAGAAGAGGCCGAAGAAGAAGCTGAGCAAGAGGCAGTAAGTGATTACGAAGAGGCAAGTATTTCAACCTAAATAAATCATGTACCTAGCATGTCATTAATATTCCTTTAATTATCCAGATGGATGTGGATCAGCAGAGTGTTGATAGTGAAAGTACAACGGAATCGCGGCAAACTCGTCGTGCACGTCGTCAGCCGCGCAAGAATAGCAGCAGCAGCAAAGCGAGTCAAGGGCAACAACAGCTGCAGCAGCTGAGCAAGAGCAAAGGCACCACACGCAAGCGCAGCAGCAACAACAAATCAAAGAACATCAATGGCCACCACACTCAACAGCAGCAGCAGCAGGCACACAGAATCATTGGCACACCGCTGACCACGGTGGGTGGGAATAATAAACGTGGCTGCGCCACTCGCAAGGAGCAGCATCAGCAGACGGCGACAATGGCATCCGCCACCGGTGAGGTGGTGGAACAACAGACCGCAAAGCTCAAGTCCAGTCGAAATGTGGCAGCGGCGGCGGTGGCGGACGAGCCAGGCAAACAGCGGCGGACGCGTCGTTGTCTATATAAGACTGAAGCGGATGTGGAGAACAACTATGCCACACATAACAATGTGCAGAACAATGTTTACAGCGTGTGGCAATACGATGATGAGAACAGCTATGGCAAGGGGCGGAATGTCAACTCTTCGTCCAGGCATTGTCGCAAGTGATAGTTATCGAGTTATCAAGTTATCGATACGATACGTTAGATATTGAAGAGCGAAGAATTGTTAAGCAAGTAAAGAATGAAAGAGAGCAACAAAACAAGTGAAGCTGGCAAAAAAAACTACATATAGATACATACTTATAGTTCATATGCGTATATATATATATAGAAAGAGAATAACAGTTATGCTGCGTTTTTCAAGTATTTTTTAGAGAATAAAATTATTGTTAAGTTCTTCAGAGCAGGAGATATGATCAAAAGGGGCAGGCGAATTTCAAATCGGAATCAACGTCATCGTCTACTCATATAAAGTTGTTCAGCACACTATACATTAATCGAGAGACAATGTTTTATGTAATTTTTGCTGTTTTTTCCTTTTTTATACATCAATTTAAGCAGAAATTGTTACAGTACAGACAGACATTATATATACATATTAATATATATATATAGGTTATTGGCCTTGATAGCAAATTATTGTATAATTTTAGTTTTTATTTGAAAGAATTTTTTAAGTTTCTCAGTTTAAGTTTAAACCCGGATATCGGTTATATTACCTAAATGATAATCCCCTTACAAGAAAAACAAAAAAAAAAGTATTTACTATAAAACTAGATGAAAGGTTATTATTGCATAAATCATAATTATTAGGTCTAAGCTAGGAATTAAACTGCGTATATAAATAAAATAAATAGAAATTATATGTCTTTAAAAATTACCCAGAAAAGATCGCTTGTTTGTAATTCCCACCACTATTAGCTACGTAAACTTTAACGGGACATTCTTATGGTCTAATAATACGCATTACACACCTGCAAAATGTTCTCGATAGTTTCAATGCGTCGCATCAGCTGGAAGAATCGCATCTCCGCGCAACTGCGTAATTAAAATAATAATTCATTGAAAATAATGAATAATGTGTTGTGAAAAGTGTTCAATTAATACGTACCCGAATTCGGTGACCTTTTTGATTTCCTTTACCCAACGTGCATCTTCTAAAATCTGAATGGCCGCGCAGTAGCGCTGCTCGTAAACAGGTGGATCAAAGCTTATGCCCGTCTCTGTCAGTTTAGTTAGGGTCTTGAAGCCCCCGCAAGGCAGTGTATAGCTAAACATTCAAATTTGGTTTGCGAATTCACTCAAATTGTTTACATATATTTTTTGTTGTTTTTTTTCGGTGTCAGTGCGGCCGCAAGCGGCATAAAGCAAAATTCCAGTGTGACTTGCACAGCAGACAACTTAACGTGAGTATGAAATTGCGTGCCGCCAACTTAGCGTTGGTTGTTGCAAATTGCGCAAAGCTAACCTTACGCATATTTGCTTACGTATCGCAGTTTGCGCTTATGCTGCTCATTTTGCGTTAACGTGGTTGCCTATCGGATTTTTTCGATAACAAGAGTCTTAGGCGCCAATTTTAAATGTGCATAAATAAGGCAGTTAATATAAATGCATTTTAAAATTTTTGTTTCAAGAAATCGTTTTTCATTCCTTTAAAAGAAATTCTCAAACTCTCAAACTCTTTTGGCTTAAAAAGTTGAAGTTGTTGTGCATAAAATGCTTGTTTTCTTTTGTGGCCACTTCTATTCTTTGGTGGCTTGCCTTCGGGCAAGGCAAACAAGTAGCCGCAGCTGGTCGAGCTGGTCCAAATAAAAAAGTTCCCCTTTTCTGCTTGCCAAACACCCACGCCGCACAGGCCAATGCCCAAACATGGCTTGACCCTCATTACGTTTGATATTTTCGTAACACATTAAGGACCTTGCAGGACAGCAGCAAGTTAGTTTTTAACTTTGTTGTGCTGCTCAAACTCATTTGCCTTGAAAGCATAAACAAAAACAACGACAACAAACAGACTACAAGAAATAAAGTAAAGTAAACATTTAAGCGGCCTTTGGGCAGTCCCAAAAGACAGAAAGAGAAAACAAAAAATAATATAAAGAAACGTAACGAGTTTGTAAAAAGATTCGCTTTCCGTTCTCTGTTTTCTTTATGGCAATAATATAATTTGGTACAAACGGTTTTCCGTTTCACTTACTGTTTTTGTTGTTTTTATGAGGAAAACATTTAGGGGCGCTAACTTGGCCTCATTGAATTTGGCAAAAAAAAAAAAAAAAAAAAAAAAAAAACAAAGCAAAGAAGTTGAATGAAATGTTTTCGTTGTTTTCTATGTACGCAATTTTTCATATAATGAGCAAGATGTCAAATTGAAAGCTCAGAGTCGAAATCTTCAAACTTACTAACACACTCACACTATCTACTTCGCCCACTCCCACTCTCACTCTCTCTATCTTCCTCTCTAGCACACTTAAAAAGTTGGCTTTGCGCCATTATGTGCCGCACGCACACAAGTAAACAAATTTGTCGAGACGACAATTTCAAAATGCGACAACAACAAACAGAAGGAAAAGAAGAAGCAGAAGGAGCAGGAGGAGTCGCAGTAAGTGCTGGCCAGAGCAGGTAAGCAGAATATGAAAAATACATTGGACTAAGGATAAAAGAAAATTATGCAAAAATAAACACAGTGCCAAAGTGTAGACAAAAAAAAACAAAAAAAAAACAAAAAATAATAAGAAGAGAAAAGGCGCATGCAGCATACGAAAGTGAAAGCAAAAAGTACGATAAAAACAACGCTTGGCGCTCAGCTTAAAGTCTGCTCTGTTTTCAAGGTGATTATCCATAAGCCCCGCAAACACACCAAAGAGAGAGAGGGAGATGGGGAGAGGGGCGCAGCGCGTAAGTGAAGACAAAGTTTTGCTTTTGCTCTGAAGACGGCGCTTGGGCTGCAGTGATGTCATTTTTCTGTGAACCAAAACAGCTAGATTGACGAAAAAGAAAGGCTGAAAAAGGCAAAGGAAAAAAGTTGAAAAAAAAGGCTGTTTGTTATAAATTAATGTTGTTTTTTTTTTTTTCAATAAAGACATATTCATATTCATATGAACAAAACTAATTATATTTTTCACCTTAATTATGTATTATATTAAATTGTATTTTAGTTGCTTAAAATATTTAAAGCAAAACAAATTATAGAATATTTAAAATATCGGTTATGTCAGGCTCATCGCTCGGATAATAGTCCCGCTGTGCTATAGTAGATAGACAGCTGGGTGGTAATATATAGTCGAAACAGCACTTGTTTTGTCGGCGCAGTCCATACCTAAAATTTCAGATAAGTGCTTTTTCGTAGTACCATGTGCACGCGCTTTGCAGTTATGTTGCACTTACAATAACTGCAATACGCCCGTGTTAAATCAGTGGGATCCTTCCTTAGCCACTCCTTAAATTCGTTGCTCTGCAGCCACACATCTCGCACTTTTTATACCCTGAACCCATTGAAAATGGGAAATCAGGGTATAATGTTTTTGTGAAAATGTATGTAACAGGCAGAAGGAGGCGTGGCAGACCCCATAAAGTATATATATTCTTGATCAGGATGACGAGCTGAGTTGATCTAGCCATGTCCGTCTGTCCGTCCGTCCGTCCGTCCGTCCGTCCGTCCGTCCGTACTAACGCAGAGATCTCCTAAACTACAAGTGCTACAGACTTGAAATTTTACATGTATACTCGTGTATACCATACGCAGTACGAGTTTATCATATTTTTTCGATAACTCATCCCATTTCTTTTTTATCGATAACAATCGAAAATCTGACTTGGTTTTTAAAGCCTAGTTTGAATACTGTTAGAGCTAGAGACTTCAGATTTACTGTGTAGATTAATGTGATGAATACAAAGATTTTGTCATTTACAGATTTTGGATGCCATGCCCCCTTCGCCCCAAATTTGAAAAAAACGTATATCAAGTACTAGAGACTTGTGCTTTGGCATATACACACTCTTAAATGTTATTATAACGTTCTGAAAATTTGATGAAGATAGTCCCACTACAAAAAGATTTATTCAACAAACAAATTTTCGTAATATAGCCCACACGGCAGCCCAAGCGCAGTAACTGCGCAGTTAGCAGAGCAATTGTTTATGCGTTCGTATGGATGCATGCGTACGGGTGTGTGTATGTGTTTTTGTATATGTGCATGAAAGAAGTGTAGAATTGTTGGAATCAGTACTTTGCAGGGTTCAGGGTATCTCCTAGTCGAGCAGTCTCGACTAGAGCCCTCTTACTTGTTGCTTATAAAATTCTTTCGGCATCTTGCGTGTGTAATTTGAATTCTTTCTTTGGCGAACGAATTTCACAATGTTAGGCATGGAAACGCGCCAATTTAAGAGGTGGGAATTTTTGAGCAGAGTTATTCGATAGGTGTAAATATCGATACTTTAACAGTAGAATAACATTTCAACCGTCAAACGCGTTAAAAAATGCTCAAAAAATTGAGAAAAAGTAAAATAAAAAATTTAAAAACTGAATATGTTAAAAAGGCTAGAATTCCGGCTGCCCGCTGTTTTCAAATTTATCCCGCAATTGCATTTCCAAAACAGTCAGATTTGACGGGAAAAAAGCTGAAATGACATCACTGTTGGGCTGTTTGAGCTGTTGTCGCTGCTGCTTCTGCTACCAGCTCCTCTTTATCTTCAGTTTCTGTGACAGGTATGAAATCCGAGCGTTAAACATTTTTTTTTTCCAAATTTGTAAATTTGTTGCTCGCGTTTTTTCTGTTTTCTGTTTGTGGGCGACAATGAAACGTGGATAAAGCATTTTACGTGCAGACGCCGCTGGCAGCTGCTAGTTGGGTTTGATGGAGAGAGAGAGAGAGGTGGATTGATGGTGTGGTGTGGTGTGTTAGTGGGTGGTGGGTAGCGGGTAGTCATTGCTGCGTTGTCTTCGTGCAGGTTGTTTGCGTCGCTGATTTCGCATAAATTATGCAGGCGAGAGGCGCAAGGCGAATGAAAATGAGATGTGGTGGCATCGCTCACAACCCGATGGGTAAGTGCTATGTGTTTTATGCAGGCGCGCCGCCCAAAAGCGCCGACTTCATTGTTGCCCAACAAATTACAAATGTGCCGTTATATCATTTTTTGTTTCGTTTCGCCCCGTCGTCCTTAATGTTGTTGTTGGGACAGGGACAGCAATATGATTACGCTACTCACACTCGACAGGAAGGCGCACGCACTTGGGACACATTTGTGCGCACTAATTTTACATCAGCTTTGTGCTTCGGTTCTTGACTGCCTTATCGGCAGCTGTTGTTGTTGTTGTTGTTGTTCTTGGTCAGCGGGTAGCGGGTTACAGAATGTTGTTTAAAAGGGAACCCAAAAACCACACGAAATACATTTGCATTTGAGCATTTGAACGAAATTAGTTTGGTAAACTGAGCAACTTAATGAATTTTTATGTGCATGAGTGTGTGTGCTCTATCTCCCTCCTCCCTCTCTCTCTTTCGCTCTCTCTCTCTCTTTTGGTTTTAAGCGGCTTTTGTCCAAAAGATTCCAATTCAAATAAATATATATGTATGTATATAAATTATATTAAAAAAATGGTTTAAAAATATAAAATCCAAGCTCAGAGCCAAGTTCATTTGACTGGAAGACCGCAAAACCAATTCATCAGCTCACAAAAGCCCTGAGCCGCAAAGCACTAAAAAAACGAGAGCTTGCAAAGCGGGTGCTAACGACCGTGATATACTCTTTTTATATATGGATTTAATTCTCCCATCTCAGCTAAGTAACTCTCAAACTTAAAAAGTAGGCTTATTTTAGTTCAATTTTTTTCAAGCTCCAAAATAAAAGCCAAATCTACTTCAGTTTAGAATTGGATAAAATTCGTAGTCTTTTGATTCAATAGCTCTCAAACTATATGATAAGATCATTACTGTGCAAACTGTAACTTGATCTGCTTGAGAGCTACTAAACTTGATTGATATATTACTGTTTTAATTGACAATGACTTTAAAACTGTAAGGATACATAGACTTAGGCATGTTCGACTCATGCTGATAAATTTATGACGCTGCAATTCATAATAGATTACTACTCTCTCTAGCTTTTCAGGCAAACTTTGAACAAAAATCAATATACCCTTTCATCATGCTCCGGAAGAGTGTGCAGGAAAAACATTTGAGTAAATGAAATAACATTCATGTTGGCTCAACTCATACGCAGCACATGCCACATTGGTTAGCGAGGCATGGCATGGAGAGAGTGGTTGGGAATGTATTTGAGATGGGTTGAGTGGGTCAGGGGTGGAGCAGTCATGGCAAGGTTTTAAGGCCATAAAGCAATAGCTAACGTAGCCGCAAAATTGCAGCAGCCACAGCAGCAGCAGCAGCAGCATAAACAGAGGCAGCCGCAGCAGGAATAGCAGCATCAACAGCAGCAACTGAACTCGGCAACAAGTTGGCAAACGTTAGCTCAACAGCAGCAGCAGCTGCATCTGCTGCCTGACGCATTGCTGTGGCAATATGGATCCCATCCTCCCCCCCTGTCCTCTTTCACGTGTGTTTGTGCTGATGGCTTTACAATTGCAGCAACCGTCGGAACTTGTTGGCAACGTAAACATTCATGTTCGTTTGCCCTGCGTGGCGACCGCACATGGAAATCAAATGAAACCTGCTCTCAACTGCCACAAGTGCAACACAGACTGACACCAATAATTTCCATGCATATGACCCCAAATCTCCCTTGAGCCCACACAGTGGGCGAGTGCTTCATGTTGCCATAAATATTCAATTTTATGTTACATACCTGGAAATGGCAAAAAAGAAAAACACAAGTTTCACATTTCGCGAAAGGTCATTTAAAGTTGTTTTAATTTGCAACACAGAAATATGGAAGATGGAAAAGTGTAGAGGGAGAAGAGAGAAGAGAAGATGGGAAATGGAAGATAAAAGAGGGAGGATGGAAAACAGGAAGAAGATAGAAGTAGATGGAAGGAAGAAGACGAAGCTTAACATAGCAGCGCACTAAAAGCCTGAAGATAAAAGATAAAGTACAGGATATAAGATAAAGAATAAAATATAGTTTGTAGAGGTTAGAGGATAGAGAATAAAGATAGAGGATAGAGGATGTAGGATAGACGATATAGGATAGAGGATATAGGATAGAGAATAGAGAATAGAGATTAGAGGATAAAGGATAGAGGATGGAGGATGGAGGATGGAGGATAGAGGAAAGAGGATAGAGGATAGAACATTGAGCATAGAGGATAGAGTATAGAGGATAGAGGATAGAAGATAGAGTATAGAGGATAGATATATATATATATATATATATATATATATATATATATATATATATATATAAGAAAGAAGTAAGAAGATAAAAGATTGAAGAAAATATAAGATATGAGATGTAATATCGAAGATAGACGATTGATGATAGAAGATAGCACATAGAATGTAAAATATGGAAAAAAGTTAGAAAACAGAATAAAAAGGATAGATATAATCGATATATAGTAGAAGATATAGAGTAGAAGATATATAGTATAAGATATATAGTAGAAGATATACAATATTTAGCTGCTCAACAGGAATGTCCTTGTACCTCTCAGTCCAGCAATCCCAGCTAAAGCTCTCTTATTAGTATATCTGACATTTACAACTTATCTTTCCTCTCTGCACACAACCGCCAACAACACAGCAGGTCAGCTTTTGAGTAATTTGATGTCTCTTTCATGCTTCTGCTGTTTTTATGACAACTTTAATCTTCCGATTACAAAACCATATTCAAGCGTATAAAATAATCATTTATATCAGAGGGGCTGTATTAATCGCATGTCCGTCAGAGCTCTAACAATGGGCCATGGATATGCTTGAACAACTTTTATTTGCTTCATTTCCGACAACAACAACAACAACAACAAACAAATAACAAACAACAACAAAACAATTTGTTGTTTCAGCTGTTTATTGGTAATTTGTTGCGGTTATGTTAGATTGTAGAGCATTTGACTCTACCTGGGTGGAGAATAGGGTGGGGTAGGGGTGTGGTAGTGGTTGGGGTAGGGGTAGGGATAGGTGTACGGGTAGAGATATTCGTGTCCGGGCAGGCGGCGGCATTTCATGTTTGTATAAGCTATATAGTTATGTAAATGACACACCCACCCACGCCAGCCACGCCCAGCGCCAACCGCCCACAGCCCACACAGACAAGCTGTACTGTTAAGGACCCCAGCGTCAGCTGCCGAAATGTTTTGAATGCTTTTAATAACTTTACAGACACGCACACATATACACACATACATACACATGCCCTCACGTACACACATACACACACAGAGAGAAACTTAATAATGGACTCAGGCTGGCCTTTGCTGGCTTTAGCTTTGGCTTTGGTGCTGGCTTATGCTCAGCTGCTCACGTGTCCTTTGTTCACACAAATACACAGACACCTATACTTACACACACACACACACACCTATACCTATACTTACACCCACACACCTATACCTATACCTATAGCGCTTGGTTCCACTTTAAATGCAAACGCAGCTGTATTGAAATCTAGAAACACCTTGTTCTGCTGCCATTGCCGCTTCGCTAAGCTCTCACAGGCTCTACCTGTAGTCTGATACCTGCTGCAAGGCTTAAAATTGCTGACAGAGACCATATATAATGCTTTTCCTTTTGCTGCTGCTGCTGCTGCTGCTGCTTCTCCTGATTTGCATTTTCGAAACTTTTGTCAAAAATGAAATCAAAAGATAATTAAATCACTTCTGACAACAGCATAACGTTAACTTATTAGGCAGGCTTGAAGAATGCAGAGAGAGAGGAAGAGGAAGAGAGAGAGAGAGAGAGAGAGAGAGAGAGAGAGAGAGAGACAGGGGGTGGGGTGTGCAATGAGAGAGTGAGAAAGTATAGGGCAACCACCTGACTGTTCATAAAAATTTCTAAAGAAGGCTTTGAATACGTTTATTTGGCAGCTCACATCAAGGCGCACTTAATTAAAAGCAGCTGCCAAACCTCCAGCTATTGTTGTTGTTGTTGGTTGTCCTTTATATTGTTGCTGTGGCCAGCAGGCGAACACGTTTTGTGCTAAAAACCAAATTACAAAAGCTGGCCAAAATGTTGGACCAAATGCAAAACACGTATACGTCATGTGGGCCAAAAAGCGACAGCGCATAAGTCGCCCAATTAGACATGTGTGTGTGCGAGAATCTATATGTGTGTGTGTGTGTATCTCTTGCCAGGAGCAACACCAACAGCTATAGCAACAGCAACAGCAGGTGCACAGTACATGCAGCCCTGTCCAGCGTGTCAGACAAACAAAAACAAGGCAGAGACACGAATGGACGCGTGTACCAAAAGTGATAAGAAAATGGCAGGTAGAGAAGGCAGTGAGAAGATCAGGTACAGAGTGCAGGCATGTTACACAGGTTGCCCGGGATACACGCTCACACACACACACACACACACACAAACACATGTAGCTGCTGCATATTGTAGTGCAGCTGTACAGGGGATATGCACTTAACAGTGCTGCCAGCACAGCCAAAGGCAGCTGGCATATTGAACTGAAATTGGTTTACAGAGGAAAAGGGCATTTCGAAAAGGCTGGGCATGGGAATATTAAGTATTTCTCAATTAATGCATACTCATATGCCATATTGTATTTATTAATAGAATTTTATTTTGTTTTATAAGACAGATTAAAAAAAGTTTATTTTATATATATTTCTATTATTATTTCATATTTTATTTATTAATTTTTTTATATATATTCAAATTCATATTACATATTTTATTTATACATTTTTATTTTTTTTATGTCAGTTTTTTTTTTTAATAAATAGTAGGACATTTGTTTAGAATTTAAAATATTTTTTTTTATAATACTTTTTTTAAAATATTATTTTTTTTTTTATAATATTTTTTTTATAATACTTTTTTTTATGATCCTTTTTTTTTTTGTAATATTTTTTTTTATAATATAATAAAATTGATTGGTTTTATAGATACATTTTTAAGGTATTGGAGTTCCTTAAGGGAGCTTAGCTGAAAGTTCTATTAACCGCCCTCTTTGCAATTGTTAAATTATCTTGATCTGCCCAAAGATTGTCAGTTGAAAAGAGTTGATAAGAAACGCAAACTTGAATCCAAGAACTGCTAAAAAAATGAATATTATATAATATAATTTCTTGCCATATAGGTTTATTATTTCCTATTTTAAGGATTTTGTTAAAAATAAAATTTAGTAGAAATATAGTTTGTATTTTATCTTAGTACTTTTAAGTAGACATATAGTTTGTATTTTATCTTAGTATTTTTTCATTAATAATTCATAATGTATTAGTAGAGTATTATTTATAAAAAAAGTATTAAAATTCTTTTCATTATGACTGAATGGGAATAGTGATCTATGCTAAACTCTTCGTCACTCGAATGGTGACGCCTTTTTATTTAAAATTCTCATCTATCTCCAATTATATTTATTATACATTCTTCTCACAATGAAACATCCCATTTCCTCAAAATTAGTGTTTTTTATTGTCATGGTCTCCCACTGCGTGTAAGTGGAGCATGGGACTCAAATGTTCTTTTTATGTCCTTATACTCCAAGATGTGGAACTAGAGGGTGCTCGTTAATTCTATACTTCAACAATAACAATTGCAATATGTACTTAGGAATCATATTCGGACCCTTATTCTTAATCTCTTACACCTACTCATCTTTCGAGTCTCCAATTACTTTTCTAGCTTCATTAAAAAAGCTAGGTTTAGCTAATAAAAAGCTAAATTGACAACCCTAACTACACACCCTCCCACACACACATACTCTCACCCACACACACACACACACACACACCTACATCCACACACATTTTGTGTTACGTGCCTGGCCATGTTTGCTGCAGATTTATGGCCTAGTTTGAGGCGTTCGTCTAAATGCATTTTGTGGCCAACAAGAATGCAGCGTTAATCAGGCATCAAATGAAGCAATCAACGAGACTTTGGTTATTTTCGTTTGTTGCTTTTTGCTAGCTGCCACACAGGCAAACTCACACTCACACACACACACACACACACAGCACACCTAAACTGTTAATCAATGCGCAGGCAGCAGCCAAAGTTAATTGCTTAAACCTGACAGCTGCGGCAGCCATACGAGGCGCATTGAGCCAAAAAGCGTGAAAGCGGCAAGTGGCTAAATGAGGAGAAATTCAGGGTAGAGATGGAGGAAGAAATTGGAGGAGGAAAGCCCTAGAAGAGGAGGTGGGAAGTAGAGAAGGTTGAAAAAGAAATGTAGAAAAGGGGAGTGGAAGAGGAGAGCAGAAAAGTAGGATAGAAGAGGAGGGTTGACAAGGCGGGTAGAGAAGGCGGGTAGAGAAGGCGGGCAGAAGAGGAGGAAAGAAGTTGAGGCAGGAGGAAGCAGGCACGAGGAAGAAGCTGAAGGAGGAAGCAGGAGGAGCAGGCAGGAGGAGGAAGCAAGAGGAAGATCCAAGAGGAGGCAGGAGGAGGAAGCAGGAGTAGAATGGAGGAGGCGGCAAGCCGAGGAAGCAAGAGAAGGACACAAGAGGAAGGGGGCAAGAGGAATGTGAAAAGGCGGAGGAATACGAGGAGGAAGAGGAGAAAGTAAAAGGAAGAGACAAGATGGGAAGGAAAGGAGTAGTCAAAAGAAAGATGCTAGAGGGGAAAACAAGAGCGGAAAGCAAGAGGAGGAGGCAACAGGAGGATGACTAGACCAAAGAAGATGCCTAGGAAACTAGACAGTCTCAGGAGGCAGCGAGAAGCGAGTAAAAGAAGTAGGCAAGGGGAAAGCCCAAGAGCAGAAAGAGGCATGAAGAGGCAAGAGGAGCAGATAGAAGTCGAAGGCAAAGGAGGAGAAAAAGGAGAAGAAAAGGGGGAGAGTCTAAAAGAGGGCGCAAGACCAGCAGCCAAGAGGAGCAGGCAAGCAAAGGAAGGAGGCAAGTAGAGGAGGTGGGGGTAAGGCACAGAGGCTGTGGCTGTCTGCCTGTCTGCCTCCCTTTCTCCCTTTGGGCTTTGTAATCAGCGAAAACAGACTTTAACCACATGAATGAATGAGTTGAGGACCACGTTAAGGTTTAGATTTAACGCAGACGATACGAGCTGGGATTAGGATTAGGGTTTGGGTTAAGATAATTCATTTCAAGCGCGCTTTAATTGGAAAAGTTTATTGTGCGTGTGTGTGTGTGTGCGTGTGTGTGTGTGTGCTTGACAAAATATGGCCATTTACTGGAGTTTATTGCAGTTTTATTGAACATTTGAAGCAATTTCCGCACTCTAGCAAACAAAAACAAAAAGCTGCCTATGTAAATAGTGAGTGTGTGTGTGAGAGTGTGTTTGTGTGAGAGTGTATGTGTATGTGTGTGTTGTGTGTTGTGTGTGTGCAAATAATATTCACATGCCAATGGGCATTACAATTGAAACTGAATATGAATATGAGCAAACGAACAAAACAGGCTTAGAAAGAGAGACAAACTGAGGGAGACAATAGAGATAGAGATAGAGATAGAGATGGAAATAGATTATGCAGCAGGCTCGCAATAAATATTTTAATGGCATTTGCATTATTATCATTTGAATAACTTGGCCAAAACAAAAGAACAATATTATTCATGCATATTTATTCTAATGAGCTTTGCGAGCATTTAAGCGTTAACACTAATTGGATAACGTTGAAGAGATAACCCGGCGGCAACAGAGTGCTTAAATGGCTTTATTAGCTGAAGTACTACTGAGCTTCTTATATGAGACTAAATCATTTAGTTATGAAGATATGTATATATTATGTCTGTTATACTTTGAATGGAACTCAAAGAAAGTTTGGTTTAGTAGAAGAAATAAGAAGAATTAATCAAAATGCAATACTATTTTTTTTTTAAATTAAATTTATTTTATTGCTTTAAATTCTTTTCTTAAATAGTTAAGATAAAAATTATGGTTTTTTTCAATTATTGATAAGATATTAATCGATAATTTATGTAATATTGCTTTAAAAATATTGGGTTGTACTTGGAAGTATTATTTGAACCGGGAGTTTTGCTCTCTCTGTGTTTATTTACTTTGCGCTTACTGCAGCTGAATAATTAAGAATACGAGCATTGTTAAATTGAAACTAAAAGCGAGAAGTTGAGCTTTGTGTTGGTTTGATTGCAAGTCCGCGAGCGAAGCAGCCACAAGTTGCAGATTGGTTAGTTTAGACCTTATGACAGAGCACAGACAGAACAGAGTAGAACAGGAGTATGAGTTTGAGTAAGAATAGAGTAAGTTTGTGAAACAAGCCCTAAAGGCAGTTAGCTATATGAAGCCTAAGCCATGGCGACTTTGGGTGTTCAGTCTAGACTGCAACTGTGGCTAACTATAGCTGACGAAAATATGGCTTAAAAGTAAACTTAGATG
Source organism: Drosophila hamatofila (assembly GCA_035045345.1). Lineage (NCBI taxonomy): Eukaryota > Metazoa > Arthropoda > Insecta > Diptera > Drosophilidae > Drosophila > Drosophila hamatofila. The sequence continues at coordinate 22,722,226 of JAWNPA010000012.1, forward strand.
ATAACTCTGAATAAAACTGATTACTTTTTTAACACTTTTTTAATTTACTTTTGCATTGAAGCTGAGTATTGCGTCTTTAGTTAAACTGCATTCTTCCACTCGGTATGTCCCTCTCTCTCTCTCTCTCTCTCTCTCTCTCGCTTTTCCCCTCTCTCGCTTTTCCCCTCTCTCGCTCTCTCTCTCTCTCTCTCTCTTTCTCTTGCTTTCTCCCTCTCTCTCTCTAACTCTTTCAAACTCTCTCAAACTCTTTTAAGTTCTCTCTATTTATTTTCCTTTCTAACCCTATGTCTGTCTTTCTCTCCCTCTCACTTTCTCACTCATGCTAACTCTCTAACTCCCTCACTCATTCTATCTTTCTAACTCTCTTTCTTTATCTATCATTTTATATCTCACTCGAACTTTATCGCTATCTTTCTAACCCTTTTTCTCTTACTCTCTAGCTCTCTCGCTATCTCTCTCTATCTCTCTATATCTGTTTCTCGCACTCTCTCTCTGTCTCACTATCTCTCTCTTTCTGCCCCTCTGTCTAACATCTAACATCTAATATTTCACATTTCTCCATTTACACAAATTTTTCAGTTAGTTGATTAAATTAGTTTTTCTATGAATATTATAAAATATATTCAATTATTTAGTGTGTGTATGTGATTTTTGTTGCTGCAGCATATTGACTAAATGTAGCTGACAGCTTACACACAGTGGGCTGTCGTAGTGGGCGTGGCTGTTGAAAGTGGGCTAGCTGATTCAATCACATAATGGACTCCTTTTTTTTTTTTGCATATGCTGATCAAGTTCTGCCCAGCAGCCAGTGCAATTATGCAAATGTTGTTGTTGTCAATGTTGTGGTTGTTGCTGATGTTGCTGCTGCGGTTGCTGTTGCTGCTGCCACTGCTGCTGCTGCTGTTGCTGTTGCTGCTGTTGCTGTTGCTGCTGCCACTGCTGCTGCTGCTGTTGCTGCCACTGACAACATTCAAATTGCAGTGCACTCAATCAGCGTGCATCGAATATGAGGCGAATGAAATGAATGCAGCGACTGTTTGTATGAGTGTGTGAGTGAATATATGTATATATATATGTGTGTGTTTGTTCTTGTGTGTGTGTGTTTGTCCTTGTGTGTGTGTTTCCCTGCAGGTCGACAGAAGCTGTCAGGGATAACTGACTGGCCATGGCTATGGAAGTGAGCTCATTTGAATTGCATTTGCCTGCGCACAATGCGAGAAAACTTTGCGCTTATCGCAGACAACAGACAACGGCGGACGGTTGACAGCCGGCAGCATCCAACATCCAGCATCCATTTGATAGTTGACCATGTCCTCTGCCTGTTGTCCTGGCCAGTATAATCACTGAGCATTTTGCCAGTCCATCCATGTCCGCCTGTCCGTCTGTCTGTCAGATTGTCAAGCTGTTTGCTTGCAACTAAACGCTGCATTGTGTGCTCTGATTAGCAATTCGTGTCAGTTGCAGCTGCATTAAGTGGCATCTATTGCCATTAAGATGATAGCGATTGAACTGATTGACCTGAGCACGAGCAAGCACTAATTCGGATTCTAGTTTTAAGAGCCGGCACAGCTGGCATGCTGATGTCAGATGAGAGCTGAGCAGCTCTTCAGCTCTTCAATACTTCAGTACTTCACTTAGGTGTCATTGCGCGCTCGAAAATTCTGCTCAAGTAAAACCGAAAATCTGTACAAGGGCTATGGCAACACACATGTGTGTTGTGCCCCATATGTGGGGCTGATGCTAGGGATGGGCGTGTAGAGAAAGGCAGGAGTCGTGCTTTAAATATCGGGTTTGCTATGGGACTACCTAAAGTTTTTAATAATATTATTTTTATAAAAAAAAGTGTTTCAATATGGGAAACATATAGAAGTTAGCTAGTTATATGAAATGTATTTATAAATAAAATTTTGAAAAATCTGAAAACAAATTAAATATTAAGGAAATTTTATTATAAAATTAAAATTTGATAAACATTTTTGGGATATTTTGTTATTTAAAAAATATGATTATTGTTATTTTTTTTTAACGTTAAATATTTTTTTTACTATTTTTATTATTTGTTTTTTTTTTTTTTTTTTTTTATATAAAAAACTCAGTTAATTTAACCATATTTTTATTTATTTAAAAAATATTTCTGAAATAAATATAAATTTTTTTTACTATTTTTATTATTTATTTATATATATAAAAAAAAACTCTCTTAAATTAACCAAAAAAAAAAAAAAAAAAAAAAAAAAAAAAAAAAATATATATATATATATATATATATATATATATATATATATATATATATATATATATATATATATATATATATATATATATATATATATATATAAATATTTAAAAAATATTTCTGATATAAATATAAATAATTTAAAAATTTTATAAAAAATTATTGAAAAATTAAACTAAATAATTTTATTTCAATTTAAAAATTTAACTCTTCAATGATATAATTATATTTACTTTTTTTTGGATATTTATTAAAGTTTTATAATATAGAAAATGTTTATTGTATGTTTATAGCATATAAATTGATTTAAAAATACTATACTATATTTCGTATTGGATGTGGACTTCACTAGCTTATATGGTTACAAAATGAATCCTTGAAAAATTATATTTTGCAGTTTCTTTTTTGCATTTAGCTGTACAGAAATATATAAAATAATTGTTTTATTAATTTTAAAAACTATCATATATAAAAAATTTAAATATTATTCTGTCGAATATTTTTTAATTAGTTAAAAATAAGTCAAGTTTTCAAAGTAAACTAAATAGACAATTAAATGAATTTAATTACAATTTTCGTGCTTACTTGCATTTTATTTTCGTTTTACCATCGCAAAGTAACGATAAACGCTCATCTCTATTCGATTCACTTAATTTGCCCGACAGCAGCTCAAGAGCAGAATCATGTAGTTGTCTGCCCATCCCCAATACGTTTCCCAATCTCTTTCTCTCTCTCTCTATCTCTCTGTTCCCCCACATCCCCTGCCAATTTGGGCGAAAATAATTGCTGGCATTCGAATCAGATTTTAACGAAGCGAATCAGAATCCAATTGGAAATGTGAGCTGGCATACAAAACTCGTTATAGCCATTGAAATTTCCATTATAGATTATTGCAGATGCATTTTATATGACAACGGAAGTATGTATATATGTATGTGTGTGTGTGTGTGTGTGTGTGTATGAGTGTTTGTGTGTGTGAATGCACAAATTGTTATGCATTGAATAGTTGGCATAGATGGAACATATTATTGCAGTTTATGGCTAAATTTGTAATGAAATTGAAATATTGTATGGCTAAAGTTAATTTCAATGTTAAACAAACCGCAACCCACAAAAGGCAAACAATGATAAGCCCAACAACAATAACTACAATAACAAAGCTGGCCAACAGCAGATGGCCAACGACATTTCAACTTTAAACGAAGCGGAAATGCGAGCCCACAACGGCATCATTAATCATGACTAGCAACGGCAAACCAAACTCGTAAAGGACTCGCCTCTACCCAGCCTGGTCACGCCTACTATTCCGATACGACTGCCCCTTTTTTTTCACTCTCTTTTTTCTTGTTTTTGTTATTCTTTTTCTTGTTTTGTGTTGGCTCAGTTCAAGTCCAATTCGCTTTCAGTTTCGGTTACATTGTGTTGACTTTACTTAACTCGCCAGCCAAACCTCGTTATGCTCGTTTCTTGCAGTGAAAGAAGTTTATGGGCTTTGTGTGATAGTTGAATGTCTGTCTGCCTGAAAGGGAAGCACTTTGAGCCTCGAGACCTGACATTTGACTTGGAGGATATGACAAAGCGGAAATAAATATATCTGCTGCAGCTTCAGGAAACTTTTTGCCAGATGATCTTCTCTCTCACCCCATTTAAATATTTTTATTTAATTTATTTGCTTATTTAATGCAAGCGAGTACTCTGCAGTTGGTTACGCTCGTTTGCAATGCTCCCACAGGTTTTGTTAAACTTTTTTACTCTTTCTTTATGTTTTTTTAAGCCAATTTTTTATCCATACTCTAACTTATGAAAGATGAACTGTTGTTTGCTTTCTAAATGGCTTAAAGAGTTCTTATACTATATGTGTATAATGATTTGTTTATAATCTATGTCCAACTCTAAGTATAGACTAGCTTGAGCTCTATAATAATATAATATATTAATATAGTATATTAAATATATGAAATATTAGGAATGTAGCTTAGACTTTTATTTGGCTAGTTTCTGATCTCCTTGAACAATATTCTTGAGCAGTGCTTAAAATGTAAAAAAATTGAAATGGAACGAAACTTCAAATCAGTGTAAAATGCTGCTTATTTTTATTTTATTTGTTATAATATTAAGTATACGACTTTTTTTTTTTAATTTACTAAGTTTTTTTGAGTAAAATTAATTTTAAGTATTTCTATATTTATTTTCAAATATTTTCAAAGCGTTTTTGAAGACCAACTGGATTATAACTAGGATTTTTTTTTTTTTTTTTTTTGTATAAAATTTTTTATATTTGGTATAAAATATTTATATATTTTAATACTGATGATTATATGCATAATTGATACGAACTTCAATATATATATTCTATCTAGAGCTAAGAATTTTATCTACAGTATTTTAAAACAGTATTTTTTATTTTTTTTTAAGTACACTATTTTAAGTTAACGACTTGAATTAAGTATACGACTTATTAAGTATACGACTTGAATATTCATTGAACATTTTTGCATTTCGAAATATTTTACTGAACTAGAGTAACATCTAACAAAACTAGATGATGTTTTATAAAGAAAAATATGAACATTTTTTAATAAATTTTATAATGAAAATAAAAATAAAATTATGTTTTATGTTTTATAAAGATCAAAATGATCATGTTTTATTTTTATTTATAATTTTTCTTTAAAATTTATATTAAGATTTTATTATATTATAGATTAAGATTTATAATCGTTGACAGGGTATTTTTTTGTTAAAAATATTCCGTTTTGACATAGTTGAATATTTTATATACATAGTTCAGTAGAGTAAACGTAAGTTAACCCCACTGTTTATCTCGATATTTTTAAACATTTCAACACAAATTTATCAAATTATTTATATTTTATTGCTATTTCCAAGAAGAAGAAGGGCATGCCTAAATATGAAGTTTGAGTATTAAAAGAATTTAATTTATTATATTTCATAATACTTATGTTTCATTCCTAGATTATAGTTTGGGCATGTGTAGAGACATAGTTTGAGTATTAAAAGAATTTAAATGAATATCATAAAAATATGAGTTAATTTTCTCATAATTTTCAATATATTCCGCTATGACTTTAGTTAAGACAACAGTTTAGTTTTCACTTGATTTTCAAATGCAATAACAGAAAGTTCTCAAAACAACTTAAGCAGCAGTGTAATTGACAGTCGCCTCAGCTCCAGCACGTATTTATTTTGTTGCTGTTGTTCTTATTGTAGTTTTGCAGAGTATTAAATTTTAATCCAGCATAAAGGACGAGGTAGCACAAAAGCTACAAAACAGTCGGGTTAATAGCATTCTGTGTGTGCCCAAAAACGAAACAGAAAGTTTGACCCAAACTTTAGTGCGGTCCGGACACTGGCGAGCAAAAATTTTTGACGCTGTGGCAACAACAGGAAAAACGTAAAATGAAAATGGAAAAGTTTCTCCACTATGCGCCACAAGCCAAAAAGTGTTTGCGTTGTTTTCTGGCCGCGTGGCAAGTTAATTCGATGGCGTGTGCCATGTGCAACATCAAATGACAACAAATAACGATGGCAGCAGCAGCAGCAGCAGAGAGTGTGTGTGTGTGAGTGTGTGTGCGAGTGTGTGTGTGTGTGTGTATATAGCCATTAGGCTGCTGCACTCGAGGATACTAAAACGCGTTCTAAACTAATATAGGTTATGCCTAAGTGTATATGTCAGCTTGTGTGTGTGTGTGTGTGTTTGACTAACTCTCTCTGTGTGTACAAGTGTAGTTGTGTGTGTGTGTGTCTCTCTTCTAGCTACTGTCACATTGCATATGCTCTGCACTAAACCCAACCAAAAAAAAAAAAAAGAAAGAAACTCTGTTTTAGCACTTGCTGCAGCTGCTGTTCTGGTTGCTGTTGCTGTTGCCATTTTTGTGGCCCTACCAAGCTAGCTATTCCTGCTATTTGCTGTTAAAGTTGTCAAGTACTTCACGTGGCCAACAATAAAACTGCAAAGTGCCAAAAGTTTGTGGTGTTACAGTTCAAAAGCAACTTGTAACTTGGACTTGACTTTTCAATGGCGATGGCTAAAATGTTGCAAGACGTGTGGCAGCTGACTAATGAACTTGATTAGCTGGCAATTAAGCATAGCGCTTAATGCTAGTTTATTTTGTTGAGCAATCAAAAGTGTTTGGAAAGTTTGTTTAGCTGCAATTGAGAATGTAAAGTCTGAAAATGTATACAAAATTTGTTGCATACTTTCAGGGGAGCAAATAATTTTGGAAGTTTATGAGCGAGTGGCTGGTATTTGGTGGCAGATTCGTATTAATGAGCGGTTATTGAACTTGTTTGAATGGTAAATAGCGTCTTAAGCGTTTTAAATTTCGCTATGTACACAGAACTTGCTAAGTGTAATCTCTTATGTTTAGCAATAAGCTGCCAAAGTTTGCTTAAGCTTCAATGCAAATCACATTAAATTTTGTTGCATACTTTCGGGCGGCGCCTGAAAATGCCGCCAGCTAAATGGAAAATGCTCGGTGGCTGCAAAATTTTACTTGCTCAAGTGTCATAAAACACATAAGTGCTTAAGAAAATAACTTATAAATATATTATAAGTATATATTATCTTTTAAAAGGGGAATTTGTGATATAATTCACAAAGCCAAGACTTCAGCAAAGCAGACTAAAATTTTTGATGCATGCTTTCAGGCTGACGCTTAAAAAGTCATTGTGTCTTTGTCTTAACCTCAACTAAACTTGTTTATCTCGCACATATCACAAAGTATTTTGTTAAATAATAGCTTAATGCTTATAACATAGATACAACAGTCTTAAATACATCTTGCAATTCGTACAACAAAGAAAGCAGCTCGAGTTTATGATTAGCGTGCATTAAACTTTTTAGTGCATACTTCTAGGCGGCGCCATAAAATCTCGCTGTCTCACACAAACTGTTGCTGGCTGTTGGCTGTTAGCTGTTGGCAGAAAAACGTTTTATGGTTAGAGAAGTGCAGCTGCAAACGCGTTTCACCTGCCACAGCAGACACATAATTATCAGCTGATGGCCACATTAAAGTCAGCAATCCGAGGCAAACGGGGCTTCAGCTCTCAGTTGTTATCTATGTGCTGTTGTTGCTCGCTTATCGCCTTTGTTGTCGGCGCTGCCTGACGGAATCAATCACAGTGTAGCGGTGCCTTTGTGGCCGCAGGACATTGTTAACAAGCTTAACAACTATAAATGCGATCACTTACAACTCGTAATCAATGACTAACAAGCAGCATAGGCAACGACAACGACAACGACAGCGCCAATGGAAACGGCCAACAACAAAAGACGTCCAAAAAGTTTGGCTTATATTTCGCTCAAACAGTCTATGCAGCAAGTTGTTAGCCCTGAAGCCCATAAAAAAAAACTTTTGCCATTACTTGGCCAACAGCTGCGCGTTCCACTTCCCTCTTCCTATTTTATATCCTCTGGCCACAAAAAACTTGGCCCAACCCCAGCGGCCAGCTTGAATGAAACTCAATGAAACTCATTGTGTACCGAGAGAGAGAGAGAGAAAGAAGGAGGCAGATAAAGACAGTTGGGGTAGAGACAAAGAAAACATCTCGTGTATTATTGCCAATATTGATTGATGTCCGGCCATTCAGGTCTGTCGCTCGGCCAGCAGACCCTTGACCAGCTTGACCAGCATATCGAGACCCTGCTGATTGTTCGCCTCGTAGTAGGGCAGCGCCTCCATGCGCTTTATCCATGCAGTTAGCTTGGGATATTTGGCCTCGTCAATGGGCGCAAAGGCCGCCGCTGTGGTCACCGTCGCCACACTGCACAAATCCGCAATCGTCAGCTTATCGCCGGCCAGATAGGTGCCTGCAGCCAGGCAGTGTTCCAGGCCATCGTAGGCCTTCTGCATATAGCTTATGCGATCTTCGGGTATCTGCGTCACGCCAAAGTAAATCACAGGCTCCACAATGAAGCGCACACGTGGAAACAGGTGGCCACAGTCGTAGTAGAGGCGAGCATCGATCAGGCGACGCTGTGCCTCATTCTTGGGATAGAGGGAATCGTCTGAGCCAGCATACTTTTCCGCCAGATAGCTGCAGATTACATGAGAGTCGCTCACCACGACTCCATTGTCATCCAGCACGGGTATTGTGTGCTGTGGATTGAGTTTGAGAAACTCTGCTGTCAAGTGCTCGCCGGCCTTTACATTGACGATGCTGCAGAGAGAGTGAGAGAAAGAGAGAGAGAGAGGGAGAGGGGGTTAGCTAGAGTTGAATCGAATGCAAATGCAACTGGTTTGTAGTGGTAACAGTGGGCATATTAGAAGAGTCATTTAAAATGTAATGCATGAAAATTGTAGTTGTAGCTGGAAGAGCATTTGTGTGTTTATTTTTGAGAGAATTTATATAATACTTAAATTATATTCAGTTTACAGTCAGTTAACAGTGTGGCATTTACATAACCTGCAATTAACACAGACTTAACATTCATGTTATGAGTCTGTTATTCTGAATATGTAAGAGTATTCTTGCCCAGACTGTGCTCTTGACGACTAGCAGTAACTCTAATTACATATTTTCTTTGCGTCTATAAATCTTATATAAACAAAGCTTTAAAATTATTAGAACATATATTTCTAAATTCTCCTCATTTAAAATTTGTGTTGAAAATAAACCAAAATATTTGAAAAGTTTTACAAGCAAAATTAAAAACGAAATGATTTTATAAATAATTTTGAAAATATTTTGATATTAGACTCACACTTGAATCATACAACAGAAGAACAATTTTCGAATTTGTATTTAGTGATTTAAAAAAATTTACGTATAATTTGATTTGCTTCTAAAATGCTTACCTTAAGCCTTCATAACTCTGTTCTAAAACCATTTTTGCATGGCAAAGGTTTATTAATTCTTATTAATTCTGCATTACAATTTTATTTAATTTTTTTTTAAAGCTAATTTTTAGATTTACTACATGCATGCAGAAGCTTAGAAAATAAACGAATTCATGAATATGCAGCTGTTAATAACATAACATTCACTTAACATAACACTGTTAACTACTTTACTTTGCGTTTTGAAAGAGAATTTGCACTCAAGTCAACATTCACAGCGAAACGTTTCGAACTACTTAACCGCAAAGAGCATACAAAAGTCATCAAACTATTTTCGATATCGAAAACTTACCGCAAATCCAGTTCGAGTCCCAAAGCAGCGGCCGTGAGCAGCACTGAGCGACAGGGCGGACTGCGTGGCGCATAATACAGAACTGGTTTATTCACTAATCTGTATATTAAAAAATGAGCATTAGATAGAAATAAAACATAGTTAATGTTGATTACTTCATTGCATGCGGCAAAAACAAACAAACAGAGTTGACCTTACCCGGTACTCATTTTGATTAATTGCCGGCCACAACAAATAAACAGAACACAAAACCTCTCAGCGTGAAGTGCGAAAAGCAACTAACGAAAAAACATAGTGAAAGCAGCGCGAACAGCGATCACAATGAGAGATAAAGAGACACAGTGAGAGAGAGAGAGAGAGAGAGCGGGTGCTTTAAGCTTTGTCTAAATCGAATTGTATTTTGTGTGTCAGCGCAAAAGTATGCTTTAAATAATTGTTGCGTGCGCGCTAGACAATGTAAAGTTGACGTCAATTTTTGGGGCATCTTTTAGGAGTTCGTTAAAAAACTTTTGGGCTTGAAGCGCTGAAATTAAAAACATTTCTAAATAAAAACAAATTTGCTGCGCTGTAAGTCGACGCAGCAAATGCTCTGGAATGTAGCTATTACAGTTAATGCAAAAGTAGATGTTTCCAAACTGTAATGCCTTCTGTTGGATGTATAGAAACTTTTGATATGGTTTATATCAAACGCTTTCAGTTGCTGTTAAGCTTTAATAAAAAAAGTAAATATTTTTAAATAAAATATACAAAATACATAATCAGTTACAATAAAACTGTGATGACACACATTAAATTTTTGGTATTTGTGGTCTAGATTTACCTATATAAACAAATCAATAACTTATAAACTGTAATGTGAATTGTTTTCGTAGATACTTAGATATATTATATATATATTATATACTCATATGCATATATAAAGGAGTTGCCTTAAAACTTTTTAGATATATTGATTTGTATGATATTTATAGGTTAACTAAGGCTGTAAGGCCCCTAAAACTGTTAGTCATGAAGGTTATATCGTTTATTTATGAATTTAAAGGCGCTAGAGTAAGTCTTGAGCAAAAGCGAGAAGTAAAGTAAGCCAAGGCTTAAACTTTAATGTGTCTTTTGGGTCAAGAGCTGAATGCAAAATTTGGGAATTTTGGCTTGAAAACTGTGAAAAAATCGATTTTATGGCACTGCCTGCGTGAGAGTTGTGTTAAAAGCTTTTGAATTCAGAAAAATATATAAAATAAATATATAAAAAATATATAATAAATTTTTATAAAGTATAATATAATTAATAAATTATAAATATATATTTTGTGTATTTCCTTTAGATACAAAAGTCTTAGAGCTTATACAGAATGCAAATGCTCACAATACAATTGAAGGTTTTTACTCTGTGCTGTTCAAATAAATGATTTGCTGTGCGCCAATCGAGTTACAAATTTTCACATTTAACTGAGTTAGAGTTGGAGACTTGACGAATTAATTTGCTTATGTGTTAATTAAATTACAGACAAGTTGATGAAGCTGTTGCTGAGGTTGTTGTTGTTGTTGTTGATGCTGCTCCTGCCGGCAGCATATTGAAATGTGAAAATGAATGCAAAATGAATTTTCACGCGATTTTCCATAAACAGCGGCGCACACAAATACCGTTAAGCGGCTTTTTGCCCTTAAGGTAGCCCTTTTCTTTTTTTTTTTTTTTTTGTTGAGGGCAGGTGCAAAAATTACAACAAGCCTCCCATTTTTTGTAAGCCGATTTCAGAATTAGTTAATGGCTGAGCTCTTGGCGCGTTTGGCATTCAAGTTTTTTACTTTAATTGGATTTTTGTGGGGCATGCTTATATATAGATATAGATGTATGTATGTGTAGGTATATGTGTATGTATATATATATATATTGCCTTGGCATGCAGCTCGATAACGCTTCAATTCGAATTCGTGCTTCAAGTGCTGCTTGAAGTGTCCTTAAAATATTTGGTCACGCGCCGTCGAGAGCAAAGCGAAATACCAAAAGCCCCAAAAGCCCGACGACAGGTTACACCTGGGTATGCAGGTGAGAGGCAGAGGGAGAGAGAGAGAGAGAGAGAAAGAGATAGAGTAAAAGAGGGAGAGTGAGGGAGAGTGACAGCTGTGAGTGAGAGTAAGACTGAGTTGAGAGTTTTTTGGGGCTTCTCGACTCGTGGCTCGGCCTGGGACTGTGTCAAAAATTTTGTGAAAGCAATTTGCAGTTATTAAAGCTTTTAGTGCGATCAAAAGCCTGGGCATTAAATTTAATTTCGTAATTGAGCAATTTCTAAGAGACAGCTCAGGTAGGCGGGGGGCTGGTAGCTAGGAGCCAGGAGTCGGGGGCGTGTCAGGGCAGCTCTGCCTCTACCCCATTGATAAACATTTGACGAATGGCATTCGTCTTCATAAGTTTGCTTCAGCTTTGCTGCTTGTGTTTGGATGCGGCTTTAATTGAAATCGCAGACAGAGAGGAACGTGTGAGATTAATTGGAGGAGCTGCTTGAGTGTCTTGGCCATTGGCATTGTGTCCTGCAGCAAATCCCGTTTTATTAATGGTTGCCCGAAGGGCTAAAAGGCGAATGGAGAATGGAGAAAGGGGAATGGGGAATGGAGAAAGGCGTGCGTGGGCAGCGCTCAATTGCTTTGAGTTTCCGCTGGCCAAAAAATACATAAATATTACTTAATTTCTAGCTATCTACCAACACTCTCTTTCTCTACCCCTCTCTCTCTCTCTCTCTTTCTATCTATCTCTCTCTTTGCAATTAATAACAATTAAATGTCTGTTGGTTTTTGCCAGCTAATTGCTGGCATTGAAGGCTGCGGCTTTAAAGACTCTTTTTTTGCACAGAGAGTGAAGTGTGTCCTTAAGCGTCCTGCAAATGTCCTTTGGCAGTTGCCTAGGCATTTACTTATACTTATATATATTATATAGTATATTAAATTGCTAGCTAAATTAAATGTGACATGCCTTTGCTTGACTATCTAGATATGAAAAGGAAGACACAAAAAGAATAGAATAAAAGCTGGGTCTAGGCCCTGGGATGGGTCGAAGGTAGCCCCAGAAAAAAGATAGCTGACGGCCAATCAATGGCATGCAAATGAAAAGCAACAGCAGCCCAACAACAACAGCAACAACATTCTTGACATACTCCATCATTCAAATACACTGAGCGAATTTCAAGTTGGCCAAGGAAACCACTTCAATGAATACTTCCATTCATAATTTCAAGAATGATTTCATTTCATTTGATTTGAGCACAATGTGAAGTAGAAAAGCTAAATGGAAAGAGAGGGAGATATATGCATGAGAGAGAGACAGAGAGAGAGGGAGAGAGAGAAAAAGTTCAAGCAGCACTTGTTCATTTTGTAATTTAAGTTCACTTTGAGGATTTAGTTGATGCTTGTTGTAAGTTTCTAAGCATTTAAAGGGTTTTTTCTTTTTGACTTGAACTAGCAAATTGTAGTGGCAGCAGGAATGTGGGTCATTAGAGGTCATTAGTAGCAATGCACTTTATAAAGTCATATACAACATTTGTATGTGGCTAAGGATTAGATAAAGCTGAGCGGATTAAGTAGCGAAAAAATGGCTGGGCAAGAAAAAAAACTTGCTTTAAAAGTAAATTAGAAATATATAGTGCATACTTTATGCATACTAGGAAAGACGAGGGTTGACACAAGAGTTATCAAATGATAGTAAGAAAAGTATAAATTCATTTGTATACATATACAATATTAAAAAAAAAACCTTTAGTTGATAAACAGCCAGAGAAATCAGGGAAATCAATAAAAAAATATAAAAAATATAAACAAGTGAAATTTTTATTTCATCCCATTGTGGCTTTCAATTTCTTTTCTGACTGAAAGCCACTACAAAATAACATCATGTTTTGACTAAATAAAAACAACTCATAAACAAAATATAAATAAGAATGGTCCATAGTAGTCGATAACCACAAACATAACTCTGAGCAGTAAAAATCTGATGTCTTAGCTGCAGTTATCAAAATCCTGATGTCGATAAAAATGTCAAAGGCTTAAAATGTAAAACATCTGCATAACAATAATGAGATTGAAACTTCTCATGGTAGGTATATAAGACTGAGCTTAGTAATATATCTTGAGTTCCCCAAATGAATTTCTCAAAATATATATTTTTATGATTTAAAAAAGGTATTAATATTGTTGTTATTATTGTAATTACTTCTCAAAATTTAATTATCATTACATATATTATTATTATCCCCACATATATTATTATAATTTTTATTTATTATTGTTTATATTAATATAAATTTTTTAAATAAAATGTTATTGTAATTATTATTATTACTATTATTATTATTTTTTAATTTAACTATCATTATATATTATTAATATTCGATTTTAATCATTCATTTTAACAGACTATTCAACTTCATTTTGTATATTAGTATATTTATAATTTATATTTATTTGTTTTAATTATTATACCTTTCTCTTTATTTGCAGTTGACCAAATAAAAATGCCTTAGAGCCAGCGAAAAAAGGATTCATTTATTTAGTTGAGAGTCTAGCGAAAGCCTCTCAAAACCCCATTTGAAATTCAACTAATGATCAGTGAACTCTCTCCTCTTCCTTTCTTGCTCTGCCAGAAAATGCATCAAATTACAATTGTTTGGTAAGTCAACTATCCTGAATTCCTTATAAAGCCCAACTGAACTGAAAAATATCCGAAAATTTCTAGAAAATCACATAATTCTTTCGTTGTGCTGTTGCTGAAATAATTCTGTAATTTGATACTTAAATTGCCTTTTCTCTGCTGATTGGTTTCCAATCAGATATCGTCTATCGTATTCCCTGGTCTATTTTAGTTGTTTGGGTCGTGCAGTGCTCTGGATATGTCAGCAAAGGTCGCCCAGTCGCTGTCGCTGTCCATCAATGTTCCTCTGCTGCTGCTGCTGCTGACCTCTTGAACTGCTCTAGGCCAAGGGAAAAAAAATCAAAGTTCTCTTTAGACTGAGCGGGAGTGGGCTGGACTTCAATTGCCTGTGAGCTGGAACTTTAAGTTATTTGGTTTCGGTTTTGGTTTTTACGAATTTTCCTTTTTAAGCGTTATTGCTCTGCGGAAAATCGTGCGAGCATTTTTCCTTTGCCTGATGTCATTTGATTGAACTTTATTGGAGCATAAAAATGAAACCGAAATTGTTGTTGTTACTCTTAAGACCCTGTTGGATGATGGCCCGGCTCAGATTGCAGGTGATGCGAAATGCATGAGAAATGTATAGGCGTTTGGGGCGTCGGGGCGTTGGGGGGCGTGGCACATGGCTTTTACATTCGCCTTTTTTATGGCCATAAAAAAAACGGAACTCGCATGCATATGAATATTCGTTTTCTTTTTTCTTTTTTTTTTTTTTTGCGTCGTATTCTAATGGAGCTGAAGTTGTTTATTATTGTTGTTGTTGTTGTTGTGGTTCCGTTTCGATGCATTGGAAATTTTATTGGTATTGTTTTGTTGTTGGCACTGCTGTTGATGGATTAGCGAGCGTTAGGCAAACAGCTGTCGTTGTCCAGAGACACGTCGACTCCACTTTCCGCTTTCAATGCATCATGTGCTTGAAACTGAGCGACGAGGACAACGCTGACAGCGTTTCCACTCAGCTCCCAAAGGGCATTGGATTACATTGTTTTTATTATTATATGAGCTCATACTGTTATGCCATTAGATCGTTCTCTCTCACTCTTTCTCTCTCTCTCTCTCTCTCTCTCGACCTATTGGGAAATCATTTTCAATTACATTTTCTAATTGACTAAAATAATACTCTTGTCCCCAAACTATGATTGCGATTGACAGGCTTTTCATATGAGATAAGGAAAAAAACATGTAAATGGGAAAAATAGTTTCAGTTTAGTTTTTAGTTTTCAGCATGATGGAAATGTTTTTGTTATAAAAATATAATACGCGTTTTGCTTTAAGAGTAAACAAACTAATATAATTTTGAATGCATATTTTCTCTACTTTTAGGAAGGTCTATTGTAAGGTTTAAGGGCCTTGTTTAAACCAAAGTCTAATTGCTATTAACATTTTTTGGGATCTTTTGTATATTGGTTTCTTAACACTTTGAAGATTAGGAAGATACAATTTTCTGAATTCACAGAAAATGTTTTTCATATGAATCAGAAACGCGAGTCAATCATTTTTTTATAAGTCATCAAGTCTGCTTTAATATATTTGAATGTTTTACAATTCAAATAAAAATTTAGTCCAAGAGTAAAATGGTTTTTTATATTCAAATTATTTTTATTATATATTGCTTATATTTATTACATTTTGTATATTTTTTACATTTATATTTTTTAATACTTTTTATATTTTTTTATATTTTTTATAATTTTAATATTTTTATTTTTTATTTTTATTCAGATTTTTTTTTTAAATTTGTTATATATATTATATTTAAAAAAAAAAATTATTAATTTATTTTTGTTTATATATATTTAAAAAAAAATTATATTTTAAAAAATTTTTATTTTTGTAAAAATTTTTCTTAGTTTTTATACATTTTTTTTTATTTTAGGTTAATAATAATTATTTTTTAAATATTTTTATATATATATTATATTTATATATTTTTAAAAATTATGTCCATTAAATATAATATTATAATATCTAAAGAAGTTTTAGCAAATCACCTTTATTTGCTTCGATACATATCAGCATTTAAAAATTTATCTAACTCTCGTATTATATTTCAAATTTGTATAGTCAAAGAGCAGTTCCATTGAAAAACCTCAGTAATGGTCTGATATCTAGTTAACTCCAACCCAAATTACGTTTACACAAACCAATAAATAAACAGACTCAAATTGATTTCTGAAGAAAAATTTGTGCAAAATTTCGCATGAATTGACTTTTGAAATTTACACGAAAAGACAGCAGACAAAAGAAGGTCAATTTTACGCAGAAAACATAATTAAAGCATGTTTGATGCACAGAAAGCACATTCAATAAAATCCTTTTCAAGTTTATTAAGTGTGCACAGCAGGCTTTATCAGCGCAGACAGCAGGCAACGTACAAATACATAGATAGATACACAGACACAGAGATACTGAGATGCGGATATGGAAGCTGAGTATGCTGCTATAGAGACTTCTACACAGATGCAGATGAATAGAGTGCAGCTATGGATACACGGATATAGAAGTATATGTAAGGATTGCATCTATAGATACCGACAAGACACAGAGACAAAGAGAGCAATTTCCGTGAAAGATTTGAATACTAGGAGTAAGCAGGTACAGATACAGATGTATAAGTAGAGATGCAGAATATGTTGCTACATATATATATATATATAGAGATACAGGGATATATACATTTCGAGCGTGCATATATGACTATAGATACAAATAAAGATATAGATAAAGATACAGATACAGATACAGATACAGATACAGATACAGATACATAGATACAGATACATAAATACAGATACATAGATACAGATACATAGATACAAATACATAGATACAGATACATAAATACAGATACATAGATACAGATACATAGATAAAGATACATAGATACAGATACATAGATACCGATAAATAGATACAGATACATAGATACAGATAGATACAGATACATAGATACAGATACAGATACATTGATACAGATACAGATACAGATACATAGATACAGATACAGATACATAGATACAGATACAGATACATTGATACAGATACAGATACAGATATAGATACTTAGATACAGATACAGATACATAGATACAGATACACAAATGCAGATACAGATACAAAAATACAGATACATAGATACAGATACATAGATACAGATACATAGATACAGATACATAGATACAGATACATAGATACAAATACATAGATACAGATACATAGATACAGATACATAGATACAGAAACAGCTACACAGATACAGATACATAGATACAGAAAAATAGATACAGATAAACAGATACATAATTACAGATACATAGATACAGATACATATACATAGATACATATACATAGATACAGATACATAGATACAGATACATGGATACAGATACATAGATACAGATTCATAGATACAGATCAATAGATACAGATACATAGATACAGATACATAGATACAGGTACAGATACAGATACATAGATACAGATACACAAATGCAGATCCAGATACATAGATACAGATACATAGCTACAGATACATAGATACAGATACACAAATGCAGATACAGATACATAAATACAGATACATAGATACAGATATAAAGATACAGATACATAGATACATAAATACAGATACATAGATACAGATACATAGATAAGATACATAGATACAGATACATAGATACAGATACATAGATACAGATACATAAATACAGATACATAGATACAGATACATAGATACAGATACATAGATACAGATACATAGATACAGATACATAGATACAGATACATAGATACAGGTACAGATACAGATACATAGATACAGATACACAAATGCAGATACAGATACAAAAATACAGATACATAGATACAGATACATAGATACAGATACATAGATACAGATACATAGATACAAATACATAGATACAGATACATAGATACAGATGCATAGATACAGATACAGCTACACAGATACAGATACATAGATACAGAAAAATAGATACAGATAAACAGATACATAATTACAGATACATAGATACAGATACATATACATAGATACAGATACATAGATACATATACATAGATACAGATACATAGATACAGATACATGGATACAGATACATAGATACAGATTCATAGATACAGATCAATAGATACAGATACATAGATACAGATACATAGATACAGGTACAGATACAGATACATAGATACAGATTCATAGATACAGATCAATAGATACAGATACATAGATACAGATACATAGATACAGGTACAGATACAGATACATAGATACAGATACACAAATGCAGATCCAGATACATAGATACAGATACATAGCTACAGATACATAGATACAGATACACAAATGCAGATACAGATACATAAATACAGATACATAGATACAGATATAAAGATACAGATACATAGATACATAAATACAGATACATAGATACAGATACAGATACATAGATACAGATACATAGATAAGATACATAGATACAGATACATAGATACAGATACATAGATACAGATACATAAATACAGATACATAGATACAGATACACAAATGCAGATACAGATACAAAAATACAGATACATAGATACAGATACATAGATACAGATACATAGATACAGATACATAGATACAAATACATAGATACAGATACATAGATACAGATACATAGATACAGATACAGCTACACAGATACAGATACATAGATACAGAAAAATAGATACAGATAAACAGATACATAATTACAGATACATAGATACAGATACATATACATAGATACAGATACATAGATACATATACATAGATACAGATACATAGATACAGATACATGGATACAGATACATAGATACAGATTCATAGATACAGATCAATAGATACAGATACATAGATACAGATACATAGATACAGGTACAGATACAGATACATAGATACAGATACACAAATGCAGATCCAGATACATAGATACAGATACATAGCTACAGATACATAGATACAGATACACAAATGCATAGATACAGATATAAAGATACAGATACATAGATACATAAATACAGATACATAGATACAGATACAGATACATAGATACAGATACATAGATAAGATACATAGATACAGATACATAGATACAGATACATAGATACAGATACATAAATACAGATACATAGATACAGATACATAGATACAGATACATAAATACAGATACATAAATACAGATACATAGATACAGATACATGGATACAGATACATAGATACAGATTCACAGATACAGATCAATAGATACAGATACATAGATACAGATACATAGATACAGGTACAGATACAGATACATAGATACAGATACACAAATGCAGATCCAGATACATAGATACAGATACATAGCTACAGATACATAGATACAGATACACAAATGCAGATACAGATACATAAATACAGATACATAGATACAGATATAAAGATACAGATACATAGATACATAAATACAGATACATAGATACAGATACAGATACATAGATACAGATACATAGATAAGATACATAGATAAAGATAAATAGATACAGATACATAGATACAGATACAGATACAGATACATAGATACAGATACACAAATGCAGATACAGATACACAGATACAGATACATAGATACAGATACAGATATAAAGTGCTGCTACATCTATTTAGATACAAAGTCAGATACACAGATGGAGATACTCAGGTACAAGTACACAGAGTGCAGTTACAGATACCCACAGACACAGATACTCAGTTACAGATACTTAAACTCAACTTTAATGCCAGTTGTCAGTTGACGACGTCTGTTTCGAGTGCTCTGTTGAAGGCAGCCACAATGCTGGCAACAAAATGTTGTCGTCCAACTGCTGGCTAACTGTAATTTGGGGGCATGCAACGAGTGCAGCCAAAAGGCAACTGTATCAACAATTTAGTGACAAAGCGGATTAAGTTGCAGCCACGACGAGCTGTTTGAGCCACAAAAATAACATTTGATTTAGTGCAGCTAAAATTGAAAACTGTAGCTGTAGATTGAATTTTCAACACCTGCTTTAATGCCACGCTAGATATACATATAAATTTAATTTATCTAGATTGTTTTCAGCTCGTTTTTATGAGGGCAATTTGAGCATTGAAATTGTCCGAAAATTTATGAGCATCTCAACTTTTTGCTCGGGTTTTGTGGCCCATTAAACATTGACCCTTTTTTTTGCGCTCTATTCTTCTTCTTGGAGCTGGCCATAAAAACCTTGTTGATTTGCAGCTTGCTGGATGTGAATTACGCATACGCAGCGTGTGCAGCGCGCGTGCTAATTGGCAACAGGGCTGCCAACTGGGCAGGATTCTATAGTTTGCATACACACACGCACACACACAGTGAGTGCTTAGTAAATCAATTAATTTATGCAACACACACAGTCACACACACAAAAAGCGCAGTCCGCTGGGCACACGCAACAGGAGATTCAATTACTGGCATCAAACAAAGAAAAGAGACGCCGCATGACGCGCAGCAGCTTATTAACTATTGAAATTGATTGGGCGCTGGGGCTGAGACTATTCAACTTGTGTGTGGGGAAGCAGGAGGGTGTCAAACAGAGAGAGAGAGAGAGAGAGAGAAAGAGTGGGGAAGAGTTATGCTAATGCCTAAGCAGTAACCCATTCTTAAAGCTCTCATTGTTCCTGCTACCTAATCATGTTTAATTTGCTGCAGACGCATAAAGACACCTGCGTGCCAAAAGCTGGCCAAAAGGTTGAGGGGGCGGTGGGCGGTGTTTGTGCGAGCAAAGCTTTTGTTGTATTTGGAGTTTTGCTATGGCCCAAAAAGTTCGTTGGCATTTTTGCGTGCTGGCTGGCTGCTAACTTTCGCCATTATAATGATGGCTTTTATGTGAATGTTAATGAAAACCTTTTTCGGTACAGTTCAATGCGACGCAAATTGTATAAGACAATTGTAATTACGCTTTAAAGTCGTTGGCTCTAATGGCATCTTTTGCAGGAGCAAGCAGCAGGAGTAGCAGGAGCAGCCAGCCAGCTGTCACGTGTGCGCTCAGTCACAGTTCATAAATCTAACTGCCTAATTTGCGACAATGGCACAAAAGAGCATTAAATCCTTGTTTGCCAGGACTTTACATGCGAGAGTGCCTGTCGCTGTCGGAATTTCACCGAGTGTGTGTGTGTGTGTGTGTGTGGGTGTAAACAAATGTTAGCTGGAGCTAAAAGGGTTGTTTTCGTGTCTTGTTAATGTCACCAAAAGTAGCTGCTTATATATGCTATTATTTTTTTGCACACCTTTTTTTTTACACCTTGCTTTTTTGATCATCCAGCGCCACATATGTTTCCTAACCAGTTGTTGCCATTGCATTTGCCATACGAAATTAAGTTAATGGCAATTTGTTGCTGAATTTAATGCATGTGAAATGATTAAAGCAGACGCGCCACATGACATGCATTTTAAATGCGCGCCAAATGCCAGACGCAATGAAATTGGAATGAAACGAACTGGAACATTGAGCTGAGGCAATTGAGCGCGAAATGGACTGAACTATAAAGCTCAGTCGCTCGTGCTCTTTCGCACGCACTAGCTCATCCTGGTTGCCGTGCGCTCATTGGCGCTTTCGCTTCGGCGCTGCGACGATGCTGTCTGCCCGGGACAGGCAAAAACAGCTGCAGCAGCAGCAGCAACAGCAGCAGCAACAGCAGCAGCAACAATGACTATACAGTTATATACAGTTGGTTAATGCCGCCTGATCCCCGACTCAATTTGTTTATCTTATCAGCGTGCAGATGGCCTAATGTTTGTGTTTACTCACCCACCCACACCTAGCCACAAATCAACACTCGTAGAATCGGTAGCGTTTGTATTTAAAAATTAATTGCTTTTTATTTTGTCAGTTCGTAAAGCAAATAAACAAACAGACAACAACAACAACAACTGTTTACATAGAAAAGTTTGCTGCAACAGTTTTAATAGTTCTAGCAACATTTTGTGTTGCAGCAACATGGCTGAAGCCGAGCTACAAGTGTCCCTAGCGCAACATACTAGACTAGCACACACTCTCTCGCTCACTCACTCACTCGCACGCACGCACTCACACACTCACTCTCAACGCCCCCAGCACGTGGCGTGCACTCACTCACACTCTCTGGGCGCTACGCTCTGTTTCAGTGCCAGCTCGTTCCGTTCGCCTGAAGCTTTTGTGTGTGCGCCTGTTTCGGAGTGCCTGGCATTCCACTTGCCATTTCAGTTCCTCGTTGTAGTTCAAAGCGTACGGTACATTTAGCGGCTGCCTTCGACTACAGAACAGAAACATTAAGAGAAAACAGTTCAATACAGCTGAATGCGAAACGTGCGCGAAGTGAGCAGCAGCAGCAAGCAGCAAGCAGCAGCAGCAGCAGGCAGCCCCATTGGCCAACTGAGTGAAGTGTAAATAAATGTGTGCTAACCTCCCACTCTACCCACTTTCTAACACACACAGACACACACGTAAGTGTATGCGTGTTTGTTTGTGTGTGTGTTTCATCTTCATCTGTTTATGTTTGGTCTTGTGTTGTGTTCTCGGTTCGATGGCGCTGTCAAACAGCCCAGCCCCCCCCTCCGCCCCGCCTCTCCTCTTGCCGTTGCCCCCCTAACCAGGTGTTATCCATTAGCCAGCGTAATAATATGCTTAATTTATGTGCGCTTCCTCTTTGCATATTCTTTATTACTCTTTATTATTGTATACGTTCTTGATGGCTTTCTGCATTGCATTTATATTTATTTACATATATATGTATATATATTTTTTTTGTTGTTTTCTTTTTTAATGGAATTCGTTTGCATTTATCATTGTCTCCGCCCTTCACATGCCCATTCGCAATTCCCAATTTGCATCCACGACGGTAATCTTGTGCCGTTGATGGAGATTGATATTAAAACGTCAACAATGCTTGCCAATATCCAATTTGATATGCAGACATACATACAGACATACTTACATATATTTGTATATATCAGCGTCTGTCAGCTCTTATCAGCACAGCAAAAAAAAAAAAAAAAAAACCAATTAGCTGTTAGCATTGCAAGCACTTATAGGCCAACTCAAGCCCCCACCCAACTCCCAGTTGGCCAGTTGGTCAAACAAAACCCTTTAAAAAAAACAACATATATCTAGATAAAAGCTTTTGCACAGGTTTTTTAATTGAAAAACTTTCGCCAATTGAACTTCAATAAACAACAAAGAAACAGAAAGAAAACAACAGCTAAAAATTGTACATAAATTGTGCAAGGCTAGCACAGCTTCAAGGACAAACTTCAGCAGGTTTCGCTCTAATTTTCAATTAAAAATAAAATCCCCAGCGCTCCCAGACCCCAGCGGCTCTTAGCCGCTGGCCAAATCCCCGGCCAAGTGCATTGACCACAACAAAAACTTAGAGCGAGCTCAACTTCCGCTCAGCTCGCCCCTCTGCAAGCTTCATTTTCATTGTTCGTCGCTTTTTCTTTTTCTTTCGCTTCTGTTTCGGACAGTGAAAAGCTGCCTTCGAATTTTTTAGGCTGCGAGCAATTAAAATATGCATAAAATGTAAATGAGAGAAGACCACTTGGCAAAGCCAAGCATCAGACCCAGTCCTAGCCCAGCCCCACCCCCCACACAGACTCCAACTGAATGCTTTTCCTTTCGCCCCCAAACTCGTTTAGCGCAAACGCAATTTTGTGCCAACTCATGTAATTAAAGTGCAACAACAACAACAACAACAACAATAATAACAAAGCGGACAATGTGAATGAATATAATTTAATTATGAGATAATCGTGCAAATCACAAAACAAAACAAAGTAAAAAAAAACAAAAACGAAATCAGAAGCACGGCAAAAGGATATTAAAGTAAGTTGAAATTTTAAAAAAATATATAAAGTAGGGGTATTCACTATAAAAACTATGCTTATCTTTGGCTGACCAGCATAGTTCAATGAAAAGCTTTGAAATTTATATTTAAAACTATAACAAAAGAGAACGAGAGAGAGAGAGAGAGAGAGAGAGAGAGTGAGAGAGAGTAAGGGGTAGAGGGTGACAGAGTGCGAGCTTTGCCGCGTAATTAGTTTTAGTTTGCCGCAAATGGAAATGAGGCCAATAATTGCCACGCCCACATGCTATAAATGCTTTTAGCAGACACGCGTTCATATTAACCTAATTGAAATGTCCAATAGCTCAGCTGGAAGAAAGAAAGAAAGAACGAGAGCGAGAGAGAGAGAGAGAGAGAGCTATCTAACACGCTTCTAGCTTCTAGCCATTGCTTTTCATTGTCTTCGGCCATAAACAAGGCCGCATCCTTTTTTTCGCCTTGTTACCTAAAAAAACAGTTTTTGGCATTAAAAATGTTTATGGCACACGCAGCAGCAGCAGCAGCTGGCCATATGCATATAACTGGGCATAAAACTGTATTACAGTTATTTGCTATTTAGGAGCTGGCTTAGCCTTAGCCCAGAGATTAGGCACAGACAAGGAAATGAGTTGGAATATTATAGCATAGCTTTAGCAACTGCTTAATGCTCGCTCGGATTTTGAATATAGAACAGAATTATTTTAAAATATATCAGTTTTTAATATGACTAGAGTGTATATATAGAGTGCATATCATATATATTCAATTTTTTTTGTATTCCTCAAGTAGCTCCAATTAGATGAGTTTTGTTATCTTTTCTATTACTTTTATTTTATTTTGTTCACGTAACTATAATCTATGATCAACTCTGAAACTGCGCCAAGATTTTGTTTTTTTCTATTTATCATATATTCATATCATATAAAGCTTTCCAAATAAAATCTTCAAGCCTTTAAAAAGTTCGGCGTATCTAAAGATAAGTAGTGCGAATTAGTTGTTTTTCTCAGAAAGAACAACGCGCCTATTTTATGTTTTACAGTCAATGAATTTTATTTATTAGAATTTGCAATTGCCAAGAAATTACATAAAAGTTTTCCTATCATCATCAGCATTTATAGCAATTTTCATTGCAGACAGAAAATCAGAATCAGCTTCAATCTCCAGAGACAAAACTACATATATTCCTATGGTTATTTTTTCTGTGACTAACACAAAAAATTGATAACTAACATCAAATTGATTGAGTTTTTAACAGAAAAAATTTGTAGTTGTCATCAAACTGATTGTGATTTTAATTGAATTTGGATGCGCTATTTTGATAACTTATTTTAAACAACCATTTTTTTAAATTATTGTTTTTCTAAATTAAAAAAATATATAATATATATAGGAATATATGTATAATGAAAATAAATTTAATTAAATTATTAGCTGACAAAAATATCACTGAGTTGGCAATCTATTATCTATTAGAAGTCCAGCTCCAAAATTGTAGAAGATATAGTATTGTATGTTTAGACATGGTTTCATCTGTAGCAAAATCTTTTTAAACATTTTCCATGTGTTCAATTTATAGACGCTGCTCCATAAGACGAATTGAAAATGTGAAACTATTTAAGATACAATTCTTCAAGCTTTTCAATGCGCTCAATGAGCATGAGAAATGCTTGTATAAAATATTAAATATTTACATTATTGTATGTCAATCAGGGACAAATATAGACATTTCATATATATATACATTTTAAGTTTCAAAACCTCTAGCCCCTAAGTTGCCCTCAATAAAAACTTTTCAGCTGTGAAAGATTTTCTAATTGGCATTTAGCAATGCACTCAATGGGCATCTTCTTCAAAACTTAAGACTTTATCAAACCTGACCACAGACGCGTACTTAGGCCAAAATTAAAGTCTCTAGGCTTGTATAAAAGATGGTCAGCCAGAGCAATTGGTACTTATATACTCTCTTCGCTATGTGAACGAGTATAAAAAGTTTTAGCCAAGTTGCTGATGTTTTTTTTTTGCTTTTCAGTTAATTACAAGTTGTTGCGGCAACTTTAACTTCAGCAACGTGCCGCAAACAATGGCCCAAAACAGCAAGACAAAGCAGCATATATATATATATTTATATGTGTGTGTTTATGGACATATATATGCTATATATACCCTATATATACATGCCTTGGCATGAAAGGAAGTCTTTTTTTTTGTTTTTTTTTGGCTGTTGCCATTTATAAATGTGCCTCAAATGATACTCTACATATGAACAGAGAGAGGCACAGCGGTAGGCCTCCCTCCTCTCTCCCCTCCCCTTTCCGCCCCTGTTTGTGTGCGTGCCAGTGAGTGCATGGGCGTTGCGTGGGCGTGGCACATGCGGCGACGCTTCTAATTAGTGCTCCGGCAAGCAGTTGATGAGGGTTAAATTGGCAAATAATTAATCGCCGGTTAATTAAGGACTTACATGAACCAATGCCAAAGCCAGCCAAAAAGCTGTTGCTGCGCTTTCCTCTTTCCCCCTCTCTCTCATTCTCTTTATACTCTATGCTTTTCCTATTTTTCTCCGTTTTTGGTTATTTGGTAATTAAAAATAAATTATATTTCAGCAGCTAAAATGCAAAAATCATGTTATTTCAAGGGAAAATGTGAACGGAATATGGATTTGGGTTAGGTTATGAGAGATGTTGGGTGTAGTGGGTGAAACTGAGGCGGTATGGGTGCTAGAAGATAATAATTGTAATAGAATAAATTAATACGTGTTTTTATTGCCTAGTTGAAAGCTAAAAACTTTGTATGTCAGTAAGTTTAAAAGTGCAAATTTTAATATATTTAAATAGAAAAGATTAGAAATTCGATATACCTAATATTTTGAATTTAATTTTTTAATTAATAAACTTTGTTTTTATATATTAAAAAAAATTAAAATATAAAAAGAAAATAATATAGACTGGTTTATTTTATTTTTTTATTTTTAATAAATATATCAATAAATTAAAAATATAAAAATAAAATAATATATATTTGTTTAATTTATTTTTATATATTTAATAATTATATCTAAATACTAAAAATATAAAAACAACATATCTATTTGTTTATTTTATTTTAAATTTTATTTTTATATATCCAATAAACATATCTATACAATCAATTCAAAATTTGCATTAGACTGAGAATTAGAATCAGAAATTGAACAGATAATATTAGCTAGAAGCTATTTTTGGCTACTATTAAATAAATGTTTCTGTTCGAAGTCCTTTCAAAAAGTTTTGGGAATTCTTTTTCCAGACTTACGTATATTCGATTCTCAGTGTGCCGTTACATTAGTTATATTAGGCTTACATGCCTCACTTAGGCCAAAAAGTTTGCCCATTTTGAATGCTCAGTTCGATTTGGACAACTGTTTTGCTTGAACGTGTTTTCCAAGAAATGACGCAAAGAATCTGTAACAAATTTTGTGTGAAAAAGCAAATAAAGTGAGCGGACGCATTCCAAATGTTGAATGTGGCATATGGCGAAGCTAACTTGGACTAAAGAGCAATGTTTATTGATGGTACAAAACGAGGGCCAAGAATACATAAAATATATATATGTATATATGCTTTTAAAGAGCTCATAAAGTAAACTGAGCATATATAAGTGATTGCGATTCAGACTTTCAATTGTCAGCTAGTTCGTGCTTTATGTCAGTTCTAATTGTTAATTTGAATAAATGATTCAATTTATTAAGAAAAGAAGAGTTTTTATAATTAGAGCCGGAAATAAAGAGCAAATATTGGTTATATATAAATTATATTTGTCGATTTATTTTAATAGATTAGATCTATCTAAAGCTGCAACTAAATGACGAAGCTTCAGTCTATTAATTTATTTATAAATATTATTATCATTTGATTCTAATAAAATATATATTTTTCAAATTAATAGTCTTACATATTTTCATGAAAATTTAAAAATTTAAATAAAAGAAAATTATTAAAGTTCCACATATTTTCATTAAAATTTAAAAAGAATTTAGGCGCAAATATTTTTACATTAATTTTAATTAAGCTGAAGCGCAAAAACAAATAGGAACAAATTCCCCAACTTGATAAATGTTAATAAAATATTTCCATAAGCTGTTATAATTGCTGACTGCTACGCCTCAATTGGGGTATATGTAGGAGGGGTATGTATGTACATGTATGTGCTGAGAATTAGTAAAAATATTTGCAGTATTTATTTCATGGGCCGCCTTGGCGTATGCGTAATTTTTGTTTCGTTGTCCGATATGCGCTGTTGCTATAGCCGTTGCTCTGTCTGTCTCTGAGCTCTATAAACATTGAATACTTGTTTATATTTGCATTCGCAATTTTCAATGCTGCACACACACATACACACACACACACACACACATACACACACACACTCGCACACTCGCTCTGAGCAGCAAATGCAAAGTGCGAGCATTTTTATTTTCTTTTCTGATTTTTGTTGCTGTTGTTTCTTTTTTTTTTTTGCTTAAATCTCACACAGTCATTCATTTTTGAGCAATTCTTGTCTTGGCTGTTGTTTAACACACTCAAGTTGAATATTCATTGAAACTATAAATCTTTTATTGAGCATTTACTGCAGCTGAGTCATGCCGCTGTGCGCTCAGCATATGGTTTTTCCCCAGTTTTTCCCTAGTTTTTCCGTAGTTTTTCTGTAGTTTTTTCCTCCAGCTATGGCCAAACTATATTTCTTGGCCTTGACTGGCTTTTCTTCTTTCTTTTTTCCCCATTTCCCCAATTCGTGTAATTGTTTGTGTTTCAGGCGGTAATAATTTGATTGCATCCGTGGTTTTGAAATGCTCAGCGTAAACAGACGCAAAGGGAAATGAACGAGTATTGAACATACTCGCATCTGAAGTGGAAAACGCTTTGCTCTAAACGTTTAGATAATGTGTGTGATTTTCACACAAACAAACAAACGAATGAACAGACGGACAAACAGACAGACATATGGACAAACAGACAGACAGACAGATAGGCAAAGCAAAGCAACAAATTGGCATATGTTAAAAAGTAAAAATAAATATTGATTTGTAATCGGAATACAAGCTGAAATAATTAGTTCACTTCGACGTGTACTAAATATAAATATAAATATAAATATAAATATAAATATCAATATATAATAAATATAAATATATAATAAATATAACTATAAATATATATATATATATATATATATATTATATAAATTTGGATACACATATTATATATTTTTATATTATTATTTATATATTTCTGATCAGACAGACTCATGTGAATAAATTCACTTACATTGTTTGCAGCACATCTTATATATTATACAAATTTGATTTTACATCATTTGTGGGAAGCTTAAAGCAAATATAAAACCATCGTCTCTAATAAGTATCTAATGATATTCGCAAATAAAAAATCTCAAGCTCATTGAGCTCAGCTACATCTTTATATAGCTATATGAACTTGAAGTTTAATTTAGATGAGTATGTCGGTGTAGCACAATACAAATCAATCATGAATGAGATTTAAAAATATTAATTTAATGTTAGTGAATATCAAAGAGAATGCTTTCAAAAACTAGTATATATATATATCTATATATATATTGTTAAATAGAATAATCATATCTTAAATACACAATCACTGCTTATAAAATATTATTTAAGACACTTATAAATAATATAAACAACAATGTGATAATCAGAGACTGACCCAAAGACTCTAACATATGGTAGAATAATTATGGTATGGCAACATCTAGAACCGCGAAACTTTTTTTTAGGTATGGCAACACTAGTTGAAAAGGAATAAGCATATATTTGTATAAACTGTCTTTACTACTCTACTTAGTTTGATCTTGACTTTAGGTTCACTTCCTCAAAAAAGTTAAAGCAGAAATATTATTTTATTTTATTTTATTTAGTAGGTATACAAATATACGTATACTTAACTTAAAAAAAATATTTTTTAGCATTTTATATAAATTTGTTGATTAAATTACAAATATAATTTTATTTTTTACTCAATTCAGATTTTTTATATTCAATTTAAGTCTAAAACATATTTTGCTCTGCCTGGCAAGCAATTTATTCTTATAGCCCAGCATATCGTGATCTACTGTGACCCTCTGTCCCTCCCTCTCTCTCTCTCTCTCTCTCTGTCCCTCCCTTTCTCTCTCTCTCTCTTACTCTGCATCTCTCTCGCGTAATCAAATTGTTTTTGGGCTACATCAATTAAGTGAAGTGTGGCCTCTCTATTCGTCTGGCCTTTTTGGCTGTGCCGCGCTTTAGCTGGCTTTTGTGTGTTCATGGGTGTGTGAGTGTGTGTGTGTGTGTGTGCGTGTGCGCTCAATATTTGTGGCTCTGTCTGCGGCTCACATGGCGTATGAGTAATGCGCTTTAAAGCATTTATCTACACACATTCGCAAATGTGCGCATAAAGTTAAAACATAAAGGTAGACAGAGAAAGAGACAGAGACAGAGACACACGCACAGGCTGCTGCTGCTGCTGCTGCGGCTGTTGTCGAGTGTCCTTCAACGCGACGTGTGGGCGTTGGGGGCGTGACTGCGGTTTAGACGGGCTAAGCAGAACGCTGCAAAGTGCTATAAATCAACACTCGAACCACTTAATAAAAGGCAACGCCATTAGACAACAGCCACAGCAGCAGCACCCGCTGCCACAACTCATAACAATGTCACACACACGGACACGGACACCTGTACACACACACACACACTCAGTCACCTTCTAGTGGGTGCAAAAATGTTTTTTCTGAAATGTTTCATTCTCTCTCTCTCTCTCTCTAAATGAATTATGGCAAATGCTGCTGCGCTGTTTTAGCAGAAACAACAAACTAAAATAGTAAAAATAAAATCTGTAATAGATTATGTAAAAAGGGTGGAGGGGTGGAGGGGGGAGAAGGGGGGGGCGTGGTCAAGTAAAGGGTAAAGTTGATGGAATAAAAATTATGAACAAATGCTGACAGCGCGTATAAACAAATCGTAGCTGCCATGCCAAACTGGGGCCAGTGTTTAGGCGGAGGGCGTGAGGAGTGATGTGTGGGCGTGTCATTGCTTATATTTTGTCACGCGCTTAAATTAGCAGTATCTATGTGTGTGTGTGTGTGTGTGTGTGTGTGTGTGTGTGTGTGTGAGCCACAATTACATGCGTGCTGGGCGTGACAGACAGTCCAGGCCAGGGCTTCAAATGAGCTCGCAGATTTCATTTGGCATTTGTTTACTGTGTAGCAATTGCAAATTAGACAACATTTTGACCATATTTTTGCATGCCCTCTCTCACTCTTCTCTCTTTCTTTTATTCTCTTTCTCTCTCCCTCTCTCTGTATAGCTGTTGCTGCTGCTCTTATCAGCAGTCGTGCAATCACAGCATTCATGATTTTTAAATATTTGCACAACGTTCTCATTATTATCATTTGCCAAGACGATGACGTTGTAAGCCATAAGCCAGACGTGCCATGAAAAAAAAAAAAAAACAATTCACATACATATACACAAACACACACACACGAACACCCACACATATGTAAATGTTGCCCTGTTTTATGCAGTTGTCTTGAAATTAGTTTACTTCGTTTGTGCGCCGCAATTTTAATTAAATATCAACTGCGCCCAGCCAAGACAGCTGCAAACAGCGACAGCAACAATAATTATTATTATAGCAACAGCAACAACAACAACAATCACATACACTCACAGCAGTCGAGTCACACGCAAACTTTGAACTGGGTCACATCGAAGTTTTCCATGCAAGTTTTGCAACACTTTAACAATTTATTAGGTATTAAAACATTAAATCAAAAGTTTTTCTTTTTTTAGCTCGTGTTTTTATAGAACAATAACAATTTGTTTGATATATATGGTTGTTATTGTTGATATTATAATTTTTGATTTTTAGTAGTTTTCTGAAGTGCAATTGTTTTTGATTTCAATTTTTGTGTCTTTCACTTTTAACACTTGCTTAGCTTTTATATGTTCATAGCATATCTTAGATATATCTATGCGAGGTAGAGTATCTCTTTAAGGAATGTGCTTATTTATACTCATCTTTCATGAGCTTATGTTCCAGATGTACTCTATATGTTATTGTAATTTTCTCTTTCTCAAGTTCTGTTCATTTAAGATGAGTCTGTCTCTTTCTCTCTCTCTCTCTCTCTCTCTCTCTGTTCCTCTCTCTCTCTTTCTCCCTCTCTCTTTCTCCCTCACTCTGTGTCTCTTTTCTCTAACTATCTATTTATCTGTCTCTGTCTCTCCCTCTCTTTCTATCTCTCTCTCATTTACTATATCTCTGTCTCTCTCTCTCTCTCTCTCTCTCTCTCTCTCTCTCTCTCTCTTTTACTATATTTCTCTCTATATATATATATATACATATTTTTTTGTATTATCTCTTCCTCTTTCTGTCTCCATTCTCTCTCTCCCTCTCTCCCTCTTTCTCTTATAAACACATGCTTATGATTCAAAGACTCTTCTGTATTCTCTATAAGAATATTTGTTTTTGTATCTTATATATAACTCTAAGTTTCTGAGAAATCAAAATTCAGTTTATTATCTACACTTACTCTCATAAATATGTCCATCTATACACATTTTGTTTAGTTTAGTTTAATGCCTTCTTAAGACTTCATTCATTCCTTTCTCTAACAAGAATATTCCATTTCCGTTCATTTCTAAGGCTTCATTATTTAAGCCTTTTGCTGCTGACAATTTGAATTGTGTTTATTAAACAAAAACAGAAAATGGAATAATGCTTTAGTGAAAAGCGACTATCAGTGAGATAACTAAGTTTTGAGTGCCTTTGTTGCGTGAACTTTGAAACTTTATGCGGGGCAATTGAAACATTGTACTTCAGTAAAAGTATCACCAAGCAGAAAACGGGCTCAACTAATTAAACAATTTGTGGTTTTGACAATAGAATTGAGATGTTGTTCAGTCAGAAGATGAATCATCAGTCGGCACAAATGATAGTTGGATGGAATAGTGTGTAGGCATAGGAAATGGAATAGTGTGTAGTAGAAGTTGAGCTTCAAAGTTTCCTTGACAACTCCTGGGATATGTGTCAAGTGTCAAGTGTTATCGTTGTCATGTCTTTTGGTATTTTTTTTTTTAATATCTCATTAGAGTAAAGCAGTTTACAGTAAACAAATCTAAGCTGATAACAACAGATGTACTGTATTAGCTTTTCGTTATGAATATTCAATTTAGTAATTAAAGTTGGAACTTTAATCGGGTTCTAATTTTTTATAATTCAGCTATTTTCCTTTCAATTTAATGAAAAAATACTTACAATTGTATATCTAAATTGTTTGTTCGCATGTGAAACAACATCTCGACTAACTCTTCATTTAAGTTAATAATTAGTTAGTTATTTAATAAAACTTTCAGTACTTACAATTCAATTACCACTTTGAAAAAGTTACCTAATAATTAGCCATTATTCACAGTTTTCTAACAAAAGCAAATAACTCGAAAAACTTTTAATGAAATTATTCGAGAAACAAAAAAGTTTGTACCTAAATTCCAGTCTAAATCAGGAAAGTTCTAAAGCATTTAAGCTCTTTTGTTGCATTTATTAACATTAGTAACAGTTGGCTAGATTTTTCCCTTTCGAGTTGGGCAAGTTAACAGCTATTAACAGTCATTAATGCTGTTAATGAAATGCTAAGGTAATAGAATATTAAACTGTTAAGTGCTTATTATGTTAGGCATAAAATGTTAATCATAAGTGCTATGAACTTATACTAACATAAAGCTTAAAAGTTAACAGACTCTGAAGAGGTACACAAAAAATTACTGCGCTGTAAAACAGAAGCTGCATAATAAAATATATGTTTATTGTCTGTCTTAGATAAAATTACAAACATAAAAAATTGTCTTAAAATATAAATTAAAATTTAAAAAATATATATATAACAATTTTATTGGAGTCATGCTAAAAGATGTAAAAAATATTTAAAATTTGAATGTTACATTTGTTCAAATAATAGGTAATCTTAAAAAAAAACATTATACCCTGATTTTCCATTTTGTTTTGTTTTTATTTAAAAATGAGAAATAAATAAATTTATGTTAAACAATTCGTGATTTTATTTACATAATATTTTGAATTTGAATAAAAACCTATATATATTTATATTGTCTTAGGTAAAAATACCTAAATTTAATTAAAAATTTGCATAACATAATTGGAATTTAAATTAATACAACTTCGTTAATCTGAACAAAAATATTATATATATTACAACTATTTTATAATAATAAAAATTTAAGAAAATACAAATTTAAATTAACATTTCTTAATCAAAAATTATCTTAGAGTATGAAAACTTAAAATACATATATATATATAAATTCAACTTGACATTAGCTTAACATAACTCCATTTTTATGCTCATAATTATGTTAACAGCTTGCTGTTAAAACTTTCTCTCTACAACTTTTCCATTAAACTTTTACTCATACTTATACTTAGTAAAACCCAATTAAGTCAAAGTCATTTCTATAACTTTTTAAGTTTTATTCTTGCATCGGCACTCTTTAAAGTTGGATTTTACCAACAGCTGTTGAAATGAGTGCTACGTCTATCTCTTTACATATATATATATATATATCTATGCTTTATGTACTTTTTTCATAATTTCAAAAGTTAAATCAAACCGCAGTGAAGAGGAAGAGAAAAAATGAGAACAGCGATGAAATACCAACACAAGCAGAGCAGTTTATGTGTTGCACTATGCCAAATTGCGTGCTGTGCGATTTTTATGGCTCGAAGGAAATGTGATGCCATCCCTCCCACTCTTTAAAGCCCTCTCCATCACACCATCTCTTTCGCTCCGCTTCATGTTGCTCGCGCTGCTTCATAAATAAACTGTTGCATGCTTTTGGGCGTCGCGTTTACTGCGTTCGCTGCCCATAACATGTAGTTAGTTATTGGTTATTGTTGTAGACGTTGTTGTTGTTGTCGATGGTGTTGTTGTTGTTGTGGTTATTGCTGTTGCGCAATCTGCGCCATTTTATAGCCATTTAATGAATGTTGGCACTTGGGCTGCAGAGCTATGCGCCACACGCACAGAGCCAGAAGGCATAGGGCAACCAAAAAAAGAAAAAATAGACAGAAATGTGAAGCAGCCTTTAAAAGAGGGCATGGTCAAACACACACACATACATATAGCCTTAGCTATGAGCTATGCAGCTGTTGTGTGTGTGTGTGTGTGTGTGTGTGTGGCATATGCAACTGGGCAAAGCGTAATGGGAATTTCGAAAACGAAACTGCTGCAAGACTTAAGAGGCAAGAGATAAAAGGCAGAGAGACAGAGCGACAGTTAGAGACAAAAGTATGTGTATGAGTAAACCATGTGGTCTTTGAAGCAGAGACACAGATACATGTAGCTACAGCAAACCTACAGAGATAGATTGATACACATGAGATAGTAGGCTTTGTCAGACAGGACATCTCAGTTTTGTCTTTCTGACACATTTTTCGATTTGTCTTTTTGAGCAACAACTTCAAATATGCCACTTAATTGACTGCATTCTTTGTTTCTCTATTCTTTTCTCTCACTCTCTCTCTCTATTTTTATGATTTTTTATTGATATTTGAATGCTTGAAATTGAAAATTGATTTGGTAAAAGTTGTTGCCGCTTAATGCGCCTAATGAAAAGTGCAAATTTCTTTACAGCTCGAAAGACCACAAAACAAGCAAGTGTTGTCTACCTCGCTCGCTCGCTCTCTCTCTCTCTGTCTCACTTTGCACTCTTTCTACCTCTCTCTCTCTCTTGCCTTGCCACATGAGGCATTTTTGAACTTTGTCTGCACTTCGGCGCCTGCAAGAAGTTGCCGCTTTCCACAAAATTATTTTATGACTTGGCAAACAATTTGGCCAACTGACTTTTTGCGTGCTTAATTGCAGCCTCTTACAGACTCTTGCAGCCTTCACACATTTATATATATATATATATATATATTTATATAAATACTCTGGCATATATGTATATGTACATATATAAATGCTTTGCTTATATTAAATTTCTTTCCTTGAACCAAATAGTCTGAGCAGCTGTCTTTGGGGAGGCTTTGCGTGGCTTTTGCTTTATGCGACTGCCTTATGAGCTGCCTTGAGCCCACTTCATCCCACGCAGTCTTATGGAAATATATATTATATTTTTATATGTGGAACATATCGTTTAAAGCTAACATTTTAGCCTAATTTAATATACGCTGTCATGCACTTCTTATTAATATTAATCTGCGTTTTATGTTTGCTAAGTTTGTTGACTTTCAGCTTGCATCAAAGAATTTACATCAAGTTTTGTGTGAACAATTGTAAGCCACATTTAACTAAATAAGTGTGATATTCGGGCATAGCTGTCTATTCAAATACCCTAATACAATTCTAATAATTCACATAATTTATAGGCCTAGCTATAGCTGAACATAGCAGGAGTTATCTAGGTAACTAAAAAACTTAGAGAAGATTTTGTTACTCTTGTGTAGATGTATATGTTGACTTGTCACGCCCCCAGTGGGCGGTTATCTGTTATACTGCAGAGGAAGCCAACAATATCTCAATTGCCAAATTCCAGTTGTATAAATGCAGAACATGTAGTTGTTCCCTATGGGCTTAGCCTTACAGCCTTGACATTTGTATCTGTGGCTATGGCATAAACGATTTCCGTTTCCATTTCAATTCCCTAGCTTTAATAGCTCTATGAATCATGGCGTTTACTTTTATAAAAAATGTATCAGTTGCCCTTTTGCCCTCACGCCCCCAATGGGCGTATACATCAAATGTGAATAGTTTATGAGATGAGCTGGCTCAGGCAATAATGATTGATTTCTGTATGTATTCAAGACAGATATACATTTACTTAGCTGGAATAGCAAATAAATGGTATGCAATAGCAGAGAAGAGAGAGAGAGAGAGAGAGAGAGAGAGAGGAAGAGAGAGAAAGAGTAGTATAGCTAGCAGTACATTGCCTAAAACCAATATACTCTTTATATCTCACCCGAAGTAGTGTACAAATTTAATTGTAATAAAAGGTAGCTAGAGATTTAAAACAATTTAAAGTTTGCTTAAAGTTTGCAAGTGCTCATATATAATATATCAATTACTTACTCATAACTGGCTAATAAATTACGGTTACAAGTTAAAGCAAAACTAATTTAATTGAGTTACAGAGACTAAAGTTGCAACTTTTGCTGACCAAAGAAAATACCTGAGGGAGGAACAGGCTATAAATGCAATGTGTGTGTAGCACAACGAAGCTTAAATGGACTTTAAAGTTATTATGTTGACTGTTATGGTAGAAGATACAGTAGAGGTTCGATAAAATGAGCAATATAATTGAGAGTAGGGGATAGAAATAAAGGGGTTATACAGTGAATATATAGAATATAGTAAGTATTTTGGAATTATATGAAAAGTAACACTGAAAGCTGACTAAGAAGATTGAGTAATATATTATAATTATTTATATTTAACAAATTTATAAGAAGAAATTTATAAAGTTTAAGCAAAGGCTTATCATTTATTAAAGATTATCATAAATATAGCTAGTATATATATAATAAAACTATTATTTAGTTAAAAATTTAGAGGACGTTACAGTAAAGCTTCTGAAAATCAATCGAAGTCATTATCATATATCATGGTATATTAAAAACAGAGCATAGTTATTATCTTGCAAGACATTTAGCGGGAACTACATTGAAACTTCTCTAAGAAGCTCAAATGATATAATAAGTTATCATAGTATAACAAAAATATAGCTTGTATACAAAGTTAAATTATTATTCATTTAGAAATTTTAGAAACCTTACTAAAAAGCACTAAAGTAAGAATTAGGAATCAAATTGTAGAGCAGCATGCAATGAAAACTCACTAAGACGAACAATAAAAGAGTTAAGTTAGCTTCGAAGACATAAACAAAATAACAAAATACAAATTTCAAAAATTTTGAATATATTAAAAAAAATTTGAAATATATTTAAATAATTTTCTATAAGAGAAAAAAAATACAGTCAATTTCATCATAATCAGTTTATTTTCATAAGGGACTCAAAGTTTTCCTATATGTGTGTGTAAAACTTGTCAATTGTTTTAGGCCAGGCCAATAACAAATTATTGATGATAGCCTAAACAGAAACTTATACCAACTGCACTTTGATGAAATAATAACAATAAATAATCAATATATTCTAATTTTTTGTTGGTAATTTCACTAATTTATTTATGAACTTGTTTATGGAGCCTGATTTGTGTGTTGTGCTCGATGGCGGCTAATCAGCTGGGATAACCCCAGCAAATATAACTCAATCAAGTTGATTTACGCTTGTGAAGAGAGGGAGAGAGAGGGAGGGGGGGAGGGGTAGGGAAGTGGAGAGAAATTTGTGGAACACTTTTGGGGTAATCAATAATTTTTAATCCCCAGCGACAGCAGCAACAGCAACAGCAGCAGGTCCCACACACGTTTGCTGATGGTGTTATCGTAGCAACTGGTTGTTGTTGTTGGTTGTTGTTGTTGGTTTAGCCAGCAACAAAAAAGAAGAACTTTGGCCCATAATTGAAGCAGACGCGTCAGGTTCGCTCACAACCGTTCAAAATGAAAATGAAAATGAAAATGATTTGTTGTATGTGATTTCTGTGGTCGAGTTGAGTTGAGTTTCGCCCTCTCCCTCTCTTTCTCTCTCTCTCTCTCTCTCTCTCTCTCTCTCTCTCTTTGTATAGGTGTGTGTGCACATAGCACGCATCATTAATTTGAAAGCCGCTTATCATATTTGCAATTACGCGTTGCTCAGCAGGTTGACATGACTTCCCAAAGCACATTTAACTGTGATTGCGAGAGCGCGCGCTTTGATTGATTTGCCAGCAGGCAGCGTTGCCAATTGAGCAGATAAGTAAACATGGCATAAATATATACAAACATACACACATACACACATACATATATATGTATGCGTGCACCCTTCTTATTTACTTTCAATCCTAAACAATTAAATAGCCCAAAAAAAGCTGAGCAGTCCTTTTAACCAACTCTTGACTTTCATGCTAATAATGCGCAAATAGCACACCAAATTCTCTATTTACAATGCCAAACTGTATTTACAATCAGTTAAATATATTTCAGCTTTTTTTGTTGTTGCTGGAAAATTTGTAAATGCGACAAAATTCATTGACATGAAATTTGGTGAGGAACATTTTACGTGACAATGGCATAAAATCGAATTTGCCAAGCGACCGGAAAGTAGCACGCCAGTTAACATGTGTATGTGTGTGTGTGTGTAGTGGGTGTGTGTGTGTGTGTGTGTAGCGGGTGTGTGTGTGTGTGTGAAAGGCTTTGCTAGCAAACAAAGCGCTGACGGGTAGCTAGGCCGCCAGCACATTTTGATTTATGCGGCATTTTTGCTTGTGGGCCATCTTCACTCTTTACTCTTCACTCTCTATCTTCCCTGTCTTCTCTCTCCCTCTGTCCCTCACGCTCTTTTGCTCGCTTATTTTGCTGCTGTTTGAATTTAGACCAAGTCACGAGTCCTGGCCTGAATGTAGTCGAGCATGAATTGCGTGAGCTGCTTGTGCAAGTTGTATTTACTTTTGCAGCAACAGCAACAGCAACAGCAGCAATGGCAACAGCAGCAATGGCAACAGCAACAGCAGCAGTGGCAACAGCAACAGCAGCAATGGCAACAGCTCGAAAAGCCGCTTGGCGTCCCAAAAACAAAGAATGGCACAAAAATGAAAGACACACTTGAAAATGTTTTTCTTTTTTATTCTTTTTTCTTTTTATTCGTTTTGTATACAGCAAAAATGCGCTAAACAGAAAGAAATGCGAAAGAAATGGTTTTAATAAAGTTGTGCAAATGTGGGCAACACACAGAAAATGAGACTGCCAATACCCTGTAAAGGTAGTTGGAACAGGTGTAGATAGAAGATAGATGAAGATAGAAGATATGAGATGGATGATGGATAATGGATGATAGATTATAGAAGATGAAAGATGAAAGGTGGAATATAGAAGATAGAAGAATGAGACGGATGATGGATAATGGATGATGGAAGATAAATGATGGAATATAGAATATAGAATATACAAGATGATAGAAGATAGATATAGAAGATAGAAGATAAAATATAGTAGATAGATAATAGCAGATAGCTGATAAAAGATGGACATTGCAGATTGAATATATTAGAAAATAGAAGATAGTATTAAATAAAATATATCTGAAAATGGAAGATAACAGAAGACAGGCGATATAGGAGTTTACATAAAACTATTTGGATAGAAGACTCTGCATTTATTATATAACTAGAGTAGACATAATTTGGCTTGAGGTAAGATTAATTATATGTAGACATGGATAAGACCGAACAATATATATATATTTTTTTTTTCATAACTTTCATTAAAATTACAGGATTAAACATTTTAGAAATATACGTATTATACAATATATAATATGTCATCCAATAAGATAAAATTCTTTTAAAACTAGCTTTAATTCATAGAAATAAAATTCTATTATAAATCTATGATAAATTTATTATTTATTAGAATGTATAATATTCCATCCAAAAAGATGAAACTCCCTAAAAACTAGCTTTAATTCATAGAATTCATAGAATTGAAGCTTGTATTCTCTAAACACGTTAACTTTTTGGATTTGTTAAAGAACGATTTGTTAAAGAAACCTAAAGCTAAGTCAACTATTTAACTTCCATACCTTAAAGGCGATTAAACGCATACTTAAAGCGCTATGAATGTGCTTTCATTTTTTGTTTCAATTTAAATGTAATTCATAATCAATATTTCTACACGTTACATGTTACTCAAAATGCACAAATCAACAACAGTTTTATCGATAATTAAATTTAATAAAAGTTATATATACATCTTAAGTTAACCCTTAAATATTTATATATGACTGTGATTATTTATATATGATTATAAACTCTCTCTCTAGGGTATATTAACGTGATTCTATACTCAAATTCCACGCTCACTTTCTTTTCATTTTTATTTGCATTTTGTGCTCATTGTTGTTGTTGTTGTTGCCACTGCCTGTTGTGCATAAGTAAATGTGTCCTTCAGCCGCTTCAGCCTCAGGTAAGATACGCTAAGCGAGAAAAAAAAGATTGTCAAAGGAATGTCGACGATTTCGTAGCCTGAAATTAAAAGTCAGCTCACAATCAAACGAATGCCAAGCCCAACCAAGCCAAGTCAGGCCAGGCCAAGTCAGGCCAAAGGCTTTTCCCATAATTGTGCGAGTGTGCG
Organism: Drosophila hamatofila; assembly: GCA_035045345.1. NCBI lineage: Eukaryota > Metazoa > Arthropoda > Insecta > Diptera > Drosophilidae > Drosophila > Drosophila hamatofila. The sequence goes on from JAWNPA010000012.1 coordinate 22,763,459, forward strand.
TGCCAGTGCGTGTGTGTGCGTGTGTGTGTGTGTGTGTGTGTGTGTGTGTGTATTGATGTGACAAGCCGTCAAGGGTCAAGTTGCGCCCTTTTTTCTTTATTTCATGATATTATTTCTGTTTAGACATTCACTTACAGCTGCTGGCTTTACAATTCGAAAAAAGGTCAGCTGTCGAAATTAACTTGATAACTGCCTGGGGTGTGTTAGGCTGAGCTATTGTTGTCCGGGTGGTGCACACGTTACGTATACGCCAGCAATTGTGCATTCCATTTGAGTCAATCAACAGCAGGCCACACACACACACACACACACACACACACATATATACAACCCGTTGGCCATAAATCAGTGCTGCAAAATTGTTGCACTTGCCGCGCATGCAAATTGGCCAGAATCGTGCCGGGTCGCTCTCCTGGCTGATTATGGCCACACAGTCACACAGTCAATGGTAATGGGCAACGAGCCACAGTTAAAACATCAAATTGCTCAATTTTCACGCATCATCTAAAGGTCCAAACGGAAAGAAATAAAAGAAAAAAGAAGTATCCAAAAATCAATTTGGGTCGACAGCGGCAGCAAAACTTTCAGCAGTTATAGCCACAGCTCATTTTGTATTTATCAACTGTGAGAGGAAGAGAGCAGACAGAGGGAGAGGGAGAGCGAGAGGGGAGGGGAGAAAAGCATCCCAGTCCATTTGACACGCCCCTCGTCGCAGCCACGTCTGGCCTGATGGGCGGCATAAACTTTTATTTCAATGAGTGCAAAAAACTGGAACTGTACTCCCCATCCATGCTATCCAGGGGCCTCGACAGTACAAGACCATGGCCCAAACCGATTCTCTGTTCTGCTCCAGTTTCTGTTGCAGCCTCTGTTTCTGTTACGTTTGTTAGTCTCAGCTGTGTTCTGAATTATATTTATTCTTTTATTTCGGGTGCTTGTTGCTATTTTCGTTCAACGCCCGAGACACAAAAAAATAATAATAATAAAATATATATAAGTCAGCAGAGCAAAGCTAAGCGCTGCTTGACTGAAGCACATCCTGTATGACGGGTAACGTATAGACATGTTGCTCAGAAGTCTTTAAGGCTGAATAAATTTGGAGATGATTCCAAGTTTTTTATGTAATTTTGATGATATGTATAAATTGCAAGTTTAACTGTGCGTATACTTAATATAGATGAATATTATTTTTGATATTGCTTTATATTATAGACTGGCTGAAAAATGATGAAAAGAATTGAAAAATATAATATATATCATAAATAAGGAGAGAAAGAGAGAGAGAGAGAGCAAATGTAGGAGAAAGAAACAGACAAAGTGAGATGACAAAAAGATAAATTAAGAAGAAGAGAAAATTAGAGAGAAATTTAAAATATAATATATATAAATATAATATATATAGTAGAAAGAAAAAGGGACATGTAGAGAACGATAGATAGCAAGAAAAAGAGAAGAGACAGGGAGTAAAAACGTGAGACAGGAAAAGAAAAAGTAGAGCAGAAAGAGAAGGGACAGTCAGGTGAAAAAGAGAGGGATACAAATGTGAGAGATAGTAGAGATAGCTAGAGACTGCGATGCTTCAAAAGAAACATAAAGATCTTAAAGTCGAACTTGAAAACAGAACTAAAACTTCAACAATTCAAGTATCTAGAAATAAAAGTTTCAATTAAATCAAAAAGAAAGTGAAGAAAATAAAAAGAGTAAGAGAGAGAGGGAAAGATAATCATGCTCAAAAATAAAAAATATAGATATAAATGCAAAAATCTGTCTGGCCATGCAGCAGAAGCGAATCTCTTTTAATCTGACACCATTCTTTTTTAAAATTCCCCTTTAAGCACACCTAGACAAATTTACTCTCTTATTCAGAGGGTATCTAAAAAAACACAAAATAAATTTGTGGCATACTTTTTGGGGCGGGAGCTGGCCTATAGGGTCGACTCTTCGACAATTTTAAGACAACAAAGTTGGCTCACAAGTTTATGCTGCCTTGGCATATAAATGCAGAAACTTGTTTATATTAGAGGAGGGAGAGAGATAGAGAGGGAGAGAGAGAGGGAGAGAGGTAGAGAAGCTAGACAGAGGCAGACGTAACAGTTGCAGGCAACGAGTGCAAATGAATAGCAACTGCTCTAATTTTGGATGTCGGAATTTGGCTTAAATATTTATAAGAAAAATGAGCAGCTAAGCGACTAGTGTGAGTGTGAGTATGAGGTGTGTGTGTGTGTGTGTGTGTGTGTGTGTGTGTGTGTGAGTGTGTGTAATATACACTCACACACATACGCTGCGACGCATTTAATATTAATGCCACGCAATCGGAATGAGTGCCGGGCACATACGTTGCATGTTCTACGTTCCACTTGTTGTTGCTGTTGTTGTAGTTGTTGTTGCTGATGTTGTTGCTGTTGTTGTTGTTGTAGTTGTTGTTGCTGTTGTTTGCCAGAGTCTAAAATGTTTGCCACATTGTTTATTTGCTGAATTTGCGTTCTTTTTCGCTTTCGACCATTACTTAGCAGCAGCCACGCCCCTTCGTCTACCGTCCACCGCCCTCCGTCTACCGCCCACCGCCCACCGCCTTTTTTCCGTCTGCTTGCTGTTTGCCATTTGGGCTCGACTCGTGCTTTGTGTGTTTGTATTTTGGCGCACCACTCGCTTCACTCGCACCACTCGCACCACTCGCACCACTTGCACCACCTGCTTCACGTCTCTGCCACATCTTGGGCCGAGCTTCACATCGCTTTCGCTTCACTGTTGCCAGCCTGTTGCGGCCTTTGACTTATTACCATTAATTTATTTATGCGTAGCGCGTCACAACCAATATTTTATTTTCGGTTACGCCTCCCTCTTGCCAAACGTCCCGCCCCCCTACATCCTTTGCCCTTTTTATTCAGTTATATAAAGAAAGAAGCAAAATCACTTGGCTTTTGGGTGAATTAAGCTCTGGAGCTCTGCCCGATTCTCCAACTCGCCCGGGGGCCAAAAGTTATGACTGTGTAACTTTTGCCAATCAGAACAACGTTTAAAGCTACACAAACACAGATACAGAGTAACGTACACACACACACATACACACAGACACACGCAGACACAAAGGGAAGCCTTGAATGCGCCATTTTAAGTGTTGTATTTAGTTTTATGTGCGCTTAATCAGCTCATTTTAATTTAATAGTTTTTTTTCTGTTGGGCCAAAAAGGACTCGAATTGGGTCGAGTTATTAAAGCAAGGAATTGTTAATATATATTATATTATACGAGCATATCCTTTAGGTTATATATATTATGCACTCACTCTTAAGACTGTAAAGTTATTTGTGAGCAGAGACTTGGGTTTCTCGAAATACGATTGAAATTAAAATTTAAAATTAAAGCTTATTGGTTGAGAAGCATAAAATAATTTGTATAAAAAGGGGAAGCTACGAGTAGAGGTATACAAAATTAATATTAAACTATGTTAGTAATTTTCTTTAAAGCAAGTTATACAATTTTCGTCAAGCGTATTATATCTTTTTATTATATTTAATATTATATATCATCATAATCATATAATTAAGGATAAAAGTATTTAAGAGAGAGAAGCAAATATACTAGAATAAATAGAGTATATACATACAAGATAAACAATTCAGACACACATGTTTATACAGTTCTCAGAGTACTCTATACAAGATCAGAAATGTTCCAAATTTGTGTATTCATCTTACGAAGCCACACAGTAAATTAAAACTCCAGCTTTTATGATATTCAAGTTACGCTTTAAAAGTCAAATGAAAATGATCGATTATTATCAATAATGACAATAGCTATCGAACAAAATTAATGTTAAGCCCAAACTGCGTATGCTACACATGAATATATATTTTAAATTGCAAGTCCCTTGCTTGTATGGCTTATGAGATTGATGAGTTGATATGGACGGACAGAGGGAGGAACGGAAAGATGAATGGACAGACGGATGAACAGACGGGGGACGGATGGAAGGGTGGAAGGGTGGATAGACGGACAAAGGGACGGATGAACGGAAGGGTGGAGGGACGAGTAGACGGATGAGTGGAGGCATGGATAAACGAACGGGCGGAGGTACGGATAAGCGGACTGACGGACAGGCACGGACGGGTAGACGGACGGAATGAATGGAAGATAGAGTAACGGATAGATAGATGAACGGATAGACTGAGGGACGAATGAAGGGAGCGATAGACGGAGGGACGGATGAACAGAGAGATAGACATGGCTAGATCGACTAGGGTCTGCCATTAAACATATAATATGTAGAATAGAAAATTATATTTGAAGATTTGACTATTGCAAATTTATTCTTTCCTATCAACCTATATATTCCTCGCAATACCTATAGCTATCTACTATACCTAGTAAACTCCAGTAGAATATGCTATGAATCCTTAATAGTAATTACAACTAAGACTTACATAACTGCTTATTAAAATTATAAATCTTATATTTGCCCAAGATCATAAAAGATATATATACATACCTATAAAATATGCTTACCATATTCAATATACAATTCATTTGAATTCCACACTAAAAAATTCTCTCTGAGATCTGAACAACTTTCTCTAAGCTGCGGCACGTGCCTCTGCAATGGCTGAGCAGCAGTCGACCGCAAAGTACTTAATAACTATCTCAGAATTATAGTTCACAATAGTTGCATTGCCCATATTTAATGCAACAAATTGTGACCTCAATTATGTTGCCGCCATGTACTAGCAATGCCTTAGGCTTGTTGGCCACATTGAGGGCAAGGCTGATTGCCAAAATGGGGTCGATGCAACAAAGTTCAGAACTTGTGCAAGACTGTTGCAAGGCTGCGTTCGCTGTTCAGTAAATATTTAATAAAACAAAATATGAAATTTAAGCAGCACAGCACCAGCCAGTTAGCAATGCCTTAACTATGCCAACTCACTGTCACGCCCACAGATAATGGATAGTCGGGAGGCGGGGCTAAATGCTCGGCCCCTAATGGAAGTCATTTGACACCGGCCAGTGGCCAGGCTGTTCACTGATAAGGACAACAGCCAAGAGACTGGCTCTGTGTCTGTGTGCGTGTGTTTGCCTTGGGCCATATGTTAGAGCTAGTGTGGACATTAATTCTCAGCACCCACTGTCGCCTGACGGAACCGAGTGTGTTCACAGTGTGCAGGAAATTGACTAATAATGGGGTTAATCGGCATACGGATCGCTTTCATTATGGCCTAGGTAATTGTCTATTGCAATAGCTCAGTCAGCTGTATGCGTTTACTGTTGGCAGTCAGTATACAAATCTTGCCTAAAATATATAGAATTTTCGAAAAGGAAACCAGCTGCCTACATTCACAGCCAGCGCTCATTAGACGCAATTTCTTTGACCATTAAATATTTATTGACTTAAGAGGAGTTGAGGGGATTCAGATTGGGCTGGGGTTTTGGGTTTGGCTTTCAGTTTGTGTTTGGGTTGCTTAGTGAAGTGTGCTGTCATTGCAAGGCCGCTTTGGTAATTGCAGTACGCGTTGCCTTCGCACCTTTGATTAAGATATATACACATAAATATATTTATTTATATATATATATATATATATATATATATATATATTTGTACACGCTCTGTGGCAGCCTTTGAGCTGGGCTGCTGTTCCTGCTGTTTCCCTGCTTTCTGGCCAATACTCAAACGAGCAATTTAGCCAACTCATTGAAGCGGAATTAATTGCAATCGATTTTGTTAGCCAAAGAACTCGCCGTCTATCGAGTCTTCATTAGAGCTCTCTCAATCGGTGTGCTTTAAGCCCTGCACCCATGTGTCTCTGTCCATCTCAGTCTATTAAAGCCACCAAACGCGTTGAGCTACGAACAACATCACATGAGAACTACACTGATTCCATTTATTGCAGACGCCTTTGAAAATCCACAAATTTGTTAACATTTCATTTAGCGGCAGGTTAAATAAACAACAACGACGAATTGCTGTGTGGAGTGAAAAAGTGAAATGTTTTTTCAATTGAAATACTTTAACTTTTGTATTTACCTGCACTAATTAAAATACAAATTAATGTGTGGTCGATACAAAGAGCTCTTATGTTTGATTAATGAATTAATTGCAGTTATATTCATAATTTATTTCCCATTTTTTGTTCGCTGAGTATATGTGTGTGTGTGTGTGTGTGTGTGCGTGTGTGTGCGTGGGCGTGCAATGCTGAGAAATAATAATAAATTTGATATATAAAGGCTGGGCTGTTAACTGAAATTGAAATTTGAAACAAAATCAAAGAGAGATTAAGAGCGTACTGGCCGACACGACTAGAAAATACCCTGAACATACTTTTAAAAGTACTGGTTAAATACAAATATTGTTGTGCCCACATACATATATATATATATATATATTATATATAGACACACACACATACACAAAAGTGCTTGTGCCAATATCTGTTTAGTTTATGGAACTTCTTCCTATAGCTTTAAACTAAGGAAAATTTTATTCTCTCAGCCAAAATGTTGATGAAATTCCTTTATTAATTATTAATTAATTTTGCTGTTTTTTTTTCTACCACGATATTTAACAGACTCTGTTAAGCGCTGTGTAAAGCCTCTGCCTCTGTGTAAAGCCTCTGTCTCAAGAATGGTAGATGTTTAACAGAATTAGATATTCTTTAATAGAAAAGTTTTTTAAATTTTAAACTTTAAACAGAAAAATTTCTCGAAGGTAAAGAAGTAGACGATGAGCTGCTGCCAGCTTAACAGAGGAAGTACTGTTAGCTGAAGCAGACAGACTGTCTGCTTAACAGAGGCAGATCAGAGTCTGTCGCTTACCAGAGTTTAGAACTGCCTAGTCAGTAGAGGCAGAACTGCCTGCCTAACAGAGGGCAGAACTGACAGCTTAACAGAGGCAGAACTGCCTGCTTAACAGGGACAGAACTGTGAGCTGAAACAGACACAGACAGAACTGGCTGCTAAACAGAGGCAGATCAAAGGCAGAACTGTCTGTTTAACAGAGGTAGAACTGTCTGCTTAACAGAGGTGAGAACTGTTTGCTTAACAGAGGGCAGAACTCCCTGCTTAACAGTGTTAAAAGTGAGAACAGACCTGCCTGCTTAACAGAGGCAGATCTGTTTGCTTAACAGAGGTCAAAGCTGCTTTTTTAACAGAGGGCAGAACTTTCTACTCAACAGTACTAGTGCTGAAAAGAAAACTGCCTACTCAATAGACTCAGAAATGCCTACATAATTGCCTGCTGTTAAAATACACTAAAAATTTAACATAAGCCAACATATGTGATAGCTTAATATGTTAATTTACTTATAAACTACTTTGACAGCTAAAAACTAAGCCATCAACGTAAACTCAAATTGAAGCTAAAAGCCAACTAATCGAAATGGATTTTCGTAAATTATGTGATTCAATTTCATTTACTCAATTAGTTTTTCACTTGACCTAATTCCGCGTGAACTTTAGAGCTTTAGAGCTTATATATAGAAGCTGGTGAGCTACAAATTATTGTCAAATGATTTGCGCCATACGATTCAAGTTAGTTTTGTTGTTTTTATTGGCGCAGTTTGGCAAACAAGTTTTTAGTTTGAATTTGGCTCAATCTGCGAGAAATGCAGTGAACTGTTAACACATGCCACAGCTCGTGTCAGCTCGCTGATCATAAAACAGCGATTCGCACCAGAGAAACTTTGTAAAAAGTTTTCTATTTATTTTCTGAACATTTTTTTCCCCTTTCTTTTTCTCTTTTTACATAAATTTTCGCCAATGCCATAAATACATTTACGCTTTTCAATTTGTATTTCACAGGCAACGAGAAGGACGACAAAAAAAAAAAGGGTTCAAACTTTGCCACGCGGATCGCGATGCACACGAGGCAAATGTTGGCGGCAAGCTGCTGGCAGGCAATGCAAACACACAACAGTTCCTGTGCCACACACACATAGATACACACAGATACAGATACACAAATATATATATATATATATATATATATAGATAGATACAAATGTGCAGCTATAGATACAGCATGCATGCGAATTGATGTTGAACATGTGCCAAAGCTTTGCGCTGCTGTTAGCTGCCGCGAGGGCAACAACAACAACGACGACGCCGTTGCCATTTGATTTTGGCCAAGTTAAATAAACAGGGCAACAGACACGCACACGCACACGCATACACACACATACGCACACTCACATCGAGCAATTTCTCGCCTATAAACCATAAATAAGGCCAAGAGAGAGAGAGACAGAGTTGTCAGCAAACTGTTTTTGTTTTGCCTGTTGTGTTGGCTTTAAGCATTTGTCCAATCAAAATGGCAGCGCCCATCGATGAGAGCGTTCTCAATGCGCTGCGAGGCGTCACCACCGCCCAGACACGTCTGCCCAAGCCGCTGCTTATCAAAATCTACGTCGCCAGCCTCAAGCAGGAATTCTATCAGGAGCGACGCATGCTGCTCGAGCTGGTCGGACCCGAACTGCAAACGCTCTACGATGATCGTCAAATCGAGGTGGGTGAACAGAATGAGAGTGAAATGTTAATGCGCGTATGGTTATGTAAGAAATGTATTTGGCTTAACAGAGAAGACCTCAGCTGCTGTTAGCTCGATATGATTTTCCTATGTTAAATTGCTTTGCTTACCTGTTAATGTTAATCTGTTTAGTTTCAAGTTTCTATTGACTGCTGATTCTATATCTGGATTGCTTGAAGATTTTTTTTATATAAAAACAAGTAAAGCAAACAGATAAATAGATTTAAATTTGAATAATTTACCAAGGCTTGATATTTATTAATTTTTTTATGTTTTGTATATTTTTAACATACTAAATATAAAATATTTTGAATAGTTTACCAAGGCGTATAATTGATATTTTGTTTAATTTTTTTTTTTTTTTTTTCTGAACATTTAAAACATACTAATAAAACATAAATATATAAAAAAATATAATTTATTGTTTGATTTATTGCCTTTAACTTTAACATTTTTTGATGATCCATGTGATAATGACATGTTCCTCAAAAATTTATAAATTTACAAAAATTAATAAAAAATCCAATTTTTTTGATAAGATATTTACTTAAAATTGGGTTTCATTTCAACAAGAACCTTTAAAACCTCTGAAATGAAAATTTAAAATTTAAATAAATTTAAAGACCAGAAACTATTTCATAGCTGAATAATTTGTTTACATAACAAATGTTATTTTATTTAATTCGAAGTTTTGCTTGAGCAGAGAGAATTTTTTAAGCTTTCAAAAATGTCAAAAATTGGTTCATGCAATCAGATTTCTAGTTGATGTGTGGTTAAGTGCTAAGTTATGTTTTTGAGGACATTAAATCAAATCATTCAAAAATAATTAGTCTTTAGCCTCTTTCTGTTGTCAGAACAGAACTATCTGATTAGAGTTAGTTAGCCTATCCACATAGCTGAATATATTATAGAATTTATTTTATCCAATAGTAATTGCATTTGTAAACTACAATCGCCGTAACTCTGCCAGCTCAAATACCTTTCTTACAACCCTCCCTTTTCCCATTTAACATTTCTCAAGAGTTTCCTCTCTTCATGCAGCTGGAAATTGTGGACATGCACTTTGGCACTGGTGCCCTGGAGGTGTCTCAAGTGGATCGTGATCCGTATATGCTGGCCGACTATCTGCATGAGATCGACACTTGCCACGCCCACTCGAAGAGTGTGTTCTTCTTGGCCCTAATTGGCGATGGCATTGGACGCCCGCCGCTGCCCACGCACATCGATGCGGACATCTATGCAGCGCTGCTAGCCGTGGAGCAGGTGACAGCGCAGGACAAAGAGCTGCTAGCGCGCTGGTATACAGTTAACAATACATCCAAGCAGCAGCAGCAGCTGCAGCAGAAGCAGCATGTGCTCAAACGGGACTATTGGTAAGTTCTATGGCTTCTGCCATTTTTCTTTGAGTGCTTGTTAGCCAACTCAATTGCAGCTGTTTGCACAGTGCACACAAATGTTTACACAGTTTCATAAGCTAACAATGGCAGCGCCTTTTTGTGGGCGTGTCACACGTTATATGACTTCCAATTATGCTAAACGCCAACAGCTACAGCTGCATTAGCCAATTGCCAGGCAACAATAAAGCAATTGCATAAAAATTCTAGGAATAAATACGAAACTGAAAATGAAAAAGAAAAAAGCTAAATTTAGTTGGAAATTCATTTTAATTTTATTTGTAATTGTTGCATAGTTTGCCATGGCTGAGCTGTGCACTTGTTGGGTATTAAGTTTAACTTATTTATTTAAATTTGCATTAAATAAAATTGTTTTTATGGTTTTATTTGGAATTATTTAGAAATAACAGTTTAGTTTTGGCTATTTGTGATTTAAAGCTAATTTATTATTTATATGTTAATTTAGAATTGGTAAATCACAAATTAGTCAGAAAGCCAAATGGCTTTATTATAATTTTATAGGCCAACTTTAATAGCAATAAAGAGCACGCAGGCAAAAGCTGCCTGCTATAACATTCGGCTGCACTGACAGAGCGCTGTAAACTAACATAACGCTGTTAAGTTCAGCTCAAATTGCTAACAGATTTTGTCGCTTGTATAAAAAGCAGTTTTGTTACTTTAAATATTGACTTTAAGTGTTGTTTGTTGCAATACAAATTCGTTTTTGTGCTCAGTTAATATATTTAAATTTCAATTAGAATTTGCCTTGAGGTCAGATTAGTAAAACTGCTGCTCAGCCATGCTTCTGCTCCAGTGTCAATAATTCTTTGGAAAAGTCAAGCTAGCGTATGATTCAAATTTTCATTATTTAAAGTCAAGTTAAGTTAAGCTAAGAAAGTTGAAGAATATTATGCATAAATTAACATTTGACCTTTAGGTTTTGGCTTTCAAAAATAATGGTGAAAGATTTATAGAAACGAGAGTATATACAATAGAAACTGAAGATTGATAATTATTATTATTATTTTTTATGAACAATAAAAACTTAAATTTATAAAATATTATAGGAAAATTTTGCAAAAATTAACTTTTGACCTTTAGTTTTTGGATTTATAATATCATGATCAAAGATTTGTATAAATGAAAGTATATAGAAGAAAGTATACTGAAGATTGATAAATTTTTGTCGATTTTTATTCTATATATATAGATTTTTTTTTTATTTTTTTTTTTTTTAAATGCAAATAGTTTATATTTATACTATAACAACTGAATATGCTGTGAAGGTTATTTAATATTAACATAAAAAAATTAAGTTTTTAAAATTCGAGTTTATTTAACTCTAATCATTTTTTCAGGTCTTAATTTAAAACATAAATTTAAAAAAAAAAAAAATTTAATTTTTTTTTTATGTTAATATTAATAAACCTTCATAACATATTCATATTATCTGTGAATAAATTTTTTAATAATATAAATCAAAAATGTAACCGCTTAGTGTGAAATATGTTAGTTAAGCAGTTGTTGACTAACAGAGCCTGCTAGCTTTAACACATTAAAAGAATAGCAAAGCATTTATAAACACTCTGTTGCCTAACTGACTCTGTTTGCTCTCTCTGCTACCCACTGTACACATAGCAAGTGTACAACATTCATTTAACAACATTCTGTTGACTAACAGAGCCTACTTACTCCAACTGCTCAGTTGAAAAGAATAACAACGCATCAGTGTTCGTAGTCTATTGACTCGCAGATGCTGCTGGCTACGGCCCACATTTACTGCTGTCTTCTTAAGTGTTTTTCACATTTCCTGTTTAAAACCATTTTTGTTGTCAATTCGTTTGTTTTTGCTTCTTAGTCAACGTGCTTAAGTTGCCACTTAGCCGGCGGATATGCAACTAAATGTTTAGCACACTGCGAGGCATTCACTTTGACAGCGGCACGTTTATATCACATATCCTTTATCCTGCTCAAGGCTTTTCATTTGCGCACCATGTCGCTCGAATGCTGATGGCGATGATTGTGCTTAATGAAATTCTTAGTTCTTTACCATTTATTGCTACTCACAACAAAGCCAGACAAGCTGTTCGATACAAACACAATATATATATATATATATATATATATATATATATATACTATATATATCTTGACTGAGTGTAATCGTCTGTGAGCTTGAAATGTGTTTTAAAAAGAATGAAACTCAATTTACTATTAACACGCTTGACATTTATTAGCTCAAAGCTCACGATTGGCTTTTGATTAAGTTAGAAACACTTTATCAAATGGAATTAAATGCAAACACTTCAGATTTAGATTGAATAAAATATATTGAGCTTTGATGTTGACATCGAAAAATGTTAAAGAACTTCAAATTGGCAATTCAATTAATTCCAAAAAGGGATTAGCTGAATATATAATGTAGAATTTCTGAATAAATTAGGCCAAGTCACGAAAGAGAGCGAAAAACTTTTAAATGAAGCAGGAAATGAAGCCTTTGACAGCGAGAAATGTGGAAATTAAGGCTAACAGCTGTTGGTGGCAAAAGAGTCTTGAAAGGTCCTTCAAAATAGTTAAGAACTTAAGATAAATTGCGATTTTCTTCAAAATGTGGTCATTTGGGGAGTGCCAACTAAGAGATACTCTGCACAAGAGCTGTTATTATTTATTTTATTTTTTGACAGTTCTAATTTTGTATGATAATGATATATATTTGATCATTATCTTATTTATTTAATTATAACTATTATTACATTATAATTATCATTATCTATCTTATCTATTCATTATCATTATCTTAAGCCAGAGATCGTAACGATTATAATTTTTATATAAAAAATTGAGAAATAGGAATTTTTTTTTTTTTTTTTTTTTTTTGATTAAAAGAAAATTTTCAATTATTTTAATTAAATTATATGATAAAAATAAAAAATAATTATTACACATAAATTTGTATACAAAAATCAAATCAATCACCATCATTCATCATCATATTATCATATATATATCAAATAGCATATCTAATATTATTTTAAAAATTTACATTGTTGAATAAATGAAATACTTAACAACACAATTATATTTACATTTTTTTTACATTTAAGTTTATACCACAAATTTGAAAGAAACAAAAATTAAATATTTATTAAATTTACACTGCACTACGACCGGTCAAAGCGAAAACTGAAACACGACTGAAGCAGTCAATGCAAAAGCGACGCCTTTTATAGCTGAAGAATTCTCTCAAAACTCAGAGCAGAAGACCCCAGAGCTGCGCTCAGACTTCGTTTCTATGCTCTGCGTTCAGGTAGAGAAATGGGTATATTAGTTGGACGGGGGGTGAGCTAAGAGAAAATAGTAAAAGAAGAGGCTGAAGAGGTAGACCTTTAGCTAGATGGACTCACTGTGCTCTGCTGCTCAAGCATATATATATTTTCTATTCTATTCTAACATACACACAAAACCAATATACCCTATATGGCATATGTAAAGCCATATGCTTCTCTGCATTTCCGTTTTACTTCCTGCGTGCATATAAATGTTTACACATATATATCTCTGTCTCAATCTCTCTCTCTCAATCTCTCACTCTCTGTTGACATAATTTACAGCTCGTTGACCGCAGATGAGTGGCTGGCAGAATCTCGACAGCTGCGACAAGTGCTGGACAGATCTTTGCAGCATCTGGTGGCAACAACAAAGGCAGATCTGCTGCGGCGTGTGCAACTGCTGCGTCGCACCCAAATCGAGCAGGAAGTGCAGCAGGCAATGGGTAAATGAGAACGGAAACAGTTAACAACAAATATATATAAATAATAATCAAATATCCCACATGCACACACACACACACACACACAGGACACTCCAGCGAAAAGATATTGGCCGTGTTCCGGGAACGTGCTGCCCAGTGTAGCGGCCGGGATGTGGAGGCTGGGGAACGTTTGCGTAAAATCAAAGATGAGCTGACCATGAACCTATCAACGGATAATCATACGACACTAGTGTAAGTAAGGGCAAAAGCATCAAGGGGCTCATTAATCTAATCGGCGACACATAATTGTTATGGCTATTATTATTATTATCATTATCATAAACATTATTATTGTGATTGTTGTTGTAGTGTGCCTGGCAATGCCAGCAGCGAGGCCATCGATCCGGACAACGAGGACCACGAGGCATATTTAAGTAAATTCAAGAACAAAGTCACCGACAAGTTGCGTCTGCTAATCGAGGCGCACATTACAAATGATCCCGATGTAATCAAGGGGAGGAAAAAGACTGTGCAGGTGAGCTGAACACAACAACAAAATGGTGGGAGGAGGGAGGGGGTTTGTACAGGTGAGAGGGCTGGAACTGAGGGGGTGGCTTTGCCGCAATTAACATTGCAGACAGCTACAAAGTGGTTTTTGTCGGCGCCAGTGCGAACATTAAATTTAATTTATTTTTACTCAAACAGACAGCAGCAAAACATTTGTTTCAGCATACCTTAATCAGTAATTGTAAAGGTAGAAGAGAGAGAAAGAAAGAGAGAGAGGGAGAAAGCGCTTGCTACATTCCAATTGTTTAACGCTTAAAGCAAAACATTCCACAAATGAGAAACAGTCATAAATTAATTCCAAGCATTTTAAAAGCTCTAAATAATGAGCTCCTTTGCATTTGCTATTCCAAAATTTGACAGCATATTCTCTGATTTTTTTCAGATTCAGGTATTTCATATTTTGTTGCTTACTTATTGTTTATGTGCCAGGAGCGCAGCTCTGGGGCAGGTTAATTAAATATGTGCGAGAGTTTATGTTAGGCAAGTAAATTATGCAGGCTGTTTGTATGCCATTGGCTGTATTGTAATAGAGAGGACAAGTACAGTGAATATTGGCTAAGAGCAAAGCAAAGCTAAAGGGAAATTTTGAAGATTTCTTGCTCTTAGGTATATCAATTGTATATATGTAAAATACTCACACACTGTGCTGAGCAATGTGAACATGAACTGCTTGCAAGCAGTGTATTTGGCATAGTAGCTAAGGATCACTCTTCATATAGTCAAAAACTCAATAGTACTTTGGTCAAACTTCTCTTTTAAATTTACTCTTAATGTAAAGCTACTTAGTTAATGTCGACTTTCTATTAACATGGCTTACAAAGCATTGCCTTTAGCTTGTTTAAGCTAGAGACTTATAACTTCTCTCTCTTACTCTGTGTCTGACTGTCCAAAATTTGCCTTCGAGCACTGAGTAGCTTTGTAATTGCTTAAATCAATTTAAATCAATACTCTAAATTCATTAAACGAATCAAATTCCTATAATGCTTAAAGTCTCAGTTGTCAAACAAGCCTAACAGCGTCCAACCCTGTGCAACTGGTCATAACTGCTTACAGCTATAAAGCTTTTCAGGATATTTATAGTAAACACAGCTGAGTTTTGCTTACAAAAGTAAACTGAGTGAGATGCATCACTTTATGCTAAACTCAGATACTCGAAATGCAACGCTTTATGGCCGACTTTCTACTAGCTTGGCTTATAAAGCATTTCCTTTAGCTTGTTTAAGCTGCAAACGTTCATTTTACAAAATAACATCCCTAAAAAAATGTATCCCACGGCCTTCCACGATGTATACCTGTTGCATAGGGTTCAAATGCTTTTCTTATATCCCTAACCTCGAATGTTTTTAAATTGGCAATGATTGTAAATTCCATGAGCATACTTGAAGAGGCGAAGAAACGAAGCTGCAAGAATCTCCTTTCATCGAAAACAATCCTTTTTTTCGTAATATCCTACCGACCATATAATTGAGCAAAAGCTTTGTATAGCCTTGCAAATTTGAGTTTATAAATAAATAAAATATATTATTTAACCTTCATTATAAAAATATATATAAAATTTCCTTAAACATGCCTTAATACAATAAAAACATAGAAGTGATGAAAAATCAGTGACTGCTTAGAGTTTTAAAGAATCTTTAAAGCATGTAGAGTTGCGATAGGTTTGCTAAAGTTTAGAGCCTTTAAAAGATGATTTTAGTAAAGCAGAATTATAAATACTACAATATATAAATAAAAAAAATATTTAAAAAAATACATTTTTTTTTTTTATTTTGTTTAAAATGTTACTAAATTTATGTCAAGGCAGATTTTATGTATTAGTTGATTAATAATGAACAACTATTTAAATAAGCCATAAATAACAAGCTAAAAAGTGAGCCGGTTGTGTCTGTATAGAAATATCACACACAGCTATTCATTAGCAGACATTCCCATTGACTATTCAATTATCTACTCTCTACTACTCCAGCTGGACTACTTGAGAATTCCTTCTTCACATATAAATTATTTCTATAAATATAGATAGACATTTATTAATAAATGCCAACAACTTTCTCCTGCCTTAGGTGAAATTTCTCTCATTTAATATAACCTGTCACATATCCAATGCGATTTCAACAAAACACACATATTGGTATTACATATTTATAAACTCATCTATTATTGATTGCACAAAAGTCGTTAGGAACTATAGTCGGCAATGGTCTCAAGTCAATCCATTATTAAATATATAACCTCGTCTGATTTATTGTCGACTTTCTATTAGTGTGGCTTACATGGCATTTTCTCTGGCTTATCAATTTCGTTCGTTCAATATTTGCTGAAACACCTGTGAAATTGAATTGCCAAATGGCTGATGGCCAGAGAACAACAACCACAACAACAACAACAACAACAAACGAAAAGGAAAACAGAGAAGTAAAGAAATAATAATGGAAGAAAATCCAAAAAGCAAAGCCAATAACAAGGCATCTTCATTTTCTGGCATAAACAAGGCTGGATTTTTGCTCGGCTTTCACAGCCGCCAGCCATAAGCATTTTTGGCCCTAACCCCGACCACAAGAAATGAAAAAAAAAAGAAAACAACGACAACAAGTTGCCAAGACGCTGCCAACAATTTACTTTGGGCTGTGGTGGGCTGGGCTCGGTTTCAGCTCGTTGGATGACTGTGTCTTCCGGACTTGCCGCATTGCTGGCCACGAACTGGCGCGTTGGCTTTTGTTAAAAGCATTTAACATTTCAACTTGGCCAAAACGGCAAAAAAATGAGAAAAAAAATAAAAAATAAAAAAATAGAAAGCGAAGGACGCCGCGTAATGCGAGCTTTGGCTGCCCCATTAGCGGACGCACACTCTGCCACTGCCCCAACCTCTCACTCTGACTCTTTCTCTCTGGTCTCTCTTTGCCTCTCTCTCTGCCTGCTCCACTTCTTCCGCTGGCTGGCCCCAATACTACGAACGCCGGCTGCTGCATGACATATTAACACACTTACACTTGTGCACAAATGCAGCCCACACGAACTGCACTTGTTTGCACTTAACGGCAGTGCATTCACTTGCCACGCCCACGCCACGCCCCCCGTGCAGGAATCCTTGAAATTTAAAAGCCTCGCCTTTGCTATGCCACTATCTTAAAGTCAAGCCAAAGCGTTGGCCCTGGATTCAGGTGGATTCAGGTGGCATTACCTCAAGACAGCTTTAGCACTTTGACAAAATGTTGTGGCATTTGGAAGTCGTCAAGTAACTGAGAAATATGCAAAGTGTGCACGCATACAGAGATAACACTGTAGAAGCAGAAGAAGAAGCAGAAGAAGAAACACTTAACCACATGGCGTATGCGCAATATTTCTATGTATTATGAAATTGTATGCAAATGTCGAGCTAATTAAGCGACTACTTCAACACATATCTGCACTTACCACACACACACACACGCACACACACCCACATACACTCTCACCCAATCCTGCCCCCCACTTGACCACTTGCTCCTTGTATCTGTGGAAATGTTGATTTAGTGGCTAAGCCACAGTCAGTGCAGCGTCCCAATCAGATTTACAAAGCGAAAGCTGCTTATTGAAACCAGAAATACACTCAAAGCGCTGACAGCGTATACAGGTACACTGAGCGAAACACAAAGTGTAATCAGGAACTATGTATATGCTGGATGTATTGGGATTTTGTTTGGGAATTAAAGTGGATTTGAGAAAAATGTAACTAAAAATTACTGACGCAAGGGAAGGTTATGTAAAAACAGCTTACACTGAGAGAAAAAGCACACTGCTTATGAAACTGTATGATGAAAGAGAATAATTCATGAATGCCAGCTTAATTAAATGATAGAATCAAAGATGTTACTCAAAAAGCTTAATTAGATGATAAAATAAAATATTTTACTCAGAATTTATTTAACTGCTATAAGGCTATATGATTGTTGATGTTTACTTAAATTAAAAATGATTATGGCCATACACTGAACTAAAATTGTAGGTGAATTGAATATTAAAATAGTAGTTTACAGTCAGAAAAGAACAGAAAGGAATTTGAGAAAGAAGAATTCAGAAGTTTATTCAAACTAAACGTGACTATGGGTATACACTGAAAGAAAGGTTGAGTTCATTGAATATAAAACTTTAAAATTTTACTAGAGACGGAATTACAAATGACTGTGAACTGTAAGCTAAACGTGACTGAACGTGCACTGAGAGAACACTAAACTAAATGTAACTGGCTGTACACTAAAAAAAATTTTTAGATTAAACAAAAATGTAGAACAAATCAGCTACTTCAGCTTAATGAAAGAGCTGTTGAAAAGTTCAATTAGTTCAAGTTTATTTAAGCTATACGTGACTGGCTATACACTGAGAGAAAAACGGTATTACTTTCTGTCAAGTAAGTACTCGATAAGCAGCTTACACTGAGCAAAAACAGCTGGTGAAAGCAGAGCATTAAGAATAGTTGTTGAAGTTAATGCAAACTGAAAGTGAACAGCTCTACACAGAGAGAAATGTGATGCTAATTGTGTATTGAAAAGAAATGGCTTTTACAGTCAGACAAAAAAACAGCTGTAGAAACTTGAGGCTGCAAGAGGATTTGGAATTCAATTAGTTCAAGTATATTTAAACTAAAAGTGACTAGCTATGCACTGAGCGAAATGTTGTGGGCGATTCATTTCATTGAATATTGAAAGAGCAGCTGCTGAGTATAAGCTCAGCTGCTTGAACTTGTGAAGGATTAAAAACAACTTTGCAGTTTGCTTATGCCACATACGGGTGTTTATACACTGAGAGAAAATTTGTTCAATTTATGATTTTAATTAATTAAATGTAAAACTGAAATGCAAAGTTATGTAGAGCTTTAAAGATATTTGTGTAGTTTAAGCTGTCCTCTCTCTCTCTCTCTCTCTCTTTCTTGCTGTCTCACTCTCTTTACAATACACTGTAAAAACTTTATGTAAATTTGAAAAGGTCTCAAGCTTTTGTTTAAATTGAGAGCAAAACTTAACTTTATTATAATAATAATTAGCTTTTAGCATATGAGAAAGAAACTTCAAGAACTGCTGTCCACTCAAGTCCTTCGCCTTTGAGGGCTTAACTCATGTTTTAGTTGTGCAGTGTATGCATGAGCTGCGTCTGGATGGCTTAGACAGAGCTAAAGATGAAACTGAAGGGGACTCGAGAGAGCATCAAGTGTGAGTGTGCATGTGTGTGTGTGGGTGTGTGTGTGAGTGTGGGTGGTGTCTACTTGTTAGTGGTAAATATGCCAGTGCCAGTGCCAGTGCCAGGCAAGTGAATGAGAACAAGTAGAACCACAAGGATGGGGCTGAGAATGAGGAGAATGAGGAGGATGAGGATGTCAGTGACAGCAGCTCAGTTCAGCAGGTGGCACACTGTCAGAAGCGCAGGTAAACAAAGTTACAAACACACACACACACTGAGACAGAGGGGCTTTGTAAGGCGGAACAGACAGACAGACAGACAACGGATGATACTTTGGCATAATATATGCCCCGGTCAGGAAACGAGAAGCGAACTTTTAGTGCTGCTGACAAGCTTCAATTGGGGCTGGGCTTGGCGATGGCTGTTCAGCTCTGGACATGTCAAGTGTCCAATTTTTGCTGCTGATTGTTGACTATTTGAATCCCATTTAGTAATGGCTGCCAACCGCAGAGACACCAACTAACTCTCCCCCCCATTTGTCGCCCTGCATCAGGAAATCTTTCACGAACATGCCACACACTTGCGCATACTGCGCGAGCATACGGAACGTGTGGTGCTCTTGGAGACGCGTGTGCCGGCCCAGTTGCGACAGAATTTGATGGCGAATTTCAGGAATGGCAGCCGACATGCACCGTACTTTATATGCGGTGCCCATGGCAGCGGCAAAAGTGCCCTGATTAGCGCCCTCTATGGCCAGGCGGCTGGGTGGTTTAGTTCGACGCGTGTGCATCGTGTGATACGCTTTGCCAAGGCCACGCCCCGTTCGGCCTACAATTTGGAGCTGTTGCGTGTCATCTGCCAGCAGATTTCGATTATCTTCAACATACCCGAGGGCTATTTGCCCAAGGATGCCTCGTTCGATCCGCTGTACATTAGCAATTGGTTTCAGAATCTCTTGCGTCGCATCGAGGATATGAACAATGATGTGCTCTTCCTCTTCATTGATGATCTGCATCTGTTGAATCCGCTGGACTGTGACATTGTGGCGGCATTGTCGTGGCTGCCCACATCGTTGCCCTGGAACGTTCAGATCATCTGCAGCTCGACCACGCCCGTCGAACAGCTCAAGTTTACGCCCATGCAGCGGGATCGCTTCAAGTCGGCGGAATATCAATTCGTGTTGTCCCACGAGGCAAATGCCACGCTGTTGCAAAAGCCAGAGGAGTGTGGAGTGGACGTGGACTTTGTCACCTATGTGGAGCAACAGTTCGACGAGCTGGAGCAACAGTATGGCCGGCAGGCGGTGGCCAGCCTGGCTGCCTACATAACCTGCTCGGAGTACGGGCTGACCGAGACGGAGCTGCTGGAGCTGCTCATGCCCACCGATGATCCCGAGTCGCTAATCGATACGCACAATGGACACTTCAGCTTCGCCAGCTTCAAGAAGATACACAAGCAAATGGGTAAGAGGCTGGAAATAAGATATATATAAATGCAGAATTATATAATAAGTAGATCATAGATGTATCTATGTATCTATGGTCTATATATATCTATATATCTATATATCTATTATATATGTATCTATTTACGTATATATGTATATATCTAGATACAATATTTATATATATAACTATATAACTATTTCTAGCTATGCATATATGATCTACAGTTATATATGTATCAGTGAATTGATGTATCTATATATACTTATGTATCTATATGTTTATACATATAGATACACTTGTATCTAAAAGTACAAGTGCTATCTATGTATATATGTATTTATGTATCTATATATCTATATATATCTAGAGAGCTATATAACTATAAATTCTTATCTCTAGAGATTTATATATTTATATATCTATATATCTGTAAATCTATATATCATCTATATATCTGTATATCTACATATCTATATATCTATACATCCCTATATCTATATTTCGATATATTTGTATATCTATATATCTGTATAGGTATATATATATCTATATATCTATATATTAATATATCTGTATATCTATATATCTATATATCTACATATCTATATATTTATATATCTGTATATCTATATATCTGTATATCTGTTTATCTATATTTCTATATATATCTATCTATATATATCTATATATATATATCTATCTATCTATCTATCTATCTATCTATCTATTTATCTATCTATCTATCTATCCACCTATCTATCTATCTATCTATTTATTTATCTATTAATCGATTTCTCTATATATCTATACACCTATCTATATATAAATCCATGTCTCTCCCATCCACAGACAAACGATTGCTGCTGCACGATAAAATCATGTCCGGCAAGGTGCTGCTACAGTGGCGTCACAACTATTGTGCCACCCTGGCCAAGCGCCGTTATATGGACGTGGAGCGTAAACGCTGCCTGCACATGGAGCTGGCCAATTTGTTTTTCCCGCAGGACGAGGACGAGAGCACGTTGGAGAACGATTCGACCAGAAGCGATACAAAGTCTGTCATCAGTTTGAAGGAGCGCGAGCCGCAGCACAAGGATAAGGAACGTGAGAAGGATAACGTTTCGGCTGGCCGTAAATCATCGTCAACGCATCACAACGACGACACATCCACCTTTTACAATCCCATTGCCGCCGACGTCTCGTACAGCATGCGGCACGTCGAGGAGAGCTGGCATCATCTGATGCGGTCCGATGACACGACTCGCTTCAAGCAAATCGCAGTCTGCAATTTTGATTTCCTGCTCGCGGCGGTAAGTTGACAGCAACCTTAAAAGACATACCCCAAGCTTTCCCCCCATTCCTCTCCCTCTATTAGCTGCAATCTTAACGAGCATTCGCAATTAGTTGCGCGCTGCGGAAATTAGTTTAGCAACGAGAGCAGCAAAATGACTTTTCGATCAACTCAATTTACACCATTGTCACAAGCCAACAACAACAGCAACAACAACAAGAAAATCTGCAATCAACTTGTCTAATAAACTTTTAAACAGGCCATCAAATCGGAACAATCCAAGCCCCCCTGCCACACCCCCAACTATTTGAGCTAAAAGTTTTACAGGCTAACTTGAGGCTCATATCTTTTATTTATGCTTCATAAATTCTGATAAGATTTATCAGTTGCAAAACTGTTTGCAATTTGCCATAAAGCATCAATATCTGAGACGTTACTGTTATTTAGGCAAATGAAATTTACAAAAGTTTTTGCCTGTCTGCTTTCTCTATTTAATCCATTAAACATTTTAAAGTAGAAATTTGATTGACGTCTTTGCTTCTGTTCTGAGTTTAAACTTTTGCTATTGATACGTGTATTATTCTTATTAGATTATTGAAGGAATCTAAGCTGAATTATTAGCAGACTTGATTGACATTTTTTTTTCTTTATAAGTGCCGGTAATATAAATAAATATATATACATTATATATAAATAAATATATATATTATACATAAATATATATTTATATAAATAAATATATATATTATACATAAATATATATTTATCTATATTCATAAAAATAGTAGTGTTGCACTATATAAAACATAAGCCATATACAAATTACTTTTTTCCGATGGAAAATAAAAATATGTCCAATTTTAATATTTAGCCTAAAATGTTAAGAAAAACACGGAAAAAAAAACCGCATACTTTTGGTCAGTATTAATTAAATTTTTCTCACTTTTACCATAAAAATAGTAGTGGTAAAAATAGTTGTTGTTGTTCATAAAAATAGTAGTGGTGGATATAAAAAGTTAAAATAAATACAATAGAACATTTTAAAAATATCTATCTACAGGAAAGGCCTATTGATGCTTGAAAAATAAAATTGTAGCCCACATATCTTAACACATCCATAGTAGATATTACAGTCTGTATCATATTTGAGTTACTTAAACATATTTCATATGATTTTCAAGTAAAATTCTTTAGTTCTCTACAACATCAAAATCCCCCTCAATTCCAATGCCTACCTACAATTGAATGTCTGAAAAAAACTTGAATAAGTATTAAATATAATGAGCAAAAAACTATAGCTTAGCAATTTTTCTTCGTAAAAAAAATGCTAAAGCTAAATAGCAGAAGAGCTTAGCTGCAATTATCCCTCAGTTGTCCAGTTGCTGAAAATTTTCAAATTGCAGCTCTGAATGCTGCATTATGGCTGAAACAATGGGCTGACAGGGCCAGCTCTAAAGAGGGCCAGGCTGGCACTGAGCTGCCAACGTCATTTGGTGTTTAATTGTTTAAAATGTCGCCATTCATTATGAAAGTTGTTCGTGCGGAAATTACGCCGAATCGCACTGCAGAGCGGCTGAAATTGGCAGGGTTTTATTTTTTTTTGTATTATGTTTTGGGTAGACAAGGGACGGTCTGAAATGATTATTTAAGCAGCTTTTATGCTGGCAAATCGAATTAAGCCAAGCAAAAAGTGCCGAGTTTTATAACGAATTTATCGCTGCTTGACAGTTAAAATATGCATTTGGCCATAAATTGTTGGCCGACATCGAAAATAAATGCAATTCCTGCGAATGTATATGCAAAATACATGTGCTGTTGAATTTTTGGCCGAAAATGGGAGGAGAAAAAAAGATAGATGGAATTGGAAATATGCTGAGCTTAATGGCATATGAAAAATGATGCTATATGAGACTATGTTGCAGCTGCTGCGAATCCGACACGTGCCACAATTTTGGGCAGCTCTCAACAACAACAAGTTGTGTGTGTGTGTGGCAAGCTGACCTGCTTTTCAATTAAGCGAATGCATAAAAGTGCTGCAGCTGCAACTTGATTTAATTAACATTTTGGAGAAGCCCCAAACTTGGTCGAAGGTCAGCAACTAAAAATGTTTCCATATTTGGCAACTTTGTGAGCAAACTTTTCAACTGGGCTTAAAAAATTGTCAGTTAGCTTTGATCGACAATTTGTTTGAGGACGAAAAAAAAATGAGAGAGCAGCAATAAAGTTTGCTATTGTTTCTATGAAAGTTTTGCCATTGATATTTATTTAATTGAAATTAAATGCAAAATAAAAAATAACGAAAAAAAAAAGTTAATAAAACAAGCAAAAAAGTTTGAAGTGAACATAGTTTTAATATTTGACAAATTTGAGCTTTGAATAGGTAATTTAAATAATTCAACAATATTGTTGGCTTGGATTTTTCAACTTTTTTTTAAGCTTTCCAATTGGTATTTATTTAATAGAAAATAAATTTAATAGAAAATAGATACAAAATATAAATATAAAAAGAAAAGGAAGAGTTGGAACTGAAAATATTTGGATATTTCACAAATTCACAAATTTGAGCTATGAATAGGTAATTTAAATAATTCAACAATATTGTTGACTTGCTTTAAAAAGGATTTTTCAACGTTTTTTTAAGTTTTACAATTGGTATTCATTTAATAGAAATTAGATTAAAACTATAAATATATTTAGAAGATGGAAGCATTGCAACTGAAAATACTTTGATATAATTGACAGGTTCAATTTATGAATAGGTAATTGAAATAATTAAACAATTTGGTTGACTTAATTCAAAGCGGATTGTTGTTGTAGTTTAGTCTAGTTTTGTTCGATAATTCTCTAACAAAATAACTAAAGCAATAGGCTCTGCTGCGTTTACCTAATATTCCCATACAAAACGTATGCTTAATATGCAAATTCCATTTTAATACACATACCAAATTGGACAATTAATTTTGTTGCTAGGCGTATACGTAATATTTCACTAACTTCCACTGGCTCTGCAAGCAAGTACAATGCGTATGCGTATTATATAAGCTAAGAGCATAATAAAGTGTCTATAAAATAAACATGTTGCTTAGAGAGTATTCCTAAGCTACATTACAAGCGAATACAATGCGTATACTTAATATTTTAATTGTACAGCTAAGCATAATAAGCATAATAAAGCTTCTATCAACTCAAAATCTTATATGGACAGTATTATTCATTATAAAGCTAAATTGCAACCGAATACAATGCGTATATTTAATTTATTAATATTTAAGTTGAGTTTAATTAAGCTTTCATCATCTCATAATCAGAATATGCCTAATTTTAAAGCTAAATTACAGGCGAATACACTGCGTATACTTAATAGTATTCATATTCAAGCTGCGCCTAATAAAGCTTCTATCAGCTCAACATCCCTTATAGAGAGTATTCTTTATTACAAGCGAATACAATGCGTATACTTAATATATGAATATTTAAGCTGAGCCTAATAAAGCCGCCATCATCTCCAACAACTCATACACAGAATATGCTTAATTTTAAAGCTAAATTACAAGCGACTACAATGCGTATACTTAATATTCATGTGGCTGCCGAAAATGTTATACATATTGCGGCGCATTGCCAAGACGTATGCGCAATATGCGTGCAGCTGTTTTAATATGCCAAATAACACAAGGCGTATACGTAATATTGCCTCTGCTCATTATTAATACAGAGCTGCAAGGGCAAACAAAGCATATACTTATATAAATGTGTATTATATAAGCCCACCGACCACAAGGCGTATATACGCAACATGCTAATTCATGTCACAATTTCGTATTGCCCAATTCCAGGTGCAAACGGTATCGATTAGCTATTTGCGCTGCCTAATCGAGCACGTGCGCTGCTACGTTCTGGATCGTGACATCGAGCTCATTTACTACACCATACGCAAGTCGAGCGATGTCCTCACACGCGATCCCATGCAGCTGGGCTCCCAGCTGGTCTCCTGGCTGCGGCCCATCGGGGAGCACGACGACGACGACAACTCGCTGCTGAGCATGACGGTGCGCTCGGCGACGGCCTGGTGCGACGGCTATGCTGTGCCGCTCCTGGTGCCGCTCACGGGCTGGCTGCCCGCTCCCCTGCCCTCCCAGATACGCACCATGACGGTGACCGGCACAGGCGTCATACGGGCCGTTTGCCTGGCGCCCTCGCGACAACACCTGATATTGGCCACCAACTCGGGCGACGTCCAGCAGTGGCACATCATGAGCAACTCGCTGGAGCATACGTACAAGGGTAAGTGTGTCATTAATGGGACTGCCATTAGGCGGGAGCTAATCATCATCATCATCATCATTGCAATTTCTCTACTCACACAGGACACACAGCGGCAGTCACGTGCCTGCTGGTGGCGCCCCAGCAATCGCAGCTGCTGCTGACCGGCTCCGAGGACACGAGCGTATTGGTCTGGCACGTGTCGCTGCGCGAAAGACGAGCGCACATTAAGTAAGTGTGCAGAAGGCTGACCTTGCTGCATCAGGTACATAATCATCTGCTCTCATTCTTTCAGGGCCCACACAGCGGCCATAACGGGCGTCGCAGCTGGCGTCAATAACACGCTGATCATTAGCAGCAGCGAGGATGCAACAATTGCCATCACAGACCTGGCCAGCGGCAAATTGGTAAGCGCCATTATTTAAATAGATATGTATTTATAGTGGATAAGCTAATGGCCCACGTTGTTTAATTGAATACCATTTAGCATTTCGTTTAAATATGCATTCATTCATTTGCGAACAGAGTTGAAATGTTAACTCTAAAATGTTAAATTTTTAAATGCATTTTGCTGTCGCCTAATTGCGCGACCGCGATGCGATCCACAGCAAACAAACCGCATTAATTTGCATAATTCCTTTTGCCTGCGCGCCAAACGAGGTCGTAATCACTGTCACTGTACACCCACACACACACACACACACACACACACACACATGTATCTTTATCTATGTGTGGCTAGTGTGCTGCCAGCTGCTGTACCCTATATCATAGTTAGAGTCACAAAAGGTTGATTTATGTTTGCATATGCTTAAGAGTTTTTGTTTAGTTTCAGATGAGTTAAGCTTAGCTTCTAGGTTTTGTTTTTTTTTGGCATAAAAGTGTTTGGGCTTACAGAATATGAACGTAATTAACATATTTTTAGCTGCTAGCATGTTTACTTTATGTTAAACAGCTGTTAGCAATTTGATTATTTTCTTAGCTACATATTTATAATTTATAATTTTTTATTTTTAGCAATCTATTTTTTCGTATAGTAATATTTATAGGACAATATATCATTTATAAATATTTAATTAATATTTTTTAAATTTATGGCAGGCTTATAGTCACATACTTAAACATATATTTGACAGCTGTTAGCTGCTTGAAGAGCATATGTACAATTTCATTACCCACATAATATTTACATGGAGTTTTTCGTAACAGTTTATCATAAGTCAAACAACATTGGCATTTTTATTAGTTATGACTGTCTTGTGCTAACATATTTTCAATATGTTAACAAGCTGCTAACAATTGAAGCAGCTTATCTGTTCTTTTTTTGAGTTCATATGTTCCAAGTAAATTTTATTGAATGTAGTGGAAAACAGATTAGATTTCGTAAAATATATAAAAAATTTTATATAGAAATCTACCAAGTTCACATTTTAAATAGACATGAAAGGCTTCTTCCTACCCAGTTACACTATATTAGTCTGCTTAAAATAGGAATTTCTAAAATATTTTATCTATCGTCAGACCTTGCTTAAAGTTTTTTAATTTTTTTAATGAAATATATAGCAATAAGTGGATTTCGCATACACATGTTAAATATATAAAATTTGAGAACCATTTGCTAGCATATGTAAAGTTGATGCTAGAAGTTTCAGCTGCTTATGACTTTCTTCTTTATATACGAGCAAATTATTGTTGCTGTTTTCTAATTTTTTTCTATATTATGTTGTCAAACAACTTTACAGTCTTTGGCAGCATGTCTACCAGCTGTTAATTCTACGACTAACAATACATATATATAAGTTTCTCGCCTATAATTTTAATATTTTCTTGTTATTACTCAAACTCTCTCACTTAAAGAGGTGCTAGGTTATCTTTTCTATCAATTGCTCTCTTAAGCAGCGCTTATGTAGCCTTTTCTGTTGTTACTCTGTTAAATAGCTGTTATGTAACTTTTTTTGTTGTTACTCTGTTAAGCAGCTGTCAAGTAACCTTTTCTGTTGTAACTCTGTTAAGCAGCTGTTATGTAACTATTTCTCTTCTCACTCTGTTACAAAATTTCCTACAATAATAAATTTTCCTCTCATAAACTAATCTATGCTAAATTTATAGTTAAGCTGCTGCTAGCACTACATATATGTTCCATTTCCTCTGTTATCATCACAGTAACATACCTCCCGTTACTTAACAGCGTAACTGATAGTCGATTAGGTCTTTACCAGAGCTATGCTACTAGCTAAACATGAATTTGTGTTTGTTTGTGGCATGCCTGACAAATGAAGCGGCACACATACCGCCCAAAAACCGCTTGCCTATGCCCATGTAACCATAAATCATATTATGTGAAAATTTTGCACATATCCACACCCATACACGCACCTACACATACACACTCTCACACACACGCACACAGGAGCTGGCACATTAAACTGTGATTAACTACAATGCAATGTTTGCATATAAAGTGCGGCTGGGCATGTCCTTGGGCCTCCTCAGCTGCTTTGTTTGTATGGGTGCTGAGCAGCAGCCGCTGTTGACACACACACACACACACACACGCACACATTTTTGCACACATGTATAAATTAGATTTATTGCCACTTGCTGGGCGCTAAAAAAAATTTGTCGGCTAGCATATTTTAAAAAGCCAATTTCGCTGACTGCCACAGAATTGTGAAAGCTAGTCAAGTGCAGATTTTACACTTAACATGTGGCATGACAGAGCAGAGCAGAGCAGAGCAGAGCAGAGCTCTGAATTCACGCGTCGACACATGCGAAGCAGACCAAATTACAGACGCTTATTAAATTAATTACAATATTAAGTATACGCCATGTACGCCGAGTCATGATGGCTGCTGGCTGCTGGCTGCTGGCATTGCTTTCATGTTGCTGTCGCTGCTTTTCGCATTTAAAAGTTGTTGTTGCTGTTTTTTTTACGTTTCTTTATTTATTTATTTTTTTTTTTTGGGTAATTTATCAAAGTTTTGGCATTTTTGTGTGACTTTTGGCTCCGCATATACACACCTAGTGTAAGGTGTGGAGGTGACAAAGAGAGAGAGAGAGAGAGAGGGGACAGCTGTGGGGCTGGCAACGTTTGCTCGCGCACATTGTCAACATCGCATGCCAAACGGTAATTAACTTAATGCATACAAAGTGTGCCACACACGTAGACAGAGAAATACACACACACAAACAAACACAAACACAAACACACACACACTATACACACTCGCACACACATAAATATAGCTGTGACAGCTTCACATGTGTCACGCAAACCGAAGCTCCCCTTCTCAGTTTGCATGCCATTTGCTTAAATCAACTTTTATCGAACCATAAAAACTCGATTGCATTCAGTGAGCTCATCTTATAGTTGTTTCTGTGTTCTATGCTCGGATCTGATTTACAGGTGCATCGCATTACCTTTCATCGTGGCCCAGTCACTGGCATCCTGGTCGCCGGCGCCTGCGATGTGCTCATCTCGAGCAGCCACGACAAGAATATTTGCTTGTGGGATCTGGAGAACTACGCTTTATTGAATACCATGCAAATGACTAGCTCTGTGCTGCGCATCGACATCTCCTGGAATTCGGTAAGTATGTCTAGAATTTAGAGCACTTGCTGCACTCAAAGTCATGGCCAATGTCTGCCTGACAAATGCCTTCCACTTATGATGTCTATGCCATGCAGACGCACTCATAAATCCAGTTGATATATGTCGACAAGTTTCCAGGTTGCCCTGGGGCAGTCAGGCAATTAGACTGTGGGCAAGAGAAAGCTGAATCGGACACGAAAACAAATAAACAATAAAATAGTAGACAGGACAATTGAGGTTAAGAGATCAAGATGCATTTCATTTGAAAGATTTATTAAGATTTTAGAGAAATGATATATTAAAGAAGAAAGTGATTTTTGATTTATTTTCATCATCATTATTTTTATAGAAATTAATTAGAATTCTTTTAGCTCAATTTAAAATATTTAGATATTTGTTAGAAACAAGAAACTTTAACAAGAATAATATAAAAACAAGTAAGAAACCCTTCTAGGAATTTTAGTGGTACATCGCTTATTTTCTGCTTATGCAAAAAAAAAAACATACACACAATTGAGTATGTTTTTTAATTGATTTTAGCAGAGAACAAATAAATGAAAAGTATAAACAAATTTGTGCATTGATGTTGGAAATTAAAAAAAATATATATATATTAAAATTGAGTTTTAAAATAGTTAAAACTAAAAAGCAAATACTGAAAGTATTTTTTATTAACAGTTACAGTATGTAAAATATTGCAAAATTGTTGGAAAAAATCAAATAACAGTTGATTTATGGCTGACGCTTACATATGGCAGCTCATGATGATAAATCCAGCCATTCATAAGTATTGAATGGAAGAGCCAGAAATTGAGGCAGTCTATGCAGAAATCTTAGTCCTTAGAGAACAGAAGGAAGTGTTGTCTATTAATGACTAACTGTCTCTAACAACTATAAATATTTAATTAAATAAGCTTAAAAATAACAACATTTAGCCAACTTTGGTAGATCACACAGAATGAGACAGAATTAGGAATATATGGAATATATATATGGGATATATATATGTATATAAAATATATAATCAGAATTGACTATGTCTATTTGCCGATCTATATATTAACCATATGTATATCTGTATGTCTGTATGTGTGTCTCTCTGTCTATCTCCAAGTCTGTCTCTCTGTCTGTCTGTCTGTCTGCCTAACCAACGCAAGGAGCGAAAATGAGCCGCAGAAGATCATTTATGTTGTCTATATGTACGCAGCAATATTTGCTTACATTTACATTTAAGTTAAACTCATGTAGAATGCTTGAAGCAGCAGAGAGTGTTCTCATTGGTCACTTCACGATCGACTGCAGCGACCGCAACTCGACGCAGGCTCAACATTTGAGCTCGCCTTGGAATTTGAGTGAAAGTGGCCCTATATAAAGAGCAGCAGCTGCAGCATTTCTTCAGTCGTCCAGGCCCGGTGGGGGTCAGTAGTGCAGTGCAGTAAAGTGAAAGTGAAAGTGAAAGTGAAAGTGAAAGTGAAAGTAAAGGGAAGTCTGGTCAGGTAAATATTTTATTTGTTAATAATATTAAGTACTTTAAGCAAAATTGTAATAGTTATAAATAATTCTTAAGAAATGTTTAAATATTAATTATAAGGGCAACTTTAGACATAATGTTAGTGATCGTTTAAAGACTTAGAAAACTTGAAAGACTTAGAAAATTACGAAGACTTAGAAAATTTGGTAGACTTAGAATACTTGAAAGACTTAGAAAATTAGGAAGACTTGGAAAATTTGGCAAACTTAGAAAAGTTTAAAGACTTAGAAGATTAGAAAGACTTAGAAAACTTGAAAGACTTAGAAAATTTGGCAGACTTAGAAAATTAGGAAGACTTAGAAAACTTGAAAGACTTCGAAAATTAGGAAGACTTGGAAAATTTGGCAGACCTAGAAAACTTGAAAGACTTAGAAAATTTGGCAGACTTAGAAAATTAGGAAGACTTAGAAAACTTGACAGACTTAGAAATTTAAAAAGACTTAGAAAACTTGAAAGACTTGGAAAATTAGGAAGACTTAGAAAACTTGAAAGACTTAGAAAATTAGGAAGACGTAGAAAACTTGACAGACTTAGAAAATTAGGAAGACTTAGAAAATTAGGAAGACTTAGAAAATTTGGCAGACTTAGAAAATTAGGAAGACTTAGAAAACTTGAAAGACTTAGAAAATTAGGAAGACTTAGAAAATTTGGCAGACCTAGAAAACTTGAAACCCTTAGAAAATTAGGAAGACTTAAAAAACTTGAAAAATTTAGGAAATTAGGAAGACTCAGAAAACTTGAAAGACTTAGAAAATGTGGCAGACTTAGAAAATTTGGAAGACTTGGAAAATTTGGCAGACTTAGAAAACTGTAAAGACTTAGAAAATTTAGCAGACTTAAAAAAACTTTACAGACTTAGAAAATTAGGAAGACTTAGAAAACTAAGTGGTCATTTTTTTCATATCGCTTAAGTCTACCGTTTGAATAAATTACTCATATTGTTGTTGTTGTTGGCAATAGAACAAAACTTTTTTTTCATCGTTAAGAGAATAAAATTCTCTTTAAGACAAAATACATTGGTATGCGTTATCTATAGTAGTATTGATAGTATAGTGTATTGAGCATTGCGCACTACAAAAAAAAACATGCCGTTCGAATTATTAGTGGTTGGGGCTCGTAGAAAATATTCGCAAATTTAATATTCATATATGTACGACCATATATGATTTTCCATACTTTAGTCAAAAGTTCACATATGTGCGACTTATGCAGAGTTGGTATTTATTTTGAAATGCATTTGAAATGAAATAATAAAAATATTTTATAGAAAAAATATACTTGGCTCAGATGCCAACTGGAAACCGTTGGTTTTTATGTCCTGAGCGCAATGAAAATGGAAACTCAGTTTATTATGGCTTTGTGAAAACGTATGTAACAGCCAGAAGACTTCAAGTAAAAGTCTGCCAAGCCTCCTGCTGCCTGTAACATATGTATTCATAAAGCCATATATATATTTTGATCAGGACGACGAGCTGAGTCTCTCTAGCCATGTCTGTCTTTTAGTCTATTCGTTTGTCAGGCGTTTCATATGTTTATTAAATAAGCTTTGAATGATTTGAATAACAGTTTGGGGTCGGTCATTTCAGACTAAAGCAGTCTTATTTTTTAATTTTGAAATACATTGAAATACAAAATTCTTTAAATAATTTTTAGAAAATATAAACAAGTTTAGGCTTCGATTAGTAATTTCTTTTGTGTGTTTTATTTCAAGCCATCTACAATATATTGCTGACTTACTTTGATATGTATTTAAGGACAAAAAAAAATAGATTTAGCTAATATTCATAAAGGAATTTTTTATCTTGGATATCTTTCAAACAATCTGTATAACTATATACTTATGTTCTATATAGATTTACTGTGGGATATATTTAAGTACAAAAAGAGCTTTAACTAATATTCATAAAGAAATTTTCTATCATGGATATCTTTTGCCAAATAAATATATATAATTTGTCTTATAAAAAACACTAATAAATAATCTTAATGTAAATCAAATATATATTTGACTAAATAATTTGAATCTTTTTTACTCTCATGCATACTTTATATTTCTTTTGATCTATATTTTAATACATATTCTCCAGCTGCAATTTTTTCAGCTTCAGCTGCCTAGATTAAAATATTCTTTTTGTCTGACTTTAAGGCTATAAACAATTATTATCTAATCAAAAATAAATTTAGCTACTCAAATGTATGCAGAATCATATACAATTGAGAGAGCTCGCTATGCAGACATACAGACATACATATGTACATACATATATACACATATGCATACATCAATTTGTATGCTGCTTTATCTCTTTTAGGCTGCTTTTGAGCAGGAACAATTAGAAGCTTAAATTTCCCATAAATTTTGTGCAGCCTATTTGTGTGGATTATTAAATTCTGGAATAATATTCTATGCATTCCATTTGTGCGTCGTTGACAGAGCTTTAAGGCCATAAAGGATTTGTGCACATCAGCTGCGTGTGTGCGTTGGCCAAATAGCGAAAATGGCAAAAATCTGTGTCTTAGCCAAGAATTTCATGACAACAGCTCAATTCTCTCTCTATCTCTCTCTCTCTCTCTCTATGTGTATGTGTGTGTGTTTATCTTAGCACAGTTTAAAGCTGCATACAGCTAGAGAAAATAAAAATGCTTGAATATACAAATGTGCTTAAAGCAACGGCAGCTAAAGCTGAAACATGTCACAGCTTAATGGAGTGGCTGAGACAGGAGAAAGGCGGGTAGGATGACGAGGGTTGGGGAGTTAGAGAGAGAGAGAGGGCTAGAGAGGTAGCTGCAGCTCTGTCGCCTGCCTGGCGGGTTGATTCTAATAAGTGATTTTGGCTTAGAAGATCCGCATTACGAGGCAAATCCTTTGTTGTCAATCAGCTTGACAAAAAGCTGTAGCAACTGCTCCTGCTGCTGCTGCTGCTATCTCTAAGTGTGCGTGTGTGTTTGTGTGTGTGTGTATCTCTATCAATATGTATTGCATACATACTTAGCAGCAATTTGGCACGCAAAACAATATCAATAGAGACGTTTTGTCAATGGTAACTATGAAGTATCTAGGGGCTAGGAAGTAACCTAGCTGCGTGACAATTGATGCATGTTTCAAGTGCTTCACTGCGAGTGTATGTGTGTATGCGTGTGTGTGTGTGTCTGCTCCCTAGTCTAGCTGGCGACAGGCAACATTTGTGTAGCTAGGTGGATGCCGCTGGGCTTTAAAGCACATTCCACTCGCATCAGATAACACGATGCTGATATTGGATACAGCAGCGTCACTTGAATTACCAAAAGCAGCGCAAGCCCAAGGCTTACTTATAGAGTGATACTCTACCTCTCCCTCTCTCTCTCTGTCTTTTTCGCCCCCACTCTCTCAATTAGACAGCTCGCATTTCGATGTGCGTTAGCCAAAAGTATAACCAAAATTGTTGGGCTTATCGCATTAAGCCAAAGTGCCGAAAATTGAACAAATTGGCTATAAGCACGTCGCTGATAACAGGCGTCTAAGCAGCTCGTTCGCGCACAAATTTTGAGCCTTCAAATTGAAACGTAATTTAACACACACCCACACACATGAGACACTCATGAGACACTCACGAGACACTCATATATATGTGTGTGTGTGTGTGTGAGAGTTTATATTATTGCCAGCTAGCCACTTGAGAGACAATTCCTTTATCCTGCCATAGCCAGGCCAACTCAGGCCAGCTCAGGCCAGGCATTCTTTCTGGCCGTGTGGCAAATGGCAAATGGCAAACGGAAATCAACTTTCTTACACTTTAGCTTACATCCTGATGGCTTTGCGGCACGCTAAAAACTCAGCCCCCCCTCCCCCCTTGTAATCCTAAGCCCCACATCACTCGCTTTTTCTAGCGTCTTCTGGCCAGGCATTTCCCCTGAAAATTGAAATGTTGCAATGAGCCAAATGGCCCCTGCGTTTGGCGTGCTTGTCATTTGCTTTAGCCCGATGACTTCTTCTTCTTATTTCAGCTGCTCGTTGCTGTTGCTGTTGTTGTTGTTGCTGTTGTTGTTGCTGGCATTTTTCAATTTCCCGACTCGCTGGCAATACTGCAGCCCAGCCTCAGTTTTCTTGCTTTTTTTGCGAGCACACGGCGAGAAATTTATTAATATTTAAAAGCAATCAAAGGAAACATGGGATGTTCACAAAAAAAAAAAGAAAAGAAATACGGAATAAGAGAAAAACAATATTCGATTTGGCGCTTTAGAAGAAATAAACTTAAAATTTAAAATGTTTCTTTTTTTGGATTCGTAAATTGAATTTATTTGAGAAAGGATAAGAGTTATTCAATTTATATATCAGCAGTAAGTAGGAAATTCTCAGAGAATGGAAGTTGGAGGGGAAAGAAAGAGAGA
The DNA here is from genome assembly GCA_035045345.1 of Drosophila hamatofila. Lineage (NCBI taxonomy): Eukaryota > Metazoa > Arthropoda > Insecta > Diptera > Drosophilidae > Drosophila > Drosophila hamatofila. The sequence continues at coordinate 22,799,329 of JAWNPA010000012.1, forward strand.
GAGAGAAGATTGAGAAAGTTGTAGAAAGGCAGAAGGAGGGTGAATAAAGGAGTAAAACAAAGAGTGACCAAGCGTGTGAGACGAGAGTGAGGAAGCAAGTGAGAAAGAAAGTGAGGGAGAAAGTGACAGTAAAGAAGAAAGCGAAAAATAAATTAATGTGGGGAAAGAGAGGAAGGTCAAGGAAAATAGAAGAGATGTAAGGAAAAATACACACAGAGAGAAAGAAAACAATAGACAGTGAGAGGCAAAGACTCAGAGAACAAAAGAGTGTGAGCGGGGGAGTGGGTAAAAGCACGAAAGAATGAAAGGACTATTAGAGAGAAATAGAGAATAGGAAAAATAGAGAAAGCTAAATAAATAAAATAAAATAAAAAAATAAAGAGAGAAAAAAGAAGAAGAAAGGGCAATAATTAAATATAGTAAAAAATATTGAGAGAGGATAAGTGATAAGTTACTGTAAACATACTCCTATTCCTCTCTTAATTTTTACAGCTAACTCTATAACTTCCTCTCTTTATATATCTATTGTTCCTTCCATTTTTCTCCCTCGCTCTCTGTCCCTTATAAACAAATAAATGATCCAAAGCTGCATAATTTTTAATAGAGATAAAGGATGACAATAGAAATTAACAGGGAGATACTAGATCAGAAATATATTGAAAAAAGAAAATTTTTATATAATTTCTTTACAATTCAGAAGACCTAGTAATATTCTCTATAAATAGAGTATTCTCTCTCTATAATAGAGTATTCATCGCCTATTTCCACTTCCTACACTTAGACAACTTTAGCACCCTTTTCGCTCAGTGTAACTTAACAAAAGTTTGAACAGCGGAATGCAATTTATTAATATTTGATTGGATACGGCCAACCAAGTATAAGCAGAAATGCGTAGTCAAGCAGGCTAAAGGGGGGGAAAGAGACAGGGAGAAAGAGAGAGAGAGTAAGTGAGGAAGAGAGACAGACTGATTGAGTTGGCCTTTTGTCGCCATCAAATGGCAAGGAATGCATTAAAATGGCGTTGAAAATGTCAATTAAATGCATTTTATATACATTGTCCTTTCGCTTCTGCTCCTGCAGGTCTTTTTGCTGGCACTGTGCGAGGACAATGCGCTGTACGTGCGCACCCTGGCCACCGGCAAGGAGCTGCACACGCTCAAGGGACACAAATCGCGGGTGAGTAAAAGATGACAAATGGCAAATGTTATATATATAAATAAATATATACTATATATACTATACTATATATTTATATGTATCTCAACTCACCTCCAGGTCCGCAGCATTTGCATTGGCAAGGATAGTCAGCGCTGCGTGGTGGGCTGCGAGGACACGCGCGCTCTCATCTATGACATGCACTCGGGCAAATTGGTGCGTTCGATGCCCCCGAATCCGGGTCCCGTTACCGCCGTCTATGCCATGGACAACGACGACTTCCTGATCACCGTGGGCGGCAACAAGATCACCTTCTATTCGTTCCGCAACGAGGAGCTCTATGTGAATCCCTACTCGAGGCATCCGCGTCGCAAGCGCAGCCTCAAGCGTCACACGCAGGCGCAGCGCTCGCCATCGACGACACTTCCACCCATCACCTGCTTCGACTTGTCGCGGGACTCGCAGCAGGTGGCCATTGCCTCCGGCCGGAGTGTGCATCTGATGCGCATCAATACGCCGGAGTATCAGAGCACCTTGGAGGGGCACACCTGTGTGGTGAACTGTCTGAAGTTTGCGCCCAATGGCGAATTTCTGGCCACCGGCGGCGATGATCGTTTGGTCCAGGTGTGGACCTTGGCGCTGGGCGAGATCAATCATACGTTCAAGGGACATGCGGCACCTGTTATGCAGCTCATTGTGCTCATGGACTCGCTGCGTGTCATCTCAACGGATCGCGAGTCCACGATGCTCGTCTGGATGGCCGATTCGGGCAATCTGCTGCAGACCATACAGGGTCCCTACAAGAATCTGGCGGCCACCAACAACATGCGCTTCGCTGTCTCCAGCAATGGCGATAATACTCTCAAGATTTGGTCGCTCACGCAGGAGGATGAAAAGTATTCCGTCTCGCACTCGGATGAGATCACCTGCTTTGAGATCAGCGCCGATAGCATCCACATTATCACTGGATCGAGGGATATGTCGCTGAAGGTCTGGCAGTCGATGGGCGGCAAGCTGAGCCAGGTGCTCGTCGGGCACAGCGATGCGGTCACCTGTGTCACCGTCTCGGTGACCAATAAAACGCAAGTCATCTCTGGCTCCAAGGACATGAATTTAATTATATGGGATCTGCTGACGGGGGAGGAGGTGCACACGCTGGCTGGCCATTTGGGAGCTGTCATTGGAGTGAAGGTGTCGGCCGATGGTAAGCAGTTAATCATACTCTACAATAATAATACGGAGTCCTTTGCTGATGCCTCCACTGCCCCTGCCCCTGCCCCTGCTCCCGCCCTCTGCTCTTTCAGGCTCCACGGCCGTGTCTGGCAGCGATGACAAGACTCTAATTGTCTGGGAGACAAAGCGCGGCCTGGCGCTCACCTCGCTGCAGATGCACGTGCCCTTCACCCACTTCGACATTAGCCTGGAGGTGTCACGTGTGCTCGTCCAGCTGGTCGATAGCTACAATTTGCCTGTCATCTGCCTGCACAATACGCCGGCGCAATATGTCAAGCTGCCCACCTACTCCGGGCCCAGCAAGGATGTGGAAGGTATGCATTGAAATGGCAAATGACATTCCATTGAGACTCTAGCTGATGCTACTCCATCCCCTCTCAGATCTGCGTCCGCAAGGCCCCAAGCGGCAGATGAAGCGTTTGCTGAAGAAGGAAGTCTCCCTGGACACGTACACCTGGCAGAAGAAGTACGGCCACTTGACCTCGTCGGTGATGATGGCCCAGGTGGATGAGCGCTTGAAGCGACGCTTCAGCGTCTCCGCCAGCATGGAGGAGATCTCAAAGATTGCGGAGACCAAAACGGGCGCCTCCCAGGCCAATCTCGGGCCCGAGCAGGCAGCTCTGGCTCAGTCGCAGCACTTCGATCAGCTGGAGGCGCTGTGGAACAAACGTTCGCCGCCACGACGACGCCACAATGCGGTAAGTTGAGCGCCGCCAATCGAGGCCGATAGCTGTGCCGTTGTCTGTAATGTAGTGCGTGTCACGAGCAGGCACGAGCTGGCTCAATGTAGACGCCTTGTACATTATTTACTTTTGATTTAAATTATTTTCGTTTCGACTTCGTTTTGGCTTTCGTCTCTCTGTAAACGCTTACACAACTTGCAACATGTGCCACACTTACGCATACGTATATGTAGGGTCTGTCGCGGCAGACGTCGCTGGTGGAGGACCGCTTAGAGTCCTCCGACGATGATGAATATCAGGATGAGCGCGCAGGTATGTTGTCAGCCTCCTACGACCACATCCACATGCTCGCACGCTTGCCCGGCATCCGAACCCTGCACGATGCATGGAAGACCAGTAGTTTGCGTGTCTCTCGCACTCGAACCAAATTCTATGTCAGCACGCCACCCCACAACAACAACAACAACAACAGTAAAAATAACACTAACAATAACAGTAACAGCCATGACCTTGACAGACCTGACAATGTCAACAAGAGCTCTAGCTACGAGTTGGTGCCCACAACTGCAACTGGCAGCCAGGATGCGCCCGATTTGGTGCGAGATCTGCTGCACGTTGAGCGTCCCGTCTCGCTGCGTCACTTCTTCAATTGGCCCAGTCTGAAGACGCATTTGTGGCGCCATCGAGGGCAGCGCCAATGCCAATCCTTGCAGCCACACTTTCGTCTCAATGTGCCGCAACGATTGCGTGCCACGCCCATTATTGTGGTGGAGAACTACGATTGCCGGCAAGTGCAGCGAGCGCGCACCGATCTGGTGCTGCACCCGCAAACCACTCAAGCCACACTCGGCACCATCCTGGCTGTGGAGCCTGCCAGTGCCAAGAAGCTGCGCCGCTCGAGCAGCTCCTGCGGCTTCTGGGGCAAGCGCTGGCCGCTCTTTCGCAGCAAATCGGAGCGAAAAACGCGCGTGGCGCCCACCGAACCCACCACTGCCGACTGCAATGACTGTGTGACACAATGAACCACCAACAGCAGCACCACCACCACCAGTCCACAAACCACTTGCTTGAACTGCTACTTCCACATCTTTGACCATTCTACACTGCACAATTTACACAACTCTTGCTTAAGTAGTTTTTAGCTAACTTTTTATTGTAAACAATTTGCGCACCCTGCAGGATAAACATTTCATTCGAAATTTAAAGCAAATTGCATATTTTTTAGTTCAAATTGTTAAAGTAGCTTCTTATTTCCTTATTTTTAAAAGAATTTCCAGATATTTTTTGTATAATTTTATTTTATAATAAATATTTTTTAGTTTTAAAAGTAAGCCACAAATTATTAATATGTTAATCGAAAATGTTATTAACTATTATTATTACTATTATCATTACTATCATTATTACTATTATTATTATTAATTATTTTTCTAATATGTTCAAATATATAATAGGTTTCAGCGTGTCATTAATAATATTGTTGTCCTTAGCTAACTCATTCCTATGTACTTGAAAAATGACCTTAAATAAATGATAGTCATCTAAGCCGTTTGACATATAGCTGGCCAGGATATTCAAGGATACAGTAGAGCTATATCAATTTTTATCCAGAAGGATACGCTTTGATCCTTAGATAACTACATAGTTTTCTACTGTAAATCGATGTATCATGTCCTTCTGAATCCAACGCACCATGTCCTGTGAAAATCCATAAGGATATGTACGAGCTAGAGCTTCTTTTCCAAAACAGGACAAACTTTAAGGATATAAAAAGGACATACCTTTTTGAATTTGTGACAAACAGGACTATCGATTGGCATTCAAGGATTCCCGGTTTTCGACCAAAAATTTCGCTTCAAATTTTTGCAAGGGGTATGGTCGAAAACTGGCCAACACCCACCTTATCTCGGCCGTTTGAAGGAATTTCTGCATGTCCTTTTTAGGAAATAAAGTTCATGATGTCTACATAATGAATTGTCAATCAGAAGGACGAAGGACCTTCAAACAGCTGAGAAATACCGACTTTTTTGTGTAAAGAAAAAAGCTCATAACACAGTCGTATCCTTGCGTATCCTGACGAGCCTGACATCAAACGATGTGGGGTCACTAGTACAACCAACTTGCCTAAGCACATCACAATTATCCTTGTGGTTACCGAGATATCGGTGATTTAGTGGGTTTTAAGCGATTTCCGTGGCCGCCGCAGCCAGCCTGAAACATAAAATGTACAAGTCCTGGATTCTTAGATGAGCCCATAATTTTTTTATAGAGATTGACGGGGATGAGGCTCATGATCTTAACCAGACAAGTCCTTTTGTCCTGCTCAAGGATATAGCTAAAATAGAGCTGTGTTTTCATTGAATAAAGATGTTTTTCGATTAGCTCTAACTCGATTATATCCTTAAGGACATTGGCAGGACATATCTTTTTGAGCTCAGAGGACGAAAAGCTATCGATTGGCATTTAAGTTTCTTTAAATTCCATGTCTTAAGTATACGATAATTAAGGCACTCTTGCAGCGCATTCAAAAAATAACCGCCATAATTTGCCCCTTTTGGATATGCAACAAAAAATTTAGTCGCCCAATTTTTTAGCTGCTTTCTAGCCATTTATGTTCGCCTGGTATTTTAGCTGCATTGTCATTTAAATTACGGCTAGCAGCCGCCCTCAACGGCTGCCCCTTTTAGGTATGCAATGAATTTTTTACTTACAGCTTTTTAACTACTTTCTGGCCATTTCTGCTGGCCTGGTATTTTAGCTGAATTTTCGTTAAAATTTGAAGATTGATTTTTTAAATAAAATTCAGATTTTGTTTAGTTTGTAAGCTAATTAATTTTTATTTCTTAAAATTTACAAATTTGTTGTTAATTTAAAGTACTTAATTTATTTATAACTTTTAAAAACAAATATATATATATATTTCTTATACAATTATTATTTGTTGTTTTCTATATTTTAACTTGCTTTAAACTATCAACGGATATTTTCCAGGCAGATTAGATGCTAGACTGAAAATATATGCTTTTTTGGCCTCGGGCAGGTCTATAGCATAGATCTGAAAAGATAAAAAATTAAAAATAAAATATATTAGGTAAATGAATTAGATAAATAAGAAGAAGACTATCTTTTTTTTACTATTCTCAATTTTGTATATATGAAATTTATATTAAATTTTAGTTTTTCCATCACATTTCCTGCAGGGTAACTATGCGTAGCTAGTTCATTCTTATAAATATAGTAGTATTGTTTGCGTAGTTTTCTCTTAAATATAAACAAATTATGTACATTTGGACCACGAACAAAAGGAAGACAATTAGAATTGAGAGGTAAGTAGTTAACAAATTAAACCGTGTAGTCAACAGGAAATGTTATTCTGTTTTCCGGTGTTTAAGTTGCATATGAGTTACGCTTTAAAGCGATATATATATATTTGATTTCACACACATGCACACTTGCACACATGCACACATGCACACACGCACGAACGCCATAAATTGCCATGAACAGAATTTCAGCACGATTAACTCGATAAAAATGATACAAAACGTAAATGGTGCGAGTGCGTGCGTGTGTGTGTGTGAGTGAGTGCACGAGTGTGTGTGCATGTGTGCGTGTGTGTGTCAGTGGCATATGCCACATGTTGCCCAGCAACGTTTTTAATCAATTTAATCGCGTCATTTAATTGAATTAAAGGCAATCAATAAATTGCACATGCAATTGCAATTTCCCCCCGTCGAATAGTCCAAATGTGAAAACTTCGCTAAAATCTGTGCCGAGGTAAGCGCTGCGTTTCCACAGTTTAACAATTCATCAATACACACACAACCTTCAGGCATGTTTTGTTGCTTACTTACGTACGTCTAAGCTCCGTCATCAAATCTGGAAAAAAGCAATCAGAGCAAAAAGAAAAGAAAAATCAAATATAAATTGAAAAGTTTTTTGTATCATATGTAAATGTTACTATATGCTATGTTTATAACTGACTTACTTAAGCTCATCATATATACATATCTCTATATATATATATATATATTGATTCCAATCGAAAGTTTTTAAGCCCGTTCGTTTCTCTTGCTCATTCACTCAATTCACACACACACACACATACATACATACACTCAGAGACACACTTTCTCGTTCTCTCTCTCTCTTTCTTACTCTCGATGTGTATATATAAATTTGACAGTTTATTCAAGTTTTGTTAAATTAAGTTGCTTTTGCAACTCAACTCGTTGGTTATACACACACTCTCTCTCTCCCCATCTCTCTCTGTTTGTGTGTGTGTGTGTATGTGTGTGTTTCTTTTTTTGGCATTAGCTTGAACTGCCAAAATAAAATGAAATGCTATTCTTTCATTTTCAACCAAAAAATGCCAACTGCCAACCACAACCACCCAACAAACCAACCAACATCAGCTACCACCAGTTTGAAAACCAGTTCCCGCAGCTCACTGCAGCATGCATCACAACAGTAAAGACAACAACAACAACAACTACAACAACAACAACTGCAACAACAACAACTACTACAAGAACAACAACACAGCAACGCCTGCGTATGATAAATAATCAAATAACAAAATATTTATCAATTACAATTTATCACTTGGCTAAAACAACGTTTCAAATAACAACAGCTCGACAGCATAGAAAACAAGAATCCTTTCTCTTTCCCCTTATTTGTCTATTTGATATTTGGCATGCTCTGTCTCGCTCTCTCTATCTCTCTCTCTCTCTCTCTCTCTCTCTCTCTCTCTCTTTCTCTCTCTCTCTCTTTGCGCGCACCGAACCCGAGCCCAATTTGTGCCCTTCTCATCCGACTCTAGTCTCCAAAAATGTTTCCAACTTTTATCTTTATGACGTGCTTAATTGATTTAATTTATACATTCTAGACGATTTCGACGAATTCTTTTAGTCTTATAACTAAACACACAAACAAACACGTTTATAAATTTATCTAAACTGGGGTTAGACTCGCAATCCGCATTACCTTTCAAAGATACAAGCATACCTCACTGCAAATGCTGAAATATTTTTGAGAGCTCTACATCAGATTTATAAAATAAATACAAATTATAAATAATTACAAGTATATAAATAGGCATAAATAGTAAAAGAAGATATATAGCTTAGATTGTACACTTAGTTGTTGGCCACGTTTACCCCAAATAGAAAAAAAAAACCAAAAACTTCTCTCTCTGCCTGCAAACGATGCTGCGAACTGGCTCAAGTAAGTAGCAACCGCTGTCATATAGCCTATATACCCGATACACAGCATATATATATATATATAAATATCACTAATTTATCATAGATCTCTTAGAGATGCATTTGCAATTTGATTTGCAAACACATTTGATTTAGTTTTCGCTCTTTTATTTTGTTCACCTGCAACACGAACTATTTAGTTTCTCTTAGTTAGTTATACTAAAAAAAAAAAAGCATAAACAACTTTAGTAGCGCAATAAATAACAAACAAAATTCTAGCAAAATCATCCAAATTATTCTCTTCTATATATTTTCCATAATCTATCATATATTGTCATATATTATATATAATATTTTATTTCATCATGCTAGATCATTTCGCTACAGGAGGAGGAGGATACCATAAAGGATAAAGCCTAAGACCCTCACTTGGCTAATGCATAAACGTTAATTATACTAGTGACTTAAGTAAATGTTTTAAATGTTAAGCAATAATTGAGCAATTGGCTTCAATACACACCCAAACACTCCCACACCCACTCACACACACACACTCACATACTAAGCCCCAAAAACTCAAGTGATCTCTGTTTTATAGATGTCTTAAAGCTTTACTTTACTTAACTTAACTTAACTTAACTTTACATTTCACTTATTTTAATTTAGGCTGAGTTTCATTTCTCTCGAGTAAAACTCAAAGTTTTCGTTATGCTAAAAACCCTTTCTAATAATTGTAGTCTCTAAATGCAAAAAACCACCGTCTCAGACTTTATATAGAATTTAGCTTGGTAAGTGAACAAATTTTGAAATTTTAATGTTGTAGAATGTTTTATGTACTTAAAACTAACAACTAAATGTTGTTAGACCCAAATATATAGCATGTAGATTATATAGAGAAAATAGAGGAAACATAGAAAGAAGGAAGAAGAAAACCACAAAACCTTCAAAAAGGGGTTAAAAGCGTAACTATGCTTAACAAACAAAACAAAAGGCAGATAAACAAGAAACCTAAAACAAAAATTTTACAGTTTGTCACCAAAGTAATGCCACACAACAAATGCTGAATCGTAAGCAAACTAGAAATTTATAAACAACTTAATCAAAGAGCACACTTGATTTCCATTTCAGTTTCAGTTTCAGCATTGTACATATTAATCTATATATATATAAAGAGAATATATATATAATTAGTTAACACATATCCTTGTGTATTGTGTGTGTGTATTTAGTTTAAGCATCGACTCTGTTCTAAGCGCACTTATTTTCTATCATTTCCGCACGCATCTTAGATCAACTTCAATAACTATCTGACAATCAGATGTTCTTTGCCTAGAACAAAAAAAAAAAAAACAAACAAACTAATTAACAAAAATTTAGAAAAAACCCCCAATTTGTAGTATTTATCGAGAACACAGAGAATTAATCGGGCTTATGGCATATAGGCTGAAGCCGCGTCTAAATAGAGAACACACACTGTCTATGTCTATTACAAGAATTAAATAAAACTTTACTGCAAAACAGCAAACAACAAATTGTCTTTTTATTAATGATGCAGGTGAATTATTTAGCTAATGATCGCCAAACTAATTGCTTAATGCTGCTTTGCAGGTAATTTATGCAGGTGAGTAAGTAGCAAATAGATTCGATTCATTTGCCAGCTTTGCCAGCTTTGATCGACAGCAATTAATGATGCCTCAGCTGCTACTGTGGCAACATTTTCATTACACACATTATGACACCGTGTTTTTGGCCTTGCTGCACGTCAAATGGCTAACAAAGCGGGCCAACTGAGCCGCAGACTCAGCCATTTTGTTTGCACTGTCTAATGAGAAAAGTTTGCGCAAAACATTGACAATGAAAGCAGTTGATAACAGTCAGCGCGACAGAGACGAAAAGAGGCAAGGAGAGGGAGAGAGGGAGAGCAGAAGCAGAAGCAGAAGCAGAAGCAGACGAGGCATAATACAAGCAACCTGAGACCCAAATTGTATATGTGGGTTAAGCCTTTGTGTGTGTGTGTGTGCATATCGGTGTCTCTCTATGTGTGTGTGTGTGGTTGACATTGAGCAGAGGAAACATGAACCCATTTTTGGTCTCAATACAAAAAGAGTAAAACAAATCTTTATGCTGCGCACACACACACAAACACACACACACACTCGTACCCATATATAGACACACCCACTCTTTTATGCTCTTCCCTTCGATTGTTATTTAAACTTTTGTTTGACCGAAACAAAGTCACATATTTCGATTTTTATGCAGTCCTTTGAACTAAATACTATGTATATATACATATATAATAATGTCTGTAAGTGTATGTATATGACTAACATGAAGGTCGTTAAAGAGCGTCTCAAAGGCTTATGATTATTCGGTTTAAGGTGAGCAAGTGATGGCAGGTGTTTTATATAATAAGATTATAATTTAATAATATAAGAAAATATGAATATAAAAATATAATAATACAATAATATAAGAACACAATACAATAATAAAAAAATACAATAAAATAAAAATATAATAAAATACTGCCTGAAGGCCTGTTGCTCTGGCATTAAACTAAATTGTTATTTAGAATTAATTCAATTAAATAATGCAATAAAAATAATAATACAATAATATAAATATATAATAAAATATATAATTTAAAAAATATATTTTTTAAAATTGTATATAATATATATTTTAATTTTCAAACTAAAATCTATTATTTCTTAATACCTAAAGTTCCAGAAAGTAAAATATTTTTCAAATTTGTAAATGTATCGAACTGTATCTACAATTGTTCAAAGGTATGTTTATCTTGTTCAACTATGAACATGGTATTGACAACCACCTTCTGTGGACTGCGGGAGAGCATTGGGGTATTTACGACTATCCCCAACCTAAAATCGATCCAGTATAGGGTTATACAAAAATACTAAAAAATATAGGGCAACTATGCTCAAATTACTAACCGTGAGAAAACATAGCGACAGACATAAGTTATTATATAAGAGTTTTAAATAAAAGCCGTCGCTTTTCGGAAAGACGAGAAGTTCGACATAAAATGGTGTGTCTCAATTAACTACAACTGATTCAATGCATTGATATAATTAGTATAATATATAATTTTTAATCGAAGAACAACTTAACTGATTACACAAAAATAAATATTAAAAAAATGGTCAGACCCCAACTGGAATTTCCTATAAATTTAGTTTTAGCTAGCTTAAGGAATCTAGAGTCAAAAAGTTAATACATACATATGATGGATAGATGGTATATATACTATACTATTAACTATGATATACATATGCAATCAAAACATATATCTGCAATAACTGTACTGCAGATCTAATAAATCTATTATATGCTAATATCCCATTTTCTATATTTTCAGGAGAGTTAAATAGCTCTCAATATATCCTTGACAAAAGCAAATAAATCCTATGAGTAGTTTGTTAAACGACCTTTTCTTTTCATTTATATTCTTAGCTTCGCCTGTGAAATAAATTCAGTGCAATTATTTATAATAAAAGTTTTTTGCATAATATCAGAAAGCTCTATTGTACTTTTGCCTAGCTAAACAATGAATTCAAATATAACAATATATATATATATAAATATATATACTCGTCTATATGTACATAGTCCACCCCCACATAGCTTGGTCTAAGCTCGGCTGCCTTTTCTCTTGTATATAAAAAAAATCGTGGCAACCGCAAGGCTTAACTAACCTTTTTTTTTGGCTTTGTTTTGTTTTCTTTTTTTTCCTTTTTTGTGCAGCGGCTATTGTGTTGAATTCTTTTTAGCCATTTTCGCTTTAGCCCGAGGGCTTCTAATTACTTTTGTTTCGGCCAGCGGCCAACCGCACGGACTGTGGGCCTGTCGACCGAAACTCATTGAAAACTGATGCTGTGATGAATCGTGTGCCGCTCGAATGGAATTCAGTGCGGCTTTGTGCTCGTATTTATTGAACCGCAGTCAAATGAAGTGCATGACTGTGTACCAGCAGCTGCCATTACACTGACTAATTGAGGAGCAGCAGGAAGAGCAGCAGGAGCAGCAGCAGCACCACCAGCAGCAATCTAACCACAACAGCAACAACACAAACGGTATGCTAGATGAATCAGAATTTGCTGCCAGCTTTAACAAATTCACATCACTCTCGGAACATTTTGTGCTTAGACGGCGCATTAGATGCACGAGCGACTCTCGAACATGGCGTAATTGCAGCTGCACGAGGAGGAGAAGCAGCACGCATACGCAGCGTATGACAGGCAAAAGGCATATATCACGCATACGCAGCGTATGATGAGGGGGAGGAGGAGGACGAGGAGGAGGAGGAGGAGGAGGAGGAGGAGGAGGAGGAGGAGGAGGAGGAGGAGGAGGAGGAGGAGGAGGAGGAGGAGGAGGAGGAGGAGGAGGAGGAGGAGGAGGAGGAGGAGGAGGAGGAGGAGGAGGAGGAGGAGGAGGAGGAGGAGGAGGAGGAGGAGGAGGAGGAGGAGGAGTAGGAGTAGGAGTAGGAGTAGGAGTAGGAGCAGGAGCAGGAGCTGAAAGCTGGCACCCACGCGCAATTAAGGCGACCAGCTGCCAAAAAGTTTGCAATCTGTGCGCTTTTGTCAGGACTTTTGGCACAACAATAAGTATGTATTAGCAAGTTTTCTGTAGTTTTGTGGGCTTTTGCCAGAGAGTTAGAAAGTTGAGTTCGAGCTGAGCTGAGAAATGAAACTGACGAGCTTACGCACAAGCCAAATGCGAATGAAGATTAAATAAGCCACTTGCCCAGCCCAGAGCGAAAGAGAGAAAAAGAGAGAGAGCCAGAGGAGAGAGAGAGAGACTTTAAGCAGTTGCTGCTTCAACTTTTTATACTCATTCATGAAAGTGAAAGGGGTATATATTTTTTTAAATGTCTGTCTTGCTGTCTGTCGAGAGAGACAGAGGGAGAGAGAGAGAGAGAGAGAGAGAGAGAGAGAGAGATTTAAAGCAGCTGCTGCTTTTTATGCTCATTTACGAAAGGTTTTGTGCAGTGTTCGTCTTGCTATCCGTCGAGAGAGACAGAGAGAGAGAGAAAGAGATAGAGAGTTAGAAAGAGAGATTTTAAGAAGTTGCTGCTTCAACTTTTTATACTCATTCACGAAAGTAAAATGAGTATATGGGTTTTGTGCAATGTCCGACTTGCTGTCCGTCTGTCTGTCGTTCACTATAAACGCAAGCCATTTCGATACTATTGAAGCTAGAACTAGATTAAGCTTCCACTAAAGGTAGCAAAAAACGTGTTAAATAAAATACAAAAATTCTTGCAAAAAAAAAGCAACCAAAAAAAACAAAGAGAAGCTAGTGAATGAGTATTCTGCAGTCGGTAGCGCCTTCTTCCTCTGCACATGCATAATTTTGCTTAAATTCTGTTTCCTCTTGCATTGAGAGCATTAAAAGCTGATGTGCCAACACAGCTTGAAAACAAAGGAAAGACGAAATGAAAGCATGTATTGTAGATAGATAGCTGACATCAGTTTTATGAGCAAGCTTGTCCCTTGCTTGGGAATTGCATTCAATATTGTTTATCATTTTAATAAGTAGCTATGCTCGCGCACACACATTTCAGCTATGTATTTTTAGTCTTCAAAACGCGCACGCTGGCAATCAGGCTAAAAGCATCCAAGTGAATGCTAAAAAATGCATTACGTTGCGCATCCTGCTGCACACAGAGAGATATCAAAAACCAATTTCCGCTCTGCTCTACCTAATCCCACATAACAATGAAATGACAGCGGGTGTTTATGCAAAGCAGGCCAAGAGAAGTTGTTGCCCTGACAACGTCTCAATAGCTAATAGAACAGCTCCAGCTCCAGCTCCAGCTCCAGCTAGCTAGCTAGTCAGGCAGCCAGGCAGGCAGTCATTCAGTTTAGTCGTCCAGGCAACTGCTGTCAATCGAACAAATAGCAAAAGCAGCCAAAGCAACAGAAGCAGCAGCAGCAGTAAAAAGCAATAGCAATCGAAACTTGCTTTAGTTGCCTGTAAATACAGAAAGCAAAATGTTTTGGGGTCTTAGCACTGCTTTGGATCTGTACGAGGAATACTTGAAGGCCTTTAAGCTTAAGGATGATGCCGAATCAGCAGATCAACAGCCTGATTCGCTCAATATACTCATCTGCGGTGGCGCAGATCCCAGGCATGTCATCAAAACGCTGGCCAAACGATATACTCATGCGGGTAAGCCCAAGTTGAAGATCTATTTGCTGGATGCCTGTGTGGAGATTATGGCCAGGAATATGTTGCTCTTGGGCCTGGCTCTGGAGCCACCCGAATCGTTTAGTCTGGTGTGCAAGACGCATCTGTTCATGGACATCTATGGCAATTCGCTGCTGCGTCCCAGCTCGCATCATTATGTGGCCGCCAAGGCGCGCACTTTGCTCAACATGATCTGCGATGAGGAGCAGCTGCAGCGCCTCGCTCCAATGCTCAATATCGAGGCACTCAAGTACAAGGAGCGCGATGGCTTGGAAATGGCCTTCAGCTATTGGCAGCCGCAGGATCAGGTCTACGATATACAACGCTATTGGGAGCAGCGAGTGCGAGCTCTGCTGGGAGCTCGCTACGATCATCGTGAGGGCGCCTTCGACTGGGATCTGAGCATGACGCTGAAGAGTCGCGAGGGACAGCAGATATGCTCGCAGGAATATCGCTATTGGCGGGAATCGGGCGTGGCCTTCGTCTTTCCCGAGTACGAGCACTGCAAGCCGAACAAAACATTGGCTGCGGGCCTCGTGCGCAATGGACGCACCTTTCTGCATCGCGGCTATGTGGGTGATATACAGACGGGTCCCTTTTGTGGCTTCGGGCTGCGCAGCTCGGAGGAGCGACTGCATCACTCGGTGCATGGCGACAACGACTATCGGGCCACGGACATAACCGAGCGCAATCTGCTCGAATTCTTTCACGAGCTGCAGACGCAAACAGTTTACGAGCATGACAAGGACATCTCGAGGCGCTATGGCTCCACGAAGCTGCTGATGACGCCGCTGCTCACCCACAACGAGCGCGACGCTAACGAGGGGCAGCTGAGCTATGACAAGCCCTGGCTGCCAGTGCCTGATGTCGAGGTGCACTTCATCTCGCCCATGGAGATAAAGGAACTGCAGAAGGGCGCACCACGTTGGCAGAACCACTTCGATGTCGCCTTCTTTGCCTACAACTATTATACTTTCCTGAGCAAAGAGTTCTTTGGGGCACTGCGTGAACAGGCGCTGTTTGTGCTCGAGACGAAGCTGTTGACTGTCGAGCGCACCGAGCATACGAAAAAGTTCGAGGCGACGGCTAAGGAACTCTTCAAGTCGGCGGGTTTGCGACCTTGCATCAACTATCAGGCTATCAATGCCAAAAATATGCAATTGAAATATAAGAAGACGCCCGGGGGAGCTGGCGATGATGTGGATGAGTTTCCAGAGGAGCCGGAGGAAGTGAAGGAAAAGGACATTGATGAAATGGGAGATTACGAGACTAGAAAACAAATAGAAGAGATACAAGACAAACAGACAATGCAATCAAATGAAAAGGAAATGACAATGCTCGAAATCCCAGACGAGCCACAAAGGCAGGGTTTGATAATAGAAGAGATAATAGATAAAATTCAAGAAATTCCCGGAAAGGAAACAATTGAGGAAGAGAAGGCAATACAAGAAATTAAAATAGGACAACAAATTGAGCTAATTAAAGACAATTCAATGAAGGGAAATACAACGAAAATTGATAAAGAGAAGTTACAGGAATATGAGACTGAGATACTGAAGGTAATCCAAGACGAGCCACAGAGGCAGGGCTTAAAAATAGAAGAAATAATAGATAAAATTCAAGATATTCCTGGAAAGGAATCAAAAGAGATAGAGAAGGCAATGCAAGAGATTAAAAAGGAACAACAATTTGGACTAACTATAGACAATTTAGTAAAAGGCATTACAAAGCAAATTGATCAGGTGAAGTTACAAGAATATGAGACTGAGAAACTGGATGTGCAATATAAGGTAAAAGAAGAGGGACTATTGATTCGGGAAATAACAAATGAGGCTACAAAAATATTAGTTCAAGATAACGACGAAGAGGAAACAAAACAATTCGACTCTTCACAACAATCGGATGGTAGTGAACTGGAGTTCCATGACGCTCTATCAGAGGCGCCAGTTGATGATTAATTATATTTGCATTTTAACTACATACATGAAATAGAGTTCAATAAAATTAGCCAAGCAATAGATGGATATTTACTTGTTTCGTTTCGTTGTTTTCCTTTTGCCGGTCGCCCAATTGTTTAGATCAAATTCCAATCCCTCTTTGTGTTGGCGTAGTTTTTGAGGCCTAGAAAAGCTCGTGGATTCATTGCGATTGTTTTCATACTTTAGCAAATGATCGATGCGCACGTTGAGTTGGTTAGCTCGTTTATTGAATGTCTGGCGACGCTCGAATTGCTCTGCACCCAGATCGATGACCTTGCGACGTGGCACATGCTTCAGTGCCGTATCCCAGTCGCCGGTTTTCTTCAGATCCAACATGATATTTATCATTTGATTGAGGGTAAGCGATTTGCCCGAACCCGATCCCCACTGGAGGTAGCGATCCAAAGGCAAACGAGCCATGCGCAATCCCAGGCGCTTGGCCATCGCCAGCGAAAGCGGCTCATTGTTCACGGTGTCCACCATGGCACCGATTATGTAAATATCATCTGGATTGTATGTGACCAGATCCTCGCGACAATGGGGCGTGAGATAGACCAGCTGATTTTTGGGAAACAGCTCTGTGAAGCACTGGGTATGCACATTCATGGGAAACTCTGGGTTAAGCATAGTGGGTATGAAACGCTGGAGACCCTGCATGCACCGACCCTCTAAGTTGGCATTGCAATAGTGCAGATCGAAGGGCTCGTCATTCGCGCGATTCTCTGCAAAGCTCAGCATCAGTTGCTTGGCAGCATTCGAGCATTCTCGATTGTTCATGTACGTATCATAGGAGCAGTCGAGTACCATTTTCGGAGCGAACTGCATGGCCCGGGTCAAGCGATTATTCTGCCAATGATTGATAGTTGTGTCGTAGATCCGCAGGAACATGGACGTGTGGCCCAGGCCATAGATGATGTGTGTGTTTTCCTCGCGCTCCTTGCGCAGATCAGCCAAACGACGTTCTGTGTCCTCGGCACGCTGCTCCTTCTTACGTTTCTCCGACTCCTTTTTCATTTCAATTTGCCAAAGATACGCATAGTATTTGATGCGTGCCGATTTGGTGGGAAGTGTCAGTATATGAGCCCAGTGATGATCCTTGAAGAATTCTAAGCCCGGCACACGGCGTCCCTCCTGATGTGCTATGTCGGCCTCCAGCTGCAATACCTTAAGCCTCTTGTCGCGTTGTTCTGCTGTTTCAGTTATTGTATTGTCTGGCAGGGATGTGGGCGTGGCTTGTGCAAAGGGATTTGCATATTTCTTATTTGCCGGCTCCAGCTCCGGATCTCCCAGGGCGGCATTTTCATTTGCCTTTATTGTGAATGGCGCGCATAGGCAGCGTCGCGTTTCACTTCGAGTGGCTCCATTCAACAGAAATTTAGCTGTTCGCCATTGTACAACATTTTTTAGCATGTTTTTATTATGTATTTACAAAATATACAGCGCTGGATGGAAAACTACGAGCACGCGGAACTTAAATAACTGCAACAGCTGAGCTGCATTGCTGCCAAACATCGCCACCTAAACGATGAATTATCGATATGTGTAAACGTTTGCGTTGCGCTGTGAATAGCATTGTAAAGAAGAAGCTTCACTTGCCGACAATTTTTGCGCTTGTTTCGGTTGGAAAACGTGTGTAAAAGTTGTAAAACGTATTTTAAGTAGAAGAAAACGTTTAAATATTTGTCGCGATGGCTTTGGTTTGTGCAAGTAAGTTTCGCCCACTTGCATAGTCATTACCATTTAAACTAATTAACATTTTTTTTCAGTTACAAACGAGGTACCGGAGTCGCCTGTAATCTCGCCGCACTCGGGCGCCGTTTTCGAAAGACGCGTCATTGAGAAGTTTATACTGGAGAACGGTTGCGATCCCATCAGTGGCAAGGAATTGAAGCAAGAGGAACTCATTGAAATCAAGACGCCAGCCGTCGTCAAGCCAAAGCCGCCAAGTGCTACAAGTATACCGGCAACGCTGAAAACCATGCAGGATGAGTGGGATGCACTGATGATACACTCGTTTACACAGCGCCAGCAGCTGCAGACGACACGGCAGGAGCTCTCCCATGCACTGTATCAGCATGATGCCGCCTGTCGTGTCATTGCGCGCCTCAAAAAGGAGCTAACTGCAGCGCGCGAGGCCTTGGCCACACTGAAACCTCAAGCTGGCATCGTGAATGCTCCTTCGATGATTTCGGAACCAGCACTGGCTGCCGAAGCTGGTGCTGGTGGTGCTCATCAAATGGAGCAGGCCGGCATGAGTGCCGAGGTAATACAGAAACTGCAGGACAAGGCTACAGTGCTGACACAGGAGCGCAAGAAGCGTGGACGCACTGTACCGGAGGAGTTGGTAACACCGGATCAAGTGAAGAACTTCGTGACCATTGCGTCGCGTCCTGGCCTCCACTCGGCTTCAGTGCCTGGTATTCTGGCTCTGGACATCAACAGCGCTGATCACAGCAAGATTTTGACTGGTGGCAATGATAAGAATGCCACCGTATTCAACAAGGACACTGAACAAGTTGTGGCTATACTGAAGGGTCATACCAAAAAGATCACCAAGGTCATCTATCATCCCAATGAGGATACTGTCATCACCGGCTCACCAGACATGAACATACGCATTTGGCATGTCCCCACCTCGCAGACGCAGCTCCTGTTGCGCTGCCACGAAGGACCCGTCACTGGCCTCTCGCTGCATCCCACTGGCGACTACTTGCTGTCCACCTCGTCGGACAAGCACTGGGCCTTCTCAGACATACGCACCGGACGCCTTCTCACGAAGGTCATCGACACGGCTGAGGTGGGCCTGACCACGGCTCAATTTCACCCTGATGGCTTGATCTTTGGCACAGGCACCGTCGACTCGCAAGTCAAGATCTGGGATCTGAAGGAGCAGAGCAATGTAGCCAATTTCCCTGGCCATACCGGGCCCATCTCGGGCATATCCTTCTCGGAGAACGGTTACTATCTGGCCACAGCTGCTGACGATGCTTGCGTCAAGCTCTGGGATTTGCGTAAACTGAAGAACTTCAAGACCATACAACTGGACGATGGCTATGAAGTCAAGGACCTGTGCTTTGATCAAAGCGGCACATATCTAGCCATTGCCGGCACGGATGTCAGGTGAGCGTTTAAACTTTATTTATAAGACATTATATAGAAATATATGATATTTGTTATGGGCGTGTCCTCAAACCTTGTGTTTGTTACGCAGCGCCTGTCGCAGCCGATGGTGCTTCTTAAAGTGCTCCATCCAGTTGTGCAGACGATTCTGCTTAACCAAAGCACGGCGAGACATTTCCTTTTGCTTAGCAATGCGTCGACGCACAGTCTGCTCCATGCGACGCAGTTCATCTGGCGGCACGGCATCCAGTTTACGTAGAAGTTCCTGCAAAAAGATTTGAGCTACTTAAGACTCTATAGATTTAAGGGGAGAAAATTAAAGCTACCAATGCAAATGTTTGTATTTTCTCCACTTTGGCCAGCGTTGTGTCCTGCTCATCCTTGTAGACAGCGGTGGTTTTTTTGGTTACCGGCGCACGCATATCCTCCAGTGTGCGCCACTGTTTGGATGACTTTTGTGGCGGCGTTTTGGGTGGCTCCTTCTTTGGCTGCTGCGCCTCCGGTTCGACTTTGTTTTGCATTTGCTTTAATATAACAGGCACAATGCTGTTCAACTTCAAGCTCAGTTTGCTGGAGAAGAGAAGAAAAGAATATATATTTATATATATATTACACTTGCTATAGGAACTCACTCCTTGCAATAGGACTGTTCAAAGTCAGCAAACAATTCGTGTGCTCGTTGCTGCAATGCAGCCTTACGACGTTGCAAGAACTCTGGGTCCTTGAGAAACACCACAGCACTTGCATTCCGTTTCTGTGTCTTCTCCTGCAAGACAATCAATATCAGATCTATATATATATAACATATAAATATATACAACTTACGGCCTTTTCATGAAGTATGCCAACAATATGATTTAGCAGTGCGAGATGCGTAAATCTCCTATTATAATTGGACACCTTCATGCGATTGCGTTCGTAGCCCCTGATCCAAATATCGGCATTTAAATGATTACGTTTTGCCAAGTAGGGTCGTACTACGAGCTCCATATAATCATTCACCTGCTTCACTTGCTCCAGCCCAGCTGGATGCCTTTCGCTAATCACCATATTGATTATGTGACTGGGCATCGTCAGCTTGCTGTCCAATTGCTCCGACTGCTGCTCGACAGTGTCATCAAAGTAGCTAATTAGCTTAATTAGATATTGAAAGCGTCCAAAGATCTCTTGCACCTCCATTAGCACACGCTGATGCTGTAGCTTCACCTGATTGAGCTCTTCAGCCACTTTGTTCTCCTTCAACTCCTTGAGTCTTTGTTGGGCATCCAGCATTTTCTTAAATTCAGTTGCCTTCATTTTCATCAGTGCGTCCTCGGCAAACTTGCGAAACTCTTCCGATTCTTCAAACAGTTTATTCTGATACTCCACTTCGCGTTTTTTATCCAAAAACATTTCCTGCGTGGCATAGCACATGAACTTGTTCCGTGTTATCTCGCGGAGTAATAAGATGTCACTGTAAGTGGGGGAAGAGTTGGTTAGTATGAGATAGATATAAGTAGATAGATATAGATGTATAGATAAATAGAAATATAGATGTATAGATAGATTAAAATATAGATACATAGACAGAAAAGAAAATATATATAGAAAGATAAAGATGCATAGATATAGAATAACGCACGTTTTCATGCGGAACTTTCTGGCAAGACGCTGTAGACCTGCATCCTTGATATAGTCCGGATCTATAGTGGTGACCACGCAAGGCGCACGTGGATTGGCAACTTCACCGCGCTGCAAGGAAAAGAAAACATTATTAAAACAGTCTTACTAAGTATTACTTTGAATTAAAAAAAAAAAAATCTCAAGCTTTCTCACCGCATTAAAGTCATCAATGGAGAGATTGATGGGCTTTGGTGCATCCGGCTCCAAATAGTCCTCGGGTCGTATATAATCTATGAATGTGATATATTAGAAACTATATATTATAGATATACTTATTTAAATTACCTTCATATTTGCGATAAATTTTAGTCTTAAACTTCTTCATTATTTAAACTAAGCTATTTAATGACTAAGCAAATTGTAGACGATTGTTTACTGTGTTGCTAGGGTGAAAAAAAACTTATTGATTACATTTCCATTTTTTTGCAGGGTTTACTTGTGCAAACAGTGGCAGGATCTGAAGGTATTCAATGACCATACGGCCCTCGCAACCGGCGTAAGATTTGGCAGGCATGCGCAGTATATAGCCTCCACCAGCATGGATCGTACTTTGAAGTTATATGCCATCGAATAATCAAGTTGGATTGCTTAAATTTTAGACATCGGAGCTCCCACATAGTTAGCCATAAGTTCAACATCTATATAAATTTATATGTAAACATATTTAACAACTTCCTTTTCTGCGTAAATAAACCAGACTTCTTTATTTCCGATCCAAAACTGAAAGTTTTCATATTTATAAGCTACAAAACAAGATTTTTACACTTAGATCTAGTCGAAACCGAGGACATATGGATTTTATATGTGGCTCACTAGGATGCAGAGATTTGCTTGAGCGGCCTTTCCAAATACGCCGCCAATGACATTGTCTTTTGTTTTAGCATGCCCAAGCCGACATGCTCCTTGGCATAGAGGCACAACAGCACACTGGCCACCTGCATGAGTTTCATTTAGAAAAAAAATGAGTAAACAAATACTCCCACACAAAGGGAGACACCCACCTGTGTGATGGCCACATGCCCGCACTCGCAGTCAATCAGTACAAAGGTTAAACGATCTTCACGGAATGCATTACGGCCATGTTTTTCGTAGGCAGCCCAGATATTGCTTGCAATGGCTGCAGTTATACGTGCATCCTTATCTCCATAGCCGGAATAGGCCAGCAGAGCGCCCTCTTGACTCAGCAATCTGAAAGGGTCATAAAATGTTATTAAGCTGCTACTGTGTGTATTTCACTGTACTTACAGGGTATTCTCGACGCCGCCAGTATTGGCTTGACTTAAAACTTGTGTTAAAGCTTTGGGTTTTAGCATTTTAAATCTAATTATTTGTTAAACAAGCAAACAATTTACGCCTTGAACAATGTAACATTCACCGTAAACGTTGACACAACATATGTTTGGTTAACAGCATGCAGAGATTTAAATAACATTTAATTGCTATACGAACTTATAGCTATTCAAAACAAATGTTTATCAATATTAAATATTAAATACTGCATATGCTATACTTCGAAATTGTAGATTACTATCGACCTCATAAGTAGCTTGAAATTAAAATCTTTTTACTTATTTAATAAACAATGTAATGTCTTTAATTGAACATTCACCGTAAACGACGACATTGCATATGTTCTGTTAACAGAATGGACCAGTGTTTAACAACTCAATATTTAAACAAAAACAATGCCATGGCAAAAAAAAAAAAAAAAAAAAACAAACAAATCTGTTTCATAAATAACAAACGTAGCACCAGCTTCTATATATTGTAATACTTATACTTATTGCAGAGCAGCGCTTCTGGTTGTCAAGCTATTGACTTTCGAGCTGCACTTGAAAGACCTGTATTATGACGTCATACTGATAAAACATACTTATTGGAGCTCATCGCCCCCGCTTGTCAAAATGAGAGATTACTTGAGTTTAAACTTGCACTTAATAATCCAGTATTATGACGTCATAGGTTATGATAAACCAGGTCATGGCCCTTTTGCGCAGTTCAGAGAGTGCAGCAGCAACAGTTTGGGTTATCAACCACCACCACCATTACCAATACCAAGTGAAATCTTCTCAAATGCCAATGCTTACCTGCTTTGCCCTCCTCCGTTTGTTTTTGGGGTGCATTTCGCAATGCGCATGACTCAGCCTTTAAAGGACTCAATGCAGGCGCCGAATTCATGAATTGATGTCGTCACAAATAAACTGGGTCAGCAGCGACGCAATAGATTGCAAAGGGGTTGGAGAAGGGGAGGGGAAATAACAATTACGTGTTGCGATTTAAGACGCCATAAATTATATTTTGTTACATTAAAAACGTTTATTAACTTAGAATGAACTCAAATTGTAGCCAAGTGCGGCTATAATATAAATATACATATACATATATATAGATTTGTATATATATATTATAATATCGAGCAAACTTTGTTTAAATGTTGGGCCAATGTGCCGCACTAAAGACGCAAATCTTAAATATTAAATTAAATATAACTATATATCTAAATATTATGTACACTTTAACAAAAAAAATACATTGGAAGTATGTAAATTGCTTAATTGGATAGTTTCTAGAGAACATTAGCTAAAAGGCTCTCTAAGAACTAATTGCCTCTTGGCACATACTTCCTCTATATATGAGATTGTTTGGTGTAGCCTTCAGGGGAAGTGGGTGGTGCAGGTGGTGCAGTTGGTTTGCTTGGTGTGCGTTTGTGTGAGTGAGAGGAGCAGAGCAATACTTGAAGGAATATACTGTTATTATATATTTATAGAGTTTAAGTAAATGTTTATAGGGTTTTTAATTGGTTTTTGTGCGCTGGACTCTTTGTTCTTTTGTTTTCCTTTTATTTTTGTTATTCCGGTTATTGTTCGTAAGATTTATCCCATAGAAATTCGCCTCCTGCCTAAACTAAACTATATTTACGTCTTATTTACATGCTAAATAAAACATGTTTCGCCTTCCACTCGACTTCACGAAATATCAAAATACACATTATGTATATATAAATATAAATGTTCTTCGCATTCGATCACAGCGCGCGCTCACAAAACTAAAAATTGTTTTTTTTTTTTTTTTATGTTTAACTTGCATTTTTGTTTTTTTGATCAGATTTGAACCAAAAAACGAAATATAACTCCACCACAGGGACAATCACTCACGCCATAATCTCAATTCACAACTTTATTTTGTTTGGGCAGGGATTGGGATTTAAAGCTCAATTCGCTGAAGCTAGCCAATTATTGCATTTGGGATCGGGCACGTTTCGGAATTGAGTACAACGATGTCATTATAGTCGAGCCCGGTTCACCCTTTTCCGTTAAAACGCGTTGTGGCGGCAGGCGTTCCGTAAAGCTTTTGGGTATGCCAGCACTTAGCAGAGCCTTGCGATCATACAGATCTAAATTATCATTATAGTAGGTGATGGCATCCCAGCAGATTTCACTTAACTTTGGTATGGTCATCCACATTTTGTAGAGATCATTGCGACGCTTCAAGGTCTCCTTATCGTTGTACTCGATACCCCCAAAGATGTACATGCAGCCGTTGTCCGAATGGGCGGCCGAGTGGAAATACAGCGCACGAGGCAAACTGGCCGTCTGTATGATGGACCACTGTTTGGTGCGCAAATTCAGCTTCCAGATGTCTGAGAAATAGGTCGAAAAGTCGCCCTACAAACAGAGACAGAAATATTAGCTATATTTGTATATTATTTGAATGCTTCAACGCCTTCTCTCACCTGCAGTCCACCAGTGATAAAAGCCTCAATGTCGCCATTGGATGACTGGTGCTGCACACAGGAGAAGCATTTGCGCGGTCTCGGGTAGCCCTTATCGTTTTCGCTCCATGCTACGCTGCTTCGATCCGGCAGCGTATCAAAGTAATCCCAGCTATTCGCATCCAGATTGTAGGCCGGTATACGCTGCAGATCATATACCGAATTCGAGGTGCCGCCGCCCAGCACAAAGATATGCTTGCCATCGTAGACGACCTCATGGCGATAGCGTCCCTCCGGATCGTCGCGCATCTCTGGCCGGCAGATATAGACATTCTCCCACACCTTGGTGCGCAAGTCCAAGCGATAAACATCACAGGAATAATCGAAGCCCGTCGTACCGCCAATTGTATACAAATAATGCTTATGTATAACAATGCCTGGTCCATACTGTGCCGTGGGCAGATCTCCACTGACTTTCAAGCGTTCGACGCTTGCGTTGCCATCCTTCGTGCGATACACGTAGCAATCATTCGAACAGGACTCACCAAAGGGATACCCAGTACCACCATGCGACTGCAAGTAGAGCAAACATTACAAATTTAGTTTTATCCAAAAAGCATTTCAGTTAAAGCGGAAACAAATGTAAAGCTGCTGCGGCTGCTTCTGCATTCAATTAAGAGATGAAGCATGCAACAAAGAAACTGCATGCTTATCAATAGCTGAGAAGCGCATAGAGGGGCAGCAAAGAGAAACGAATAGCGGGGCAGCAAAGAGAGAGGGGGGAGCGGCGATAAGCGGAAACATGTGTATGCTTTATGTATTACATGAAGGTATCTTTATTCTCTTGAGAGATGATATACATACATACATATACACACACATACATATAAATATACAATAAACGAAAGCGGGCCTCAATGTTTATCTGATTAACTTTCTAATTAAAACTAATTGTGCACTCGCCGTTTGGGCAGTGCAACCAGCATAAAGTCGACAAAACAAAATCTCAAATGCTGAAGAGTCTACTCAAATATGCCTCAACAAAAGGGGCCTAATTAATGTACAAAACTCTACAATATACTATATATATACTGCCAATACAATGACTTGCGAATGACTAGAGAAATGGAAATGTGGAGAGCTCAAAATTTTTGGAGAGAATCAGTCAATCAGCTTCCAGCCAGCTGCACCCGTTACATTGCATGCACTATATAGAGAGCTTGACCTTCAGCGAGAGAGACAGAGAATGGGGAAGTGTGTGAGACGAAACTAATGCGAGTACGCCTAATGCGTATGTACATATACTACATACATACATACATATATTCGCTCTGTATGACTGTTGCTTAAGCATAGATATTTTCTTGTAGACATTGAAAGTTTCGGATTTATGTAATGCAGATATGTCTTGTATATGTACATATGTACATAGTTAGGTCTAGGTTTTACTATATACATACATACATAAATATTTTGTATTTTATTATTATTAATTTTTTTTTTATATATATTAATTTTTTTTTTTTTTTTTTGCAAGGGAATATTTTAAAGCTCAGATTAGAAAAGCTCTACAATGAAAATCTCTGTAATATGTAATTTCGATTGGTATGTATTATTTTGATTTATTTGCAAAGGAATATTTTTAATGGTTTGGATAGGTAGGCTCTACTGTATACATTTGTATATCTGTCTTAAGACTGGTTAAACAGACGAAACCAATATATTTCTTTGCCCTTTATAAAGCAACTATGTTTCAGTTATATAATTATAAACAAAAACATATACATATGTATACCCACACACGTACATATATTTATGTATAGTAAAGTTATATATTTATTATAATTAGGCCTCTCTCTTATTTTTGATTGTCTCTCCAGTGTTAGTGCGCAACGGAAAATTGAATTTGGGCCACTTAAGTGCCCAGGTGAATGCTGGTGGGGATGCTGAAGTTGAATTATACGGTAAACCTAGTAAAAGTCACAGCCACAAGACAATCAGACGCCATAGAAATATATGTATTACATACATACATACGTTAAAAAACCACGTCAAAAGAAAAAGCGCGCGCAAGCCACAGCCTCATGAAGTGGAGCCAAATGCTTGAAGTGGGGGAAGGGGCTTTTCATAGTAGCCAAAGAGAGGGGGGCGATGACAGTGGGAAAACCTGGTAAACAAGTTGTTGCATGCAGCAGCAGCAGCAGTAGCATAAACAACAACTGCGTAGTTGCCAAGAGGGATGAGCTACAGGCGTTGGGCATGCGCATAAAAGAGATAGCAACATAAGCAGCGGACAGCGCGCAGCTGTTTGGCTTTTATTACATGTACGTTCATATGTATGTATGCATGTATGTGTGTATTTATTTTTTGTTAGCGGTGGGGGCGAGGGACAATCGAATGTTTAGAATGCATAAACAAAGCGAGTGCGGATAAGCAAAAGCGAGCCAAGCAAGACAAGCAGACAAGGCAGACAGTGGACTAGCAACGTGTAGCGTTGTGTGTCGGGCGTGGCATTGAGCCCAGGCTGAGGTAGCGACGTTGACGTCGACGTCGATCGGATCGGCGCCCAGCGATGCGACGAATGCAAATTATGTCGCACGATAACGATTATGTTTTGCTGTTTGCTTTTGTGCCAAACTAAAACAAGTTTAGCGATGTGTGTGTGAGGGGGCGAAATGCCACCACTAACAACAACAGTTGCGTTAGTTTTTATAAATACACAAACACATACACACATAGACACACACACACACACATGCACAAAGCTTCATCTATTTTTGTACACTGCACCCATTGGAAATGAATAATTCGCAGTTGTTCGTAGGTAAACATTCAATATCTATTCGCATGCTAGACTGAAAGAGCAACTGTTAGTCGACTTAGAAACTTGTGCTCTCTCACTCTCTCTCTCTCTCTCTCTCTGCTTGAATCTCTGTGGGCACAGATAAAACATTTCTATTGCAATACTCACAATAAGCACATCGTTGTGAATGGCAAGCGCATTGGAAGCTAGCTCAGTGGGCATATTGCTGGCGTTGTCCGCATTCAGTTCCAGTGTCCAGTGATTTGTGGCGAAATTGTAGCTCCAGAGCTCCTGGAAGAGCAGACACCTGCCGCGCCGGGCGGCCGTCAGTGCACTGCGCGGATTATAGCCACCCAGCGAATAGAGATGCGATTTGGATGCAATAATGCGATGGCCACTGCGTCCCAGCGGAAAGCCACCAATGCAGTGTTTATCCTTAAACTGGCACTTGATCAAACGCGCTGGCTGGAAGCTGTACATTGGTCGCGTTGACTGTGGTATGATGGGCTCAAATGGTCCCAGACCGACGTTCGATGTGGTTGTGGACATTTCGCTCTCATCGTTCGATGTGGTCCAATCGTTGTCGGAATACATTTCCTCCAATTCGGGATCAGATTCATCTTCGTCGCTGACATCGTTCTCGTCGTCATCGACATCGCCCTCCTCGTCATCGAGATCAATGTCGTCGTCAGCATCCTCGTTTTCCACATCGCTGGCATCCATTGGCTCGTCTGCAACAACTGCATTGATTATGGCAAATTCGGCCTGGTTCTGATCCAGTTGTTGTTGATCCTGCTGATGTTGTTGTTCTGGCGCCTCTGGCGCCTCGTCTTGGATTTCTTGTTCCATTACGTTGTTATTGTTGTTGTTGTTATTGTTATGGAGCTGCGGCTGCTCCGGGCGATTGATCGCTCGGCGACACCAATTATTGAGTAGTTTGGCGACAAACACAACGAATGTCCAAGTCCAACTATGACGCAGCGTATGTAAAATGATGCTTTTGAGTTTGTACAGATTGAATATGTGCATAACAATTTGTATTACAACCTTAATTCAATAACGAACAATTTTTTATTCTAATATTTTATCTATGACACTCGCTCAACGGCAGCTCAATGAAAATAACGAAATTTTGACTGAAAATTTGTGTTCCTTATTGGGGGAGCCTAAAAACAGAAATCGACCACGACGACCTGCACAGCTGGCTGGGGGCTCTCTCTCTTTCACTCTCTTTCTCTCTCTCTCTCTTTATTACTCTGCTGTTGCTATTATTGTTGTTGTTGTAGCTGTTGTTGTTGTCGTTGCTGTCATGTTGCTCTCACTCGCGCTCACACATGTTACGTTATGTATATATAGGTATGTCTGTATGTATTTTGTATGATTGTGAATGTTGAAAAATTTACGCACTACACAAACACACAGTTTTTTGCTAAATATTTGTAAAAATCTCCAGGCAGATTACGCAAAGAATTTCCTTTATTTAGTTGGTTCACTCTTTTGTTTTTGTTGTTGATGTTATTGCACATATGATTATGCTTAAGCACTGCACACACACGACATTTCAGCTGCAGTTCAAGTAACACAATAAAATCCAAAATATATCGAAAGACAGATTGCGTTCTAAATTTGACCCCAAAAATACCAACATATTGATATTATAGTCAAAAAGCTGCTAACTTGTTTTTTTTTAATTTGACACAATGTTATTTACACCTGATATGGTAGCTCTATTTTGATGTACTGTAGTTTCTACAATATTATCAAAAACAATAAATAAAAATAATTTAATAAATTCAAGGTGATTTATAAATATAAATGTAACAATATACTGTGTAATTTAATTCTAATAGCTCAATATTTTAACATTGGAACTAATTTAAAAGCTTATTCAAATTAACAGTTGCTATAATAGACAAAATAGTAATAAATAATTATAATTATAATAATTAATAGCGAAAACTTAAAATGGTTTATTTATAAAAAGTAGACGGTACTTTTGTTTTTCTGTTTCACAAGCGAAAATCTCATTGACTCTTTTAAAAAAAAACAAAAAAACTTATCGATAACAGAACAAAGCTGTTGTCCTCAATAACAAGGCATCTGTTAAATTTAAATTTGATCATAAATTGTTATCTACACTGAAAATAATTTAATTATATTTATTTTTTTATTATTATTATTATTATTATTATTTTTTTGTCAATGAAAGACTTACGTCTTCTATTTGTGTCTATTTTGTAGTGGACTGGCTTTGTTAATAACAAAATAAACAAATCGAATTTCTTTTGTAAAGGTGCTCACGATTGCGACTTCTGTTAACTTGAAAGTGTGACGTCACATTTTAGAAAACATGCGCGCGCATTGATCATTCTATGTATGTTAAGCCCGAAAACGTCACAAAAAATATGTTCGTTAACATTACAACTAACAGAACCTCTGTTTGCGTAACCTAGAGTCTTTATAGGAGAGGGATACATTTCGGCGTATAAAGTGTGCTAGGTGCTCGTCAAGTTACGTTAGTTTTGCTTTAAATCGAAAACGCGCAAGATGATGTTCTATCACAGGATTTCTAAACTTTGATATCTATAAATTCGGATGTGGTTTATTACGAATTCAGTTGTTGACCACGAGGTCGTCGGGTGTCGTTTTACCCAAGTTAAATCGCTTAGTGTAAATTGTCGACAATAATTCCAATTTCCCTGGATAATTCAATTGTTTCTGTAATGCCCACGTCTTTTCTGAACCATTAGACATGTCCAACAGCGCAATAGTCAGAGGATTTTCAACTGTCAGCAAGTAACAGCGGTAATAGAACAAAATCAACCAAATTAAATGGCTGTAGAAAGAACGCAATTGCTTCATTCTATATGAAAAATTTGTACGTATTATTGCGATGATTTTGCAGTCCACAGAGGCCATTTGTACTCTAACCTAAAAGCACGTGCACTCAAACGGAGAGCGTGGAAAAGAGAGAGAGAAAGTGAAGAGTACGGTGGAAAGTACAGCAAGGATTCACACTCAGTTGGATACATTTGACGTGAACAGCTGTTGCTGTTGCGCCTTTTAACCATGGCAACAACAGCCGACCAAGTGATGGCACCTGCCCTGGGCCCGACCACCAATGGCCAACAATCGAAGCTGAGTGTCGGACCTAAATTGCAACCGAACTGCACGACCTTAAACTCAGAATCCAATCCAAAAAAGAAAAAGGAGCAGAAGCAGCATCAATTGGAGAATATTGTGAAAGCACCTCTTCTCAAGCCAAATGAAATGTCCAATCTAAAAACGAAATTGGGATCTGTGCCCAGTGCAAGGGAAACTCGTGTATATAAAATAGTTCTAACTGGCGGTAAGTGAAAACCTTTTCTATATTTTCTGTATCTGTGGCTGTATCTCTGTATCTGTTTGTTTACGATATGTGTACATATAAATATGTATGTCAAGGTCGCCAGGACTCTGTTGTTGGGGTAGTTTCCTCTTTCAATTCGCCTGCGCAGCTACCCACACCAAAGATTCAAAAGTTAGGTTTTTTTTCAAAAATTTCAATTAGCGGTTTCACTTTTTTGATATGTAAATGCAGTAATTTATTAAACGCGTTTATGGCTTCTGTGTGTTCTACCGGTGTTTTTTCTTTTCTTTTTACAATTTACATATGTTAATCTCTACTTCACATAAGCGCGCCAAAAAAAACCCCGTTTGTAGTGCCACGAAAGCAAGAACAGCTATCAAAAAATTGGCGCGTGGGGCGCTCAATCAATTAATTTGGTTCATAATAGTTTTGATTAAACATACTTACATAAAGGTATATAAGTGATTGTTTATTTATATACAAACACATATATACGGCCTCGCTCGTATCATTTCCGTTTTGTCTAATCAAATACGCAAAATAAAAACAAAACAATAAGTGCACTTAAAACTTTGAGACTATCGACAATTATCGATGGCGCAGCAAAACAGCTGTTTATAAAGAAATTGCGTCAAATGTGATATTGATAACTTATCTGAATAGCAATCATAAATTATCAAAGTCCGGTTTAAAAGTTCTTTTGCACTCTCAATATACCGCATTAGTTAAGGAAAACAAACAGAAGACAGTAAAATCTTGAAAGTTCAGCTTGTAATCGACACTCAAAATCTCAGCAACATTTATGTAAATATGAACCATTTGATAATTGAAGTTGAGCTCAATTATCGATAGCAACACAAATATGGCTCCAGCTCATATTGTTCATGTAAAAGTAGATCTTTCTGTGTTTGCAGTCTTAAGCTTGGCCAAACGCAATATCGATAGCTTAAAAGGGGGATGAGCGGGAATAATTGTAATTAATTTACATTGTAATCGATATTTAAGTGCTTTATATAAATTTCAATAAAAACTTATCGACAGGGTTCAAGCCTCATCAATGAGTTCAATTCACAATCTGTATCGCCCATAAATTCCTATAGTTCAAATCAATTGAAATTTACATTTAATTTCCTCATCGCTGCACACAAGCGACAGCTGCAACAATTTTAATTGCACAGTCAGGGCCAGGCTATGCAATAATAATTGAGACGAAAGCTATTCAAGTGTATTAATTCACTTTTTTTTGTATTTCGTTATTATTTTATTCGACAGGTCCATGCGGTGGCAAAACAACAGGCCAGAGTCGTCTATGCACGTTCTTTGAGAATCTGGGATGGAGGGTGAGTTTCGATCAGCTAGAAATTTAAGCAATTATTTTTTAGATCTAAGGCTGAATACAAAATTAAATATTATATATATACTGGGTTTTTACCTGCGGCAGTTGTAAGTACTGCTATATGGTATATATACAAAATAAATACATACATATATATACAATTGTATATATGTTTCGTTGTTATCATGCTATGAAAATAATGCTGTAGCAATTGCAAAAAATAGGTTTAAAAATCTATACAAAAAATACAAATTCGCTACTCGAAACAAAGCAATGAGCATGTTAAATATTTTCAGGTATTCCGCGTGCCTGAAACGGCGACAGTTTTACTCAGGTAAATGCATCAATCAACACAAACGAACCCAAAAAATAAAAAGAAATTGAAAAAACTATTTAGATCAAAAAATAAATAAAGTAAAAGAATACAGCCAGAGGCAAAGTGAGATAGCCGGATAGTCCAGACGGCAGTCGTTTGAACGCACTCTCAAATATCTATGAAATTGATATATTTATGACCGTGTCTGTCCGAGCTGTCCCTCTTTGCTTATGTTTATTTGTTTGTGCGGCATTCAAGAAGTAAACGATTTGATTTGATTGCGTTCCTTAACTATTTGCCTTGCATAATATATACATATACAATACGATATTTAAATATATAATACAAAAATATATATTTACTTTTATCTTTATCTCAAGCTTACCTTCTTTTAAACTTCTCTCTTTTAAATAATTAAAATTAAATATAAATTTAAATGTAGTCTTTATACGCGTAGAGTCTTCTCTTGAGACATATCAAAGATTTTGCTTTACTCATCCTTCTATTTACCTCTTTTATCTCTCCCCTTTACTAAAAAACTCTAGCGGAGGCGTCAAATTCTCAGATCTAACCGAAGATGAGGGTAAGTTCTAGAAGAGAAGAAACGAGGCGGTTCGAGATTTTACCTTTGCAAGCATATTTCCATATCTAAGAACAACCAAACAAAACTCTCACAAATAACCTTTAATCTGTAAACTTAAACCTTAAGATATTGCTAGATTTAGATAAGTTTAGTTTTTGCTGTTTTATCATTTAAGATATTTTTGTGGTCATATAATGAGAACTCAAGAATTTTCAATGTCTGTAGCATTTATTTGTTTCTTGGGAGGATTGTCAAGTTCGTTTTTTTTTTTTTTTTAACACAAAAATAAAACAAAAATATTTACTTGAAAAGCACAGAAGAACACATTCGACTATATGCTTTATATCTATATATACATATACATATATATTTATATATATATACATTTAGTCTTATATCAGTGTTTATATTTGTGTACAGCCTCCCACAAAGCGTATTTTTTGAATATCTACAGCAACAGCGACTAGCTCAGCTGCCAGCCAGAAAGTATATAATCTATAACAGGGTACAGTCGCTATAGACGATATAGTCTATGTGGACAGTATAATCTTTGTACTCTATAATATAGACTGTATAATGTACAGACAATATAGTCTATATATTCCAAATATATGTCTATATATAGTCTATATTATTAATATGCTCTATAAAGCTATATAGTCTATATACTAAATAATTTACATACTATATAAACTATATATGCTCGATGTACTATAATCTATGAACTATTATATAGTATATACCCTAAAGACTAGATAGTCTCTATACTCTATATGCTTCTTGTTTTTGTCAATAGTGGGCGTCACTGTCCGCCCCTCTTTTTGAATGTCACGTCTTCAATAAAGGTTCATTTATGTAATTCTCTTGAACGTTATTCAAAAGAAACAAAGAAGAAAGACAGAGACAGAAATATGCACTAATATATATATATATATAAATACGTTGTATATCAAGAAGTCGATAAATAATGTCCGTGAATCCTTAAGAATGTGCGTGTCTAGCTGACATTTGTATAACGATTTTCGAAACTAATTTGTCAATTGCGTAATTAGACATGTGATGGGCCTTTTTTATAACGTCTACCCTGTAAATGAAATAATTTTGGAAGGGCTTTCCGATGACCGTATTCTTATACAATGTTGTTTACTTTCAGTTTCAAGGAAAGAGGTTCAACATTTAAGGGAGAATGAATTCTAAACTTTTATGAATATTAAACACTGTCATATATCAAATATGGAACTCCTATTAATATTTCTATTTCGAGATCAGACTATGTATAGGAAATAATGTGAATGCGTATATATGTAGGTTCTTGATGGTTCATAAGAGTCGGTTGTATATATACCCATTCCTATATAGTATAGTTAAGAAATCTTCAGAAAAGCTCATATTACTCTATATATATATATATATATATATATATATATATATATATATATATATATATATATATATATAATCCAAAAAATCAATACAAATTTCTTTATATACCAAGCATCCAGGAAACGATTACTAGTTTTCTATACTCTTCAAATTCATAAGGGTCAATCTATATAATATATGTCCAGTGTCTAGAAATTGAATATGAGGAAACTATTGAGAAACTATGTATTATTTCTATATATATGCATATAGAGTAGTAGATCTTCGAATATCTGTAAAAGAGTTAAAGAGAACAGGGTGGTTTCCCAGTCAAGCACCAATAACTGGCACAATTGTCTTTGTTGTTTGCAGTTTCAAGTTTAAACCAACAAAAAATTAAGTGATTACGAAAGTCAACTCTTAATGAGTTAATGGCCTGACTTATAAAGTTATAAATACATAAAAAATATAAGAATTAATCTGCTTTTGGTCACGAGTATAAATATCGGTTGACATGCGATGCAATCGAATTGTTTATATAGTATAGTATTTATAGACTAGATAGGAATTGATTGTTGGCTTATATATTATTATTTTTTTGTTTTTGTTTGTTTTTTTAATTTTGATATTGCGACATTGATAAATTCGTATCGAAAACACCCGCACACAGACCCGCTCACGCCAAGCACCTTCGTTCACAAAGAGCTGCCTTTTGCTGCACCGGAGCACAGCATGATCGATCTGACTGCATCCTGTCCACGTTGCCTGGCCAAGGCTGCCTCCAAGACCTATGGCAGCGAAGGTGAGAGACAAACAGAACCACAACAAAAAAAAAAAACAAAAAAAAGATAACAAACAGTTTTCAAATAATTCAAATGTTTTTTTCGCTACAAACTTCATCAACTGTTTCGCTCTGTCTATATCAAGTGGTTGTGTGTGCGCCTGTGTGTGCGTGTGTTATCTTGACAACAGCACTATCTTAAACAGATTTGTTGTCTCTGTATATATATATTTATATATATATATCACCTGTCTGATCCGATGAACTATATCTTTAGTTGCGTTTGCTTTGCCAACAATTCTTGTTGATTTGACATATTTTTTCCCCTCTATAGTTTATTGATTTTTGTTCTAACAAATTCAGCTTATGTAAACATTCTCATGACGTCTATATATACACATATCACATCATATCGTATCATAATAATATAGAAAATATGATATGATACATTTTTATGTTTATTTGTTTATTACTGCTTTGAGTTGTGTTTGTGTTCTCTAACAAAACCGTCAACTAATGTCTCTAATATCATTTATATATCTCGATTAATATATATGTATGTACATGTGTATATATCTTATATATATCATATATATATTATATATACATATATAGCTTATATGTTTAGCTTTTTTAACATTTTCAGTTTTTGAAAGACATTTTCTAAGCGTTTTCGTACGAATTCTTAAATGGGACATTTATATTTAGACGCACATCTAGTACGCAGATTTCTGTCTACAGAGATGAAATATATATGCATATATATATCTAGAGATCACGCTGCTGTTACCGTCAGTTTTAGCTGCTGACTAGCACGTGTCTTTATGAATAAGCGATCATTAGATCATTTTAATAGCTAAACCATTTTTATAGCTGAGAAGAATAAATTTTAAAAAATATTACAGAAAAAAACTATAAATAAATTTTAATTTTAAATATTATATACATTTATATATAACATAAAGTATCAGCTGTTAATAGCCAAGAGCTTAATAATTGTAAAAAAAAAAGGCTTTTGCTGGAGTACCCCTAGTATATGTACCTGCATGCATACGCACGCAGAGAGAGTCTGTTAAACAACAATTAAAGCCCATTTAATAAATGTTAATTGCAGCTGTTAAATGAGTATACTAAAAACAAGTCAGAATGAATGTCTAAAACATACCCTGTAGTGCCATTGAGGCAAAAAAAAAAAAAAAAATACAGAAAGTAGGGAAGTTATTCAATTATATGGGGGCAACTTGAGGTAATACACTGAATATAGAGTGTTTTCCTTTTATTTATATATTAATTTACTAAGTGTGGTTATCAAAATGCACGCAATATGTTTAAATATAAGATAAGTTTGTTATCGATTTTTATATAATTAAAGAAAATGGAAACATATATCGATATCTTAAGACAAACTTGAACTGCGTGTACAATATATACATGTGTGATATCTAGAGTCTAGAATCTAGACTCAAGTTCGGAAATACTTTGAGATTGAAGTGAACAAATAGATAAGCTGATGGATGGAAGAATAGATAGCAAGGCAGAGGGATGGAAAGACACTCTGGGCAGGCGGACAGACAAAGGGAGAGATGGATAGACGAATATACAAACAGACAGACTATCAGACGGATAGATAAGTAGGCAGCCGGATGGGATGGACAGACAGATATATAGACTATCAAATTGATAGATAGCGGGACGCACAGACAGTCGGGCGGACAAATAGACCAAAGAGCAGCAACAGTTGAACAGAGATAAATAGACTATGCTATTATACGATACTGCCTACTGGGTGTTGCATTCTATTCCAGGGTATGCAAAAACAATAGACGTCAGTTTAGCTTTTGTTTTGGTCTAGGCCACCTGTTTCATTTCCCAGTTGCGCAGCAATTTTCATTAACAAAACAAAATGATTTACTTATTTATCCAATATACTGACTCATATGTGTATAGTACCTGCACATAGTAAAATCTCTAACCAAAATGGAATTTATCGTCAACAGCATCACGTGCCAAAAAAAAAAATAAAAATAAATAAAAATAGAAACTATATACATTTGTATATGTCCGTCCGGTCACTCACTCACTCACTCTCTGCCTCTCTCTTCTCTATCTTTCTTTCACTCCCTCTCTCACTCTCTTCGCATTCGGGCGTTAATCAATGCGTTTATTCAGTTTTGAGCTTGATTATAAATCAGAGTCGCAGATTCAGATACTTCTGGTTCTAGTCAGCATTTAGTTTACTTTATTTTTTTCTCTTTTTATTGCCTAAATTGATGGCCAAATGAATTTGTTTATCAATTCAATTCTGTTTGGACGTTAGCCATCAAATTTGCATACGTTTTGCAGCTTTATTGGATATTCAAATGTAACCTAGCTAATTATATAATTATATATGTAGCGCCAAAGGAACTAGTTTGCATACGATTCCAAAGAAATAATTCTAAAGAAATTTCGAATAGTTTCAATCGGTTGCGGCGTAGTAAAATGAATGAATGTATATTTGTATATATATATATATATATATATATATATATATATATATATATATACTCTATGAGTATATCCATTTGTATTTGGCTATTTGCATCAGCTGCTTATATCATCGTTTGCTAATTGAATTAGCTAGAAACAAAAGCGAAATTGCGCGAAAACCCAAACACAGCCAAACGCCCACCCAACACTCCCCCATTTTCCTCTTTCATTTATTTTGTTTCCATTCCATTCCAATCAATGTTATCGATCAATTTCGGAATTCGTTCCGTCGCATTATGCACACAGCGTACCTAATTCAAGTTCAATGCAAAAGGAATCCGACTTTTCAATGTCACTTCACGAACGAGTGCAACAAGTGTCAACTGGGAGTGGGCGTGGCGCGGGGGTTTTCTCTGTCTCTTTTTGCTGACATAAGAGCACATGCAAATGATAACAATAACAATCAAATAGTTTTATCTACACACTGGCTCGATGATTTAATACCCTCTGACTTATGCTTGGTAACAGTACATTCACTTTGAATTACTCATTTTATTGTGGTATCTATATATATATGTATGATAGACATGTGACATAATGCATGACTTGTTGTGTATACATATATGTATTTATATATATATGCCCTATCGTTAGGGGTATGTACTGAGTGAGAAGCTGCAAAAGTTTGCATGCTTTTTTTTTTCGTTATCGTCTCAGAAATTTCTCTTCAAGGTCGAGGTCTTTTATGTACTGCGCTTTATCGTTATTTATTTCTATTGCTGTAAATAGCTTTTCACAATTTACTGTAAAGAGGAAATGCATAGAAAACAAATAAAATTAAAAAAAAAAAAAAAAATATATATATATATATATATATATATATATATATATATATATATATATATGTATCTAATTTCTAGTCTGAAATCTTTTGCTCTTTTAGACTATGCTTTCACTAAGAAGTTTTTAAAATACATTTTTGATCCTAAAATGTATTTTTTTCAGTATATTATAATATAATTGGAAAGCATCAGAGCTTCTTTTTGGTGCTTAAATTTAAAAAAAAAAAAAAAAATTGAAAATAATATGAAATTTACTTCACTCCACTCATTTTAAAGAAAATGTAGATTTTTAGTTGTTTACGTTTAATTTTTTTGGTTAGTAAACGTTCAATGACTCAGTTATATATATACAGATATATTATGTACGATTATGAAATTACTTATAATACAATAGTTCTATAAAGTAAACTCCACAAGCAGTAATTACCCCTGCTCATTAATGGCGTACTCTTTGTTCATATTGATTAGAGTTGAGCTGTATTCAAATGATGTCAATGCGCGCGTATTATTCAATATATACAATATATATGAATAATCACACGATGATCGCATAACACACACAATTTTACGCAATATACAGCACGGTCCAGTTGTTTAGTAACAGCTACAAGGCCTTGGCATTGAGTTAGTTCTCTTTTTACTTAGAGGGGAGTGAACTTTGCTATGTTTTGACACACATATACATACATAAACACACACACACACACATAAACACACATTCAATTAGTGTTTTATATATATATCGTTATCATCTCTAAACAGTTGAGAGCATTGTGTTATAAATTGTTGCTGCTTGATATTTATTTAATTGCTCACTCAATTGGTTACTTGAATCGTTAGACCTTACTCCCAACTCCCTTTAAATAAACTTCCGCTCTGATAATCAATTCCTTTTATTGAACTTGCTTGCAAATGTATTAGTTCAACAATAAATGCCTTTATTGAAAACATACCTTTCTTTCACTCTCAATTGCAGCTTATAAGTTTCAGGAGAACTTGATCCGCACCATGGTGCAAATTGAGAATACCTATTTTGAACTGGGCAATTCGAATACGCGCAACTGTTTGATCATCTGCGATCGTGGTGTCATGGATGCCAGCGCATGTAAGTGGCCAAAAGCCAATCCAAATTCTTTTATCTATACTTCAACTCAAGCTTTCGTTTACTCCTTTCAGATATCTCCAAGGACAAGTGGGAGAAAATGATGGCAAGCAATAAATGGAATCCCGTTGAGATGCGCGACAATCGCTATAATCAAATCTTGCATCTGGTCTCAGCTGCCAATGGCGCTGAGGACTTCTACTCCACAGAGGTGAGGCACGCAAATTGCACTCTATATATGATAAGTTTCAAGTCTTTTCCTTGGCTCAAACTTTGATCAATAAAAAATGTGTTTTGTTTTTAAATTAAAGAAAAGAAAGCGCATTTACCAGGTATAAAATGATTAAAGCATATTGAGTAGATGTTGAAAGCTGCTCGAAAGCTGAGTTCAATTAAGCTTGATGTGAAAAGCTATGTAAAGTGTAAAGGCAATGAAGAGCTTACAGCTAAGCTAAGCAATTTGAAATTTGTACTTTCAAAGCAGAGCTAGTAACTGTTTCTATTTAGTTTAACAGCTTTATCTAGTGCAACATTCCATGAGCTTTTATTAGATTAAATATAAAGATTTTAATTTTTAGGAACTTAACGATTTCATTATTTATGAAAATTCGAAGCAAATTCTTTATCAAGTTAAACTTTAACACTTAGATATTTCGTGTACTTTTAACGCTTTCATATGATTGAATAAGAGCGGAAAGCAGAGTCCACAAATGATAACGTTTTAGCAGCTTTGATACAATTGAATTTACTGTTTAAAAGCAAAGTAAAGATTACAGCTAAACAAGCTTTATAATGTAGTTGACAAACAGTTGGTTGAAGATGAAGCAGAGCTTGAAGTAAAAAATTTGTTTTTAATATTGTAAGAGCTAATCACTGAAAGCTTTTATACACTTGAAAAACTTTCATGTGATTAATTGCATGTTTTCAAAATCAAAGTAGTACTGCTGCTAAATCTGTAGCATTATATGTCGTTGGGTCTTCTCTTAAAGCTTTAATGTGCTTTTTATATAAGTACTGGTCTTTGCCCGTTTAAGCTAGGGATTTTGCTGGAGAACTTATTGCTTGTTGATGTCTTACATCTAGGTAGCCTAAATAAGCTCCACTAAATTAAACTTCAAGTAAATGCCCATCTACATAAGCTAATCTCTACTACTTCTTGCAGGATCACGCCTGTCGCTCTGAGGGCGTTGAGCTGGCCCGTGAGCTGGACTACAAGTCGGCCGCCGCCTGGGTGGGCCATCCCTATTTCGATGTGATAGATAACTCCACCAATTTTGAGACGAAAATGAATCGCATGATTGAATCCGTGTGCCAAAAGCTGGGCATCGATACGCGCGACCGTCTTCAAGCCACCTCAAGGAAGCTCAAATTCTTGGGTCTGTATTTCGCTAAGATTTTCTTGTAACTCCCATATATTGATTGCCATTGTTATATATAATTACAGTTAAGGGTCTGCCACCTGATAGCGTATTCCCGGCGTTCCAAGACTTCGACGTCGAGCATCATTACCTGCTGTCGGGTGGACCCAAAGTGCAGGCGCGTCTACGCAAACGTGGTCAGAAGAATCACTGGAGCTATATACATACGCAGCGTCGTCCCGACATAAATAACCAGGAGCGCATCGAGGTGAAGACCCAGCTAACGCATCGTGACTACATGAATTTGCTGGCCCAGGTGGATAATGCGCACTTTCCCATCTATAAGACGCGTCGCTGCTTTTTGATAAACAATCAATATTTCCAACTGGATATCTACAAGGAGCCATGTCATCCACGGTAGGTTGACAGACAATTCACCTCATTTTAGGAGATCTCATTTAAGTAATGTCTTAACCTTTAATAGCTGCAAAAACTTGGTACTTTTGGAGACGTACTCCTCGTTGTCCGGCGATGCGCTACAGAAATGTATGCCCACCTTTTTGAATATTGAGAAGGAGGTTACCGGCGACCCGGACTACTCAATGTTCAATCTGTCATTGCGAACGGATTGGAAAACCTGCCGTTCGACGACGCATGGTAAGCAGCAGCAGCAGCCACAACGCCAGCCGCCAAAATCATCGCCGGAGAGGCAAGAATATCATCCATATGATGAGAACAGTGACTAAGGCAGAGCTATTACCACTACTACTACTACTACTACTACTAGTAACTACTACTACTACGACAGCGATCATACATCTCAAAAATGCTTCTGCTGGCGCCATCAAATCAAAGTCCAAAGAATTTGTAGTCAACTTGTAGTTGTTTGCCTTTCATTCATATTTTGCTGTACATACGATACGCTACAATTCTTTAAAGCCTCAACCAACCCAACCAATCAACCTGGCTTGACAACAACTTTCTTTAGCCTAATTATATATATTTTTTTAATTTTTTGTTGTAGCTCCTAATAAGGGCAACATAAAGGGCGTAGCATCTAATCCAACGGTGCTCAATGGGCATTAGAAACTAGAATCTCTACTAAATACACACACACACACCTACGACCACACAACCCTAACAAGCGACCACTTTAACTTAATCTAATTAATAAGAGAACTATTCTATCTATCTTATATATTATGTATATGTAAATTGGGCTTCAGACCTTTTGTTTGACCATCAAAACTATTCAATAATTATTATAATACCACTAATTATGTATGATTAATTATTATTATGCCACTGTTTTTTTTTTTTACCCTACCTCGCGCCTTTTTTTCTTTTATTACTTATTTGTGTGTACTTAAAAAACCACAATTGCGCAGAGTCTAGTGTAATTAAGCAGCAAATTAATCAATATATATATTATGTATATGTGCATTGATTGTACTTAATTTTTATGTTTCGTTTAGCCCGTCATAACCAAAACATGGCCAATAACAATATATATATGTAAGCTATATGTGTAAATGTAAAAGTGTATTTGTTGTTTTAATTGTATTTCGTGTGTGTGTGTCTATGCAGCGCTCGTTCGCTAAATTTAAATCCAATCTAATGTAACAACAAAAACACTTTAAAAAAAAAATCATGTTTCCTTTAGTAAACCTTCTGGGAGAAAAACAAAAATAAATTAGCTAAGAGAAGACCACCAAAAAACAAAAAAAAACTGCTTTTCTTTCATTTGCAATACCTTGTTTTTTCTAGTCTATATAATTTAGTAAATGCTAAATAAATAGGGATTGGCATATAAAAATTTAAAATACACACGTTTGGTTGCGACAGCGGGACTAGAGCAAATGCTGAATAGCTGTTATTCCATTTTACTTATCCTTATTGATGCACTTGATGAGTCCGTCGACAGAGCGATTAATGCGCAATAGCAACAAGTAGCCCACAATGAGAGCTGGCAGGCCGACAAAGGTGGCCAAGGCTTCATAGATGAAGCGCGGCGCAAAGATCTTCCAGACCATCAAATGGCGACAGTGAATGGTGCAGGCGAGCATGGCACAGAAGATCTGCAAAGGAAATTGGTTAACGAAAGTTTCTTTTTTTCAATTTTGCAGTTAACGCACCTTAAGGCCCTGCAGCATAAAGAACTGCGTGGCCAGCTTGAAACTGGCGCCAAGAAAAACATCCTCATACTCATATAATGCCAGCTCGCCACGTGTCATATCAAAGCCCACCGCATCGTTGGCCAAATC
Source organism: Drosophila hamatofila (assembly GCA_035045345.1). Taxonomy (NCBI): domain Eukaryota; kingdom Metazoa; phylum Arthropoda; class Insecta; order Diptera; family Drosophilidae; genus Drosophila; species Drosophila hamatofila. The sequence continues at coordinate 22,842,858 of JAWNPA010000012.1, forward strand.
AGACAAAGCTGTAGCAGCTGAACCAGCTTTGCCAATGCTGCGATTGTTGGTATTGTTTGTGCTGCTGTTGTTGCTGCAGCTCTTGATGAGATTGGGAAACAGAGCAAACAGCGAGAAGGTCTCTGTGCTGAGCAGCGAGTACATGCAGTAGAAGAAGATGGGTCCGCAAAAGGTGTTGAGTATGACCAGCGTGCCAGATATGAGATGAGATTGTCCCAAGGCGCTAGAGCGGCCCACAAAGGCAGCTCGCCAATCGATCTGGGACAACGTTGTCTGATGAGACGTGGCAAAGAAGCAAAAGTGCGCCAGCAGAAACCAGCCAACCACAGCGCTAAATGTGGGCTGCACGCAGCTCTCTATAATTAGAAATTTAACATTAATTAAAGAGCCACAACATTCATTAATTCAATTCCAACTCACCAAAGCTGCTGGCGGTGCGATAGCGTAGAATGCCATGCACACTCAATAAGATAGCTCCAACGACTATGCAGATAATCAGACCGATGCTTGCTCGCGGCTCGAGCAGCACAATCATCAGCATGGCAAGGAAGACGCCAAAGGAGATGATGATGGATGAGTAGACGGTGGCCAGGCCATAGACAACGGGTATCTCATAGCGACGCTCAGCATCATCGCCTTCGTACATGCGTTTCATTTTACGAAAGATTTCCGGCACAATGCTATCACGCCCGTTGACCGTAATTGTATTTGGATTCTTGGCCGGCAGCACAAATACCATCAGTGGCGACCAGGAGACCACAAGAATTTGCAATAGCAGCAATCCATAGATGACCAGAGCCATGGTGTCGATGTGTGTGCGTTGTATATTCTTGACAGCGCTATTGGCGAGCAGTATATGCCCGCCAGCACAAATGGAAGCGATAGTTGGACCGTAGCGGGCCAACAGGACATTTGGTGAATTGCCAGTTAAATTGCCACAGGAGCGCAAATACAAACGAGTCAACGTGGTGTACAAAACAATTATGACCACAGCTAGTATATAGGTCTTGCCCATCGCTGGCTTCTTCACGGAGAAGCCCGCTGTGCTGGCACTAGCGAAATCTGCACAATTGCCTTGCTCCTCGCGACAGCGAAATAGCGTGTATGCAAAACGTATGCAGCAAATGGCTAACAAGCTGGCCAACACCAATCGTAAGGCAGTGGAACGTAACAACTGCGACCACTTTAACTTATTCTTAAAATCCAAACGGGCGCTCAGCTGCACCAGCTCGTAGGCAAGCAGCAGAATGATGGCAACTAGCAGATAGGACAATATCTTGGCCTCCTGTATGACAAAACTGTTGGAGAAGAAGACGGCAACGCTGGCAAGGAATAGCAGGCGCGTAGGCATATGGGCGAAACGCTTAACATTTGCCCAGTTGTTGGCAATGCTTTTCCATTGACGAAGTGTAAAGAAAGCCAGCAAAACAGCGCTGAGCAAACTGGTAAAGAATATGACGCCATGCTCCTCCGTCTTGAACGAAAAGTTCTTGTAGTAGCGATAGCCAAAGACGCCAGCCGCAATGTTACTCAAAAACGTGTAAAATACTTCTTTCGGCTTGAATATTTGTGGATAGTCGCCGGCATTCGAGTTGTTCACCAGCAGAAAGGCAAAGAAGATGGGCAGGAAGCAAAATAGCAAGCCCTGCGACATCTGTGTGGGCTCAAACTTAACCCAGATCTCGCGGCAGACATTGAGGATGTCACGTAAATTGATATTTAGATCGCGCACAAACGACTTGAAGGCCGCCTCATTGTAGATTGTTTGCACACGATGTGTGAGTAGTATGAATTCCGTTTCCAACTTATCCATTTCCTCGACATTAAAGGTGCGCTTATTCTCCATGGCATAGTTGAAGAAGTAGCGATAGATTTGATGGGCATTCTGCCAGGCGTGCAGCAGCAATGTTTGGAATTTACTCAAATGGGGCACCGGAATAGCGGGCACAATATTGAAATTGATTAGGCCCAGATTCGAGTAGGGTATGGGCACGCCGAGTATGGTCGATAAAGTGGGCACCAGATCAATCTGTAAGACAAGTAGTTAGTTACACTTATCAGTATGACGTGTGTGTTCTAGATAAAGTCGTGTGAGTCTTGTCTTATCTGCACTTTACCTGCTGCAGCATTTCGCTATCAGATCTCGAATCGTTGCTGGTATAGAATTTATGCTGCTTGGTGTAGGCAAACAGCAGGGCATTGGTTTCGTCATCAGTATCCCCACCATGATCCCCACTGGCCGTCATACCATGATCGCCCATTATCAGCAACGTGGTCTCATTATCCATGCCTGCCACAACGGAGCTACAAAGATATATATATTGAGTATATTTATATAGTGAAGTCTTTGATTTTTATAGTTTACCTACCTTATAATATCATTCATTTCGGTCAATTTGCGCGCCATTTCATAGTGAATGGGTCCATGCTTGTGGCCACAATGATCGACGCCCAGGAAATGTGCTATGAGCACCTGCCAGTCCTTGCTGGCCAGCTCCTTGGGCAGATGCTGCATTATTTGATTGTCCACGCTATCCAAATCGAATATATCGAAACTGGGATAGGAGTAGGCGCGTTTGAAACGCCGCGGATACAGATCAGTCCATGTGCTATCGCCTAGAAAAACTAATGGCAAGTTGCTCTTGACCATCTGATCAATGACATTATCCTCATTGATCTCGGGCGAGGCAAAGTTGGAGCCAATGTCTATAAAGGTGGGCAGACTGCCTGTGGTGAGACCCTTCAGGCGTTGTAACGTAGTCGTGGGCGGATCTGCTTTAAAGCGCATCAGACGTGCGTGCTCCGGCGACTCTTGCAATAGCCGATGCAGTACATCCAATTTGTTTTCATAAGGCAACGGCGGTTCAGTGACATTCTCTTTGTAGACACCAAATTCATATTTTAATGCATCGACGACAAGAATAATAACTTTCGATTTTTGTGGAAGACATAAATTGGAGGAGGTCGAGGCGTTGACATCCTTAAAAATCTCCTGTACCACTTCTGGTGTCAGGTAATATTCCTATGTAAATAGAAGAAACAAAATTTTAATTACTCACCAGCTCAGTCTGTAACAATTCTACACTTACATCATCGGGATTTATGGATAGGCGGCGACAGGTGCTTGCCTCCGTCTTGGAGACGCGCGCCAGCAGAAATCCTCGGGAAAAGAGCAGTACACCGCTGCATATCAAATAGGCGAGCCAAATGAGCACGAACAAGTATGTGTAATTCATTGTGAGACGCCAGCACGCTTATGCTAATTATGACTATTTATTAATTTTAATTGCACTTTCAATGTGGAGCCACTTAAATATGTCAAGTGTTCTTCTGCATCCCGATGCGTACTTAATTTCATTTAGAGTTTGTCATTTCTATAAAAATTTTCACGGCTCTTCTGTCGGTCGCTGTAAACTGTGATGTGTAGCGTTGCCAGCTGGTTTAGTTTTTGCTTAGCAGCAGCTGTTGTAAAATTTTATGCAGCCCTGGTCAGATCAGAGTGCTGCCGGATAGTTGCAGACTGCTTGGCGCTATATTTAAAATAGTTGCGAATAAAAACAAACTTTCGATTGGGGCACAAAAATTTTCGTTTTTATTTAAAGTTCCCATACACATATAGCAAATCTTAGATCAAGTATAGTTGCAACGAATTAGCTTTGTTTGTGTGTGTGTGCTTTAAATTTTGTAAACATTCAACTGCCTTTTCTTCTTCATCTCGTTCTTCTTAAATAATCAATTTATTTTAATAAGCTTGCAAGGTTCAATTTGTTTTAGAATAACTTTAAATTAAATTTTGGAATATATTTCTTATGTACGCCATTTAGCCACACGACCCAAAGTCTATAGAAAAAAATAAATGAAAATATAAAAATATATATATAAATATATATTATACAAATATTCTCTTGCTAAGTCGAGCGGCAAAAACGTTAGGAATGAACTTTGCTTTTTTTCTAAACTTTTTTATATGTTTGTGTGTGTGTTAAATATGTTAATAATGCATATTTGCATAAAACAGACACTTAGTTACATTTAGATGTATAAATATATGCATAGAGTTCTAAAAGTTTTATGAACTTTTCCATTTGTTTAAAGCCAAAATAATTTTTGAATTGGATGCAAAACACACACGCACATACATATACATATGTATTTATGTTTGAATGTATGTATGTATGCTAGCAACAAAGTTTGTTAAATTTATGAAACATACATTTAAATAGTATAATAGTAGTAGTAATAATAATAACACACAATATTCATTTATAAATAACTAAATTCCGTTTTTCGTGTTACGTGTATATAAATGTATTTAAGTGTTATTTATGTTTGTTTGTGTATGTGTGTGTGTGTGTAATTTTGTATATTTTATTTTGTTTTTTGATTATTTTACGCAGCTCGTGTTGTGTTGGCTTAATATTTTTATTTTGTTAGAGAGTCTGTAGGTGAATTCAATCCCGATGATGAATTGTTCTCATCTAAAGCATCTGGGAAACTGGATACCGAACCCGAACGCGATGTCACCTTCGTCTACAATAGAAACAGAAATAGAAGAGAACCGAAACACAGTTTGTTTAGACAAGACACACAAGACACGAAAAAAAAAGCATTTGCATTTAACATGCGATTATCAAGTAGTTTAAACTAAAATTATAGAGTAAAGTAAGCCCCACGGAATTCTAGTGTATTGCAGAGAGTGGTGAAAGGCAGTTAGCTAAAGTAGGCGTGGGTGTGTGTGTGTGTGTGTGTGGATGGGTGGGTGTGAATTCTGTTTGTTAGTCAAGAATGTTGTATGTTAGGCATAGAAAGTATACGAGGCGTGGCTATTAAATAATGAGACTAAATTTAATGTACTTGCTTCTCTTTAAATCTTCCTCTATTGCTTTTAGTAAAATTTCTCATGAAAATTAGGAAAAATTTCTGTTGGAGCCATATCATTTACAAGTTTTAGGTATTTAATGTTGGGGCGTTTTGTAATGATTTCTTTATATGAAGATAACACGTTCAAAGTGCTTCATGAATTGTCAATTGTGATATTAATCTAATCTAATTTAGACTTATTGCTTGGCTTAAATCATTGTAGAAAAATGAATCTAACATAAAACAATGATTAAGAATCTAAGACTTAGACAAGTCATATAAGAAAAAATATTATATACAATTATATATTATGTAGCACGGAGGGAGAAAAAATTGTAAAAGGACAGATTTTATAAAAATATTATTTAAAAGTAGAGGCTTTGTAGGTCGTTATGAATTGTATACGAATATTTAACCTTCGCTAACAGTAGAGTATTTAACTTTCGTTAAGAATGGTATAAGACTTAAACTTACGCAGAGTTTTTTAAGAATTTAAGAATTGTATAAGTGTAGCACTCAGAGAGAGAGAGAGAGAGAGAGAGAGAGAGAGAGAGAGAGAGAGAGTTTAGCCTTCGATGAATTGTATAAGAGTAACACTCAGAGAGTGTATTTAACCTTCGCTAAGAATGTTATAAGACTAAGACTTAGAGAGTAATTAACCTTCGTTGGGAAGTGTATAAATATAGCACTCAGAGACAGAGAGAGGCTTTGACATTAGTTTGAACTGTATATGCGTAACACATAAAGAGAACGTTCACTTGCTTAAGGCAATTGCTGACGAGTCCGAATAGACCTATCATTCTCACAATTTGAAGAGTTAGTCATATAATGAGACAGATTTGTCAGCTTCCTTATTACCTACACGAAACTACCAGCTGTTTTTCCAGCTTGAAAGCCACATAAGAAGCAATCAAATTTAACTTCCTTTAAAGCTGTCATGAATAAGCAAATGAACATACAAAAGATTTCCAGGGTGACATCAAGTAAATATGAAATGAAAATCAAACATTTAGTCTCGTTATTTTCTAGCCACACACCTGCGTATATGAAAGATATATATTGAGTATATATATTTATAATAAAAATAGTAGTTACCGCATTAGATTGGCACAAAAAATTGTTCTGTTCATAGCTTACTTTAACGTTCTCATAGGCAGTGCCAACTGAGGCTTCAATGGAACGCATCGATTCAGAATTTTTCATTTGTGAGAATTTCGACGTAATGCCGCTCGTAATGCTGCCAAATACCGATGCCGTTTTCTCACCCGTTGTCTTCAAAACCGATTCCGTGCGTTGGAAACTGAAAATGCAAATTGTACGAAATTAATAAACATAATAAATATAAATATAATAATTTGTAACATATTGAGAGAGAGCGAGATTATTACATGTGAAAGCAATTTTTGTTAGTGGCACACAAAAGCAGAAATTTTGGATGTGAGGGGGAATAAATGGAACGCAGCAGACAATCCTTTTACTTACAGTGGTGCTTCATGCACAGCTTTTGATATGTTGCCCACACTCTGTTCCACTGATTGGTAACTAAATGAAATGCAATACAAAATCAAAGATTCACAAATTTTAAAAAATTAAGCAAATACAAACAGAAAAAGCCAGATTAACATAAATCTAAATCGAATCTAAAGCTCTAGCTAGTTAGCTGTCTCTATTGCTTTAAGACTTGCAGACTTACACATGACTCTCTTTCAGATTCTTAACGCCCTGATTGACATCATCTGTCAGCTCCTTCCAGACGGTAATACCCAGTTTACGCTTCAAGTCTGAAGCATGACGCGTCTTGGAGGCCAGCACCGTGCGCAGCGTATTGATCTCCTCCTCAACACGAGCCAGCTCCTAAAAAGGCAATATATAATATAGATTAGATATGAACTGTATAATAAATATACAAATGTACGAGTGTAGTCTGAATAATAGTTGACTATAATATAAAGATAATGAAAATAATTATTTAAAAATTTATTGAAGTGCCCACTCAAATTTATATAAAATAATATAATAAAATATTAAGTTATACAAAATATAAAATAAATAATTTTTCACTTTAACACAAACATAAAATAATATAGATAATATAGAAAATGTATGAATTAATGAACTAAAAATATCTACAAATTTTTGTTTTATTTGTTAAAAATTATGTTTATTAACAGAACATACAAATTACTTTTAATAACTATTCTTTTTTCGATCTTTTTTATCATTAATTATTATTTATATATATTCCACTAAGTTTATATTATTTCCAATCAAATTTAATATTAAGCCAAAAATCAATCAAGAAGAAACTAGAAAAATCAATAATATTTATAAATTTATATATTAAATATACTATATTTTGTTAACTCAAACTTCCCTCGCAAAAATATTAAAAATATAATATTTGATCATATAAATCAAAATATTAATCATCATTAAAAAGCAATTTAAATTAGTGAATACATTTCTTTGTCAACTCGCAATTTGCTCAGACTACCCTCGTAATTAGTAAATGATTAAGCACTTACCTGGCTCCATTCAGCGCGCCTTTGTTCCTTCTCCTCAATGGTGAGCGCAGCAAATTCAGCTGCAATCTCAGCCGATGCTACAGATGCTGCTGGCGATGATGGCTCCGACAAGTGGGCGCTGTTATCTGAGCAAAAATAACAACAAAATAGTTAAGTAAAGATCTCTCTTTATTAAGTATAAATATATGAATAAATACTACTTTTAGAGAAAACTAAAAAGAGCTGGCGAGAATTTAAATTTTGAATATTAAGAATAAATCCAAAGTAAATGAGGTTTTGGTTTTTATGTACCTCCATGGAAGACAACTTCCTCAAAGTCTTTTTCATGCGCTGTGTAATATCGAATTTCATTTCATGGGATTCATTAAAAATTTGTATCAAAATATGCATAAAATTTGTTTAAATTTTTTGTATATAACAAATATTTAATACTCACAAACTGTTTTTTGGTTTTGGTTTTGTATAGCGTAAGCAAAGAGGTAAATAGAGAGAATTAAGAAAAGCTGATTAGTCACGAAGCAATTAAAGTGTGTTAGTCGTGTTCCCAATTTGAGTTTCGCAAACAAAATTATATATTTATATATATAAAATGTATACATTAAATAAGTAATAAATCAAGTTACAGCTTCGGTAATTTGTCAAATTACCCTCGCTACACTAGAGCCATTAATATTTGTTCTACTACGCTTTCACTGTACTATATGGCTAAGCGGTTTCCCAAAATAAACTACAGTTAAACGAGTTCTAAGTTACGAAATATTTCGGTCTTAAGTCACTCCAGTCTGATTGGAGCCACCCCGCTCCCAAAACTCTTTAGCTTTACCTTTAGCAACGCCCGGACCTATAGTCAGAAATCTTTTGTAGTTATCACTATTTGATATTTTTGCCAGATAGGGTTTCGAGAAGTCTATAAACGTGACCTTAACATCGCGCATTGTGCGCTTCGTTAAGAACTTGAGACGGAAACGTTTCGCGAGCGAAGACGAAGGCGTCTGATTGGACAGCTTGGCTGCCATAAATTCCGTTTCAACGGCTTGCAGCTCAAGCGTATTGGCATAATCTGAATCGACATCATAGAAGATCTCGTCCAGTGTCAGATTGCGTAGATAATGCTCGGCCGTTTCATTGAACCAATCCGTTTCGGTGTCTGCTGCTATTTCCAGTTCATCGAGTGAGGGGGTCGTGGTGATGTCATCGATGCGGGGCAAATAAGAATCCTCGATAAACTCCAAGCTGACAGGCTCCGATTCGCTGCCCATACTGTAGCCCTCTCTTGCTTCTCTTTCTCTCACACACTCTCTGTGTGGCTTATCTCATGTTCAGCAGAAACAGCGAGCACTTTCTAATTGGAACGTGGCGGCGTACATTTCAAAGCGAGCGCTTCGAACAGATTTGTTTTGTATTTTTGTTGGCTTTGTTAAGACGTCTCGGTTCTTTTGCTTTTACCCATAGTCTTTCTACAGACTCATGTTTGAAAAGCGTTTTCCCCTTTTTCCACTACCAAAACATAACTGAATCGCGTTCTCTTGCTGCCACGCGCAGACAGAGCAAAACTTGAACTGAGCCCAAGTTCCAATTGGTAAGCTTGCAGAGCTCTGCTGGCCGAACTAACTGTAAGTGTAACTCAACAAGTTGGCAACACCAAAGAAAACCGAGAGAGAGAGAGAGAGAGCGGCAGAGAGAGTGCAAAAGCTTAACTTTACAAGACTAACAAAGTGCAACATTGTCTTTGCAGCCGCGCTCACTCTCTCTCTTTCTCTCTCTCTGTCTGTTTATCTAGGAATTTCTTATTGGCAATGTTAGAGAATTGCATGATCAACAAGTGGAAGATTGGCTCAAACTATTCGAGTATCTCTCTTTCCCTCTCTTGCTCTTTGTGCGCTGCGTCAATTTAGAGAGATGGAAAATTATATTTAAAATGATTTGCGTTCACAATTGACGTCGCAACATAAACAAGCCACAAAATGTAATAAAAATGTTATATGCCATAGTTAATTTTTTGTTGTTCTATATTCAATTAAAAATAAACCAGGCGAATTGGGAGGCGTTGCTAGGGCTTGTTATTGTTACTGTTGTTTTTCCTCTTGTTGTTGTTGTTGTTGCAACAATGTGTAAATTGTACACAAAGGCCGCAGCAGATTCACAAGTTGTTTGCCACGTTGTCAGAATTTTCATCGCTAATGTAAATATTTAAATGATATTTTGTATTTGTGGCAATTGTTGAAATAACTCCCACGAGTTCAATGCATTGCAGCCGCAGTCGAGGGACAGGCGCAAGCAGGCAATCCAATCAGACTTTTGGGCATGACTCATCTAAATTGTGAACAGGCTACCCAATGTATAGTCGGCCTAAATGCCTTCCCACCTACATTGAAATACCTTTTGTGGTTAAAGCCGCCATCTAATTAGCTAGTCTTGCCAGCAAAAAAATAAATTCCAATAAACGAACCAGGGATCACGGCGAACACGCGACCACTTTCTCAATTGCATGCGGCAAATAGATGTGTCAAAGACCACAGCCGATAATCTATATTATTTACATATAGCGCACACTTACGATCCTCCATTGCTGGGTTGTCTTTGTGTGTTTCCTTAATGTTGCAGCTTCAAATTCAATTGGTTTTCAGCACAATTTCGACAATTTACTTTTTGTTGTTAACAAGAACTTTGTCGAAAGAAGAAGCACGGAAAAAGTGGCTGTGCTTTCTGATAAATTAGTGATGGCCACTCGGGCAAACAGGCTTATCGATAGACGAGTGTGCGGCGTTGCCAGCTGCTTAACACATTATGCAGCGCCAAATTCAAAACAATATTTATATTTAAATATATATATATAATTTTTTTTTGTATTTCAAAAGAAATAAAAATACATTGTTTTTCGTATTTGAATAACCTGCTTTGGAAAAAAAATGGCATAAGTGAAAAATGTCATATTTTTTTTGTTTTTTTTTTTTTTGCTTTTCAGCTTACTTCGTCGCTTCTTTTCGCTCTTAAATTTGATTTACGTCCGTTAATATAGGAAAATATATACATTTATATACTTTGTATTGTATTTACTACGTTTTCTTAGAGTTACTAATGCAGTTGGTTGTAAATATGTATATTTTAAAAAATTTACAATATCAGGTCTGTTTTTCTTGGTGTTTCTTTTTTTTTTTTTTGCTTTTTTTCATTCCGTTTCTCATCTTTTGTTTGTTTTTGTTGTCGAAAGAAAATAAAGAGAAAAACCAAAGATAAAATAAAAAATAATGAAAATTAAACGAAATAATTTGTTTACGTTTTTTATTTGTTTTATTTTGTGTTTTTTGTTGTTTTTTTGTTTTTGTTTTTGTTGGTAAGTAAAAAATTGTAATATTTTTTATTTTTTGTTTTAATTTTTCATACTTTTTGTGTTTCAACTTTAAATCATAAAACAGGGTCTGAGCGCCGTGTATATATTGAAAGTTGTTAAGTGGAAAATATAAGTCGAAAACAATTTAATATAAATCAAGATGATTGCACAAAATTAAAATGTTTATATTCATTTTGAAATGTGAATGGGATATAAAACTGGAGCAAAAGCAGGCGTGCGTTATATATCATATATATATTTATATATATATACCAATAAGAATATATATAATATAATTTCAAAGTACATCTTTTTGAACATAATTCAATTGCAATTTCTCTTCAAACGTTGAAACACGCACGTTTTTCCCCAAAAAAATATATAATAAACTAATAACTCGGTTCGGTTTAGCTTGTGTTCGAAATACACATCAAACAAAAGTTGGGTATAAACAATATTGATTTGTAATGTAAAATAGAGCAGCAATTGCAATAGTAATTATTTAACATTTTTTGCTTACAATTATATATATATAAATTTATATTGTTTTTCTTTTCTTTTTTTTCATAAAATATCATATTGTTTTTTGTGTTTGTTTCCTTTTTCAATCAATTTAATTTGTTGCAACCACTTTTAACAAAACATTCCTTGAACTTTCTGCTTAATTTTAAGTAGCTTGAACTAATTAGAATATTTATGCATTGAAATGAAATATGGTTATAAAAAGAAATTGGCATTTAAGTCATTATGTTTTTTTTTTGTTTTTTCTTTTTTTTTTTTGGGGGGTGGCTGAAGGCAAACCAAGAAAATGGGGGCAGGAACAAGGAGTAAAAAGTTGAGAATGGGCAGAAATCGGCGCTAAATTAAAGTGTATTTTGTTTGTTTTCCTTTTTTTTTTTTTTGTTTTTTTGTTTTTGTATAAATGCAATTTCAAGTGTCTGAGTATGTGTATGTGTGTGTTTATGAGTGTGTGTGGGTGTGTAGGTCAGAGTTTCTCTGTATCAAATTATATAAAAATAGTTTTTTCTTATGAACATTTTGTCGTTTGCTTGTTTTTTGTTTCTGAATTGCATTGTAGAAAAGCTCCTGGGAGAGTAAGTGAAAGAGAGAGAGAGAGAGAGAGAGTGCAAGACTGAGGGTGATAGTGAGAGGGAGAGAGACAACCTGTACCATTATTTTTGTTTGTTTTTGACACTAGTTTTCGACTAAGGACTCCGACCGAGCACGCCTGCTGCTCAACGCCCGCCTGCCCGTTCTGTTCCGTTCCGTTTCGTTTACCCCGAATCCCCGTCGTTTTCTGCGGCTGGCGCTGATTGGACTACTAACTCTCTCTTAGTTCTTCGGCCCCCACACCGAGGTAATGGGCGTGACCGCAACAGAAGCACCGCCGGCAGCAAAGACCGGGAAATCCTCCTGCGATTGGGTATTGGGCGCAATTAGATTCTTGGCCTGCTGTTTCTTCTCCCACGGTGCATCCTTCATGATGAAACCGTTCTCATTGCTATTGCCACCATTGCCGCCGCTGCCGCCCGAACCGGAACTGGCGCCAGCGCCACCAGTGAGAAAGGCGCCCACTGTCTGCGGTTGCGGCGATGGCGGCAAATTCTCCAAATAATCGCGCTCATAATCCTCAGCCATGCTCAAGAGCATTTCCTTGGCATTCTCCACATCCTCCTCCTTGCCAATGATGGTCACCGCATTGGGATTGGCTTGAGCATCATCCGATGAGGGGAACTTGATGTCCACCTAAAGTTTGAATACATAAACAAATGCATGACGAATAGATTCTTTCAGTTGTTCCATTCAAATCAGCCTACCTTGTAATCATCGATGACCTTGCGGATGGTGCGTCCACGATGTCCAATGATGTGCGAATGGATGCGTGTATCAATTTCGATGACCTCACGATGCAACGTCTGCAATTCACCAACAATCTCCAGGATGGCATCACGAGCTGCCTCGGCCTTGGCCTGGTAGCCAGTTATGGAAATTATGCGCTGGTTGGGATCGTCGCGTTTGGGCAGCGAGATATTGACATCGTGATCGGCACGCAGCTTATTAATGACTGCACCCTGGCGACCGATGAGCTTCGAGTGATATTCCGGATCGACCTCAATCTGGAGCACATATGAGCGCAGTTCGCGATCAGCTCGATCAGCCTCATAGTCCTCAATCATCTTTTCGAGTGCTTCGCGTGCCTCAGCGACACGAGCCGGCGTACCAGAGACCTTGATGATGTCCGATTTCAGATCGCTGGGGGGTAGCTCCACATGGACATCGTGCGTGGACATAAACTGACGCACATTGGCGCCGCGTGGTCCAATGATGGTGCGGTGCAGATCGAAAGGAACTGTCAGCTCTTCCTCGACGGGTATTAGATCGAGCAGCGCCTGCTTGGCATCATTGCACTTCTCGATGCGTCCGGTGATGCGAATGACATCGCATTGACGCACCGGCTCCGCAGTTGGCTCACCCTCGCCGCTGGCCTCACCGTCGCCATTGACGCCATTGGTTAGGTGCTCAACGGGCTCGGTGGCATCACGATCGGGGAACTTGATCTGCACATCGAACTTGGAGGTGACCTGCTGCACCTTGAAGCCGCGTGCACCCATAATGGTGCGATGCTGACGCTGTGGTATGACCACCTCAATGGTTGTCTGTGCCTCCAGATCGGCAACGGTCTCCTCGATGCGTTGCTTGGCCGCCTCAATGCACTCCTTGGCGCCCTTGATGGTCACCTTATCGGAATTGGTGCCGGGACGTGGAAAGGAAATCATAACGCCGCCACACTCCTCCGAGATGCGATGCAGAATGGTGCCACGCTTGGCCACAAAGTGTTTATGATGCTTGGGATCAACGATTACCTCGCCCTCAGTGACTTCGTCGCACTCCTTGATGATCGCCTCCAGCTGCTCTTTGGCCTTGTTCACGCTCTCCTCCTTGCCAATGATAATGATGGCCTCCTTATCGCTATCCTCGTTCGAGGGGAAGATGATGCGTGCGCCCGTCGCATCACGAATCTTGCGTATGGATGCACCATTCTTGCCAATCAGGAATTTATGATGCTGCTGCTTGGCGCGCACCTCAACGCTAAAGGAGGCCTGTTGCCGCTCATTGGCTAGCTCCAGCAGCTGGGCCTTGGCCTTCTCCACATCATCCTTGGGACCGCGAATCGTGACCTAAAAAACTCTCACGATTAGTTTCTATATTTTTGTATAGGCCAATAGATACACCTACCTTATCGCTCTTGGAGTCGCTGTTGGGGAACTTGATGGTAACACCGCCGCACTCCTCCATGATGGAGGAGATTAGCTTGCCACCGGTGCCAATGATGGAGTTGTAGTACTTGGGCGATATTTGCACCTCTTCAGTTACAATGTCGGAGAGTTCGTTCTGAATCTTTTGAATGCGCTCCTTGGCCTCCAGAACGTTCTCCTTTTTGCCAGTGATGACAATCACCTCGTTGGTATCGCCTTCGGCGGGTAGATCGATTTTCGTTTGGGTCTCGTCGCGAATCTTTTTGATGTTGGCGCCGCCCTTGCCAATGACAAACTTATGGAATTGCTTGAATATTGGCACTTCGATGATGTGCGATGACTCTTGGATTTCCTTGACCAGCTTCAGTAGATCCTTATGGCATTTGTCCACATCCTCCTTGGGACCGCGCAGCTTAACAATATCGGTATTCTCCTGGGGTGTGGGTATCGTAATTGTCACCTGACGGTAACGATCCTTGACTTCACGAATCTTCTCGCCCTTGGCACCGATAATGGAGCGATGCAACCGACGATCGATGATGACATCCTTTGACTTTTCATTTTCCAGTTTGTCGATTTTTTCTTGTAATTCACGATGCGCTTGACGCACACCGGCCTTGGGGCCCTCGATGCGTATGTTATTCTGGCCTTCGTGCTCCTCAATGTTGATGTTCACCTTCAGCTCATCCTTGAGGCGATTCACATTGGCGCCCGCTTTGCCAATAATATGCTTGTAGTACGATGGATTCACGGTCATCACCTCGTAAGTGAAATTCTCCTCATAGTTGCGTATGATGTCATTCAAATACGAGACAGCCCGATCCACATTCTCGGGATCACCCTCTAGCTTGATCTTGTTCTCCAAGCAGTTAACATTCACATTGGGGCAATCCTCTTCGAGTTGCTTCATATTCGCACCCTTGCGTCCAATCACATACTTATGGATCCAATGCGGCGCATTGATCTCCACCGATTTCACCGAATTGGCCTTCTGGTAGACAACAGTGAGAGCATTACCCAGAGCAACTTGGGGACCACGCAACGTAATCGTCTCCAGGATTGAGTCATTGGGCGGCATCTCAACGGACACGCCCGTGAGCTGGAGAATTTCAGCAATGGTGGAGCCCTTGGGTCCGATGACATAGCGATGCTGTGGCTTGGCCACCTCAACACTGACCGTGGAGCATTTCTTTTCCATCTCCTTGTAGATGGCCTCCACCTTGGCCTTGGCGGCGGCAACAGCATCCTTTTCGCCCGAAATAATGATCTCATCCTTTTGCACCTGCTGCGGCGGCACATTGATCTTGGCGCCAGTCTCCTCCTGCAGCTTGTTCAGATTCTCATTATAGGGGCCAACAATGAACGGATGATAGATCTTCGGCACCGATATCCGATCCGATGACTTTTTAAACTGCTCCGCAGACAATTGCCGGATCTCCTGCTCGGCTCGCTCAATGCCCTCCTTGGTGCCGGCAATGGTGATGACATCGCTCTCATCACCCTGATGTGGGATATTGATGCGAGTCGATGTAACACGCTCCAGCTCACGCAGACGCTCGCCACGCTTGCCCAGGATGACGCGATAATGTTCACGGGGCACGTTCACCTGACGGCTGGCTTGCGTCGAGAAGCTCATGAGGATCTTACGACGCGCATCAAGCAACTCGCTCTGCTTGCCCTTGATCAGGAACGTTAGCGATTGATTCTTGCCACTGACAATCTCAATCTGAGCGCCCGTCTCCTTCGTTATCTGCTGGCAAATGCGCTTCGATTCGCCTTCGCCGAATTTCTCCGATTCCGTCGATTTGCGCTCCTCCATAGGCACATGCAGAACCTAACAGAAAACGATATATGGATTTAGTGGAATTCTCTAAAGAGTATGACAAACACCTGTTGTTGTTGTTGAACTCACCTGAGTTTTCTGCGAGCTGGTTACACGCGCAATTGCGGGTGCTGCAAGGGGCGCGCCTGAGGACGAGTTCGTCGGCAATGCCGGGAACAGATCGTCATAGCTAAATGTGGGCTGGGCATTGTCGGTGCCGGTGCTGCTGGTGGGCGTGGCTACCGGAGTGGGCGACGACGGCTGATCGTTGGACGACACCAGCTCCTGGCCATTGTTGAGTGCGTTTGGTTGTTGCTCAATAATAGTTGCTAATGTTGGGTAGATCGATAAATATGTATAAAGAAGTTGTTTAGGGTAGTGCTTAGGTAATTTAGGCATTTACCGTTAGATTCCTCCATCACTGCTGCTTGCATTACTTAAAAAAAGAGAAGAGTCCTTTTTCGTTCCAAGTCGTTACAGTAACACTACAAATAAAATAAAGGCAAATATAATGAAAAACCGGGGAATTAGTAAAAGATATTTCAAAATATGGTAATTGGACCATTAGGGGGAAATTTTAAGCAAATACTGGGAAAATTTTAGTCTTTTTATCTACCTCCTTCACTCACTCTTGAAAAGATATAGAGTTCACATTTATTATATAGAAACATTTATAAAAATGCCTTCAAATGTCTTAAAAGAATATATGTAATAAAATTATTGCTTTTTACGGAATGCCAATATTAGATCAAAGATAATATATACATACAAATATACAAAATAATATTGATAAGATTCGAATCATTTTAGCATTTTTACAAAAATTTCTCTCCATTTCTTAGTCTTAAGATTTTCTTATAATTTTTGTATAGTGGACTTATATTTATTTATATAGGTATTTCGTTTTCTAATGAAATTATTATTTTTTACCATATTTCATTATCTGCAAAATTTTCTAGTAATTTCCATAATTCTCTTTATTAGCATCCCTTATCTAGAAGCATGTCTATATGCATGTGTATATTTCAAAAAGATTTGATACATAATCAATGCATGGGTATAGCTTAAAGTCCAAGTAAAAGTGATGAATTGGACTTTTTCCATGTATGTCTGGATTGATAATCATACAATGTATATACAAAATTTTTACTTTTCTATTTATATTCTCTATATATAAACATTAAATATTTATTTCCAGCATACATTTTTAAAGACTTGGCAGTCAAGCTTTATAAACATCCAAGTTTCTTTATTATGACCACCCACATACGCATATAATTTTTATCATTGAACTCCAATTATACTACTGACCCAATAAGTTTAAAAATAACATTTGTTTATGAGGTATTATTTTTAGTTAAAATATCTGAAGTTTCCAATGACAAACAATTGTTGTATGAACAACTGTCGCATAGCATTTAACTGAACTTTCTGAAAGCTGAGCTATTATACGTCTATTTGTATATACATATACATACATTTATATATGCATATATATTCAACATTCTCTTATTTTTCTTTTGCTGCTCACACTCGCTTGCTTGCCTGGCAGCGAACGAAAATAAATCCTAGATAAACCAGAAACACAGGCATTAGGCACATCAAAATCAACTTTGGGTCTTGATAAGGCAACGCGACCCGCATGTCGTTGACGCTCCGATGATAACACGCTTGCTGCTTCTATAGGTAGTAAAGTCGGGCATAGGACTGGGGTCTCGACTCGCTCAGCTGATAAACCAATTCTATTTAAGCGTTAGACATTAGTTTTTTTTTTTTTTAACTATACAGAACGAGAAATGGCCACGTAATGGCTATGCGAAAATATTGGGCAAAAAAATACATACATTGTATAGACATACGTTGACTTTATGTGAAGGTCCGCTTTTGAGCATCGGGTGATAAGTGGACAGTTTTGTAGCTCTATCAGCGGCCACGCTGGCAAATATTTTCAAAGCAAATAGTTGATACTTATCGATCAAGCTGATAAGAGGCGAGATATAAATACACATACACATATATGTATACACACACACACACACAAAGGCAGAGTTATGTGCACTGCAAATGCACAAATACTTCAATAAATACTGTTATTAGTATGAACGTACGAGAAAAAAAAACTCCGGTTTATACCAGTGAAAGGTT
Source organism: Drosophila hamatofila (assembly GCA_035045345.1). Classification (NCBI taxonomy): domain Eukaryota; kingdom Metazoa; phylum Arthropoda; class Insecta; order Diptera; family Drosophilidae; genus Drosophila; species Drosophila hamatofila. Next base: position 22,860,798 of record JAWNPA010000012.1, read on the forward strand.
AAGAAACGGCTAAGAGAGAGATCGAGAGTAGCAGCATTCTTTCGTACAAAAGTATTTCAACCGAATACCGTTAAAGACATGCACTTGTTCAAAGCTAGTTGGCTGTCTGTGTGTGTGTATGTGTGTGAGTCTGTCTGTGTGGTTTTCTAAATCAGCGCCCAACAAGTTTTTTAGCCTACATTTTTCTTCTGCTTTAGCAGCAGCAGCAGCCGTAGCAGCAGCCAGAAGAACAACACAAGACGTTGCCACTATCACCGCCATTGATTTCACATACACACAGCTTACACACACACACACACACACACAAACACAAAATGAACGAAAAAAGGAAAGCGAACTGTGCCAAGCCGATAAGAAAATACTCTACAGCAAATTACTCCACACACAGACACACAGCCAACGCTAGAGTTAATATGACAGAATGAGTTTTGAAATTATCTGTGCATCTCTAAATTATTATTTATTATATTTTTAAATTAGTTTCATTTTTTGTTCCCAAACATTTTCTAGATTATCTACTTGTTACGTGCGCAAGCGTTACAAACTGCACGTAAATGTCATTGATGCTCCACACGCATGAGCGCATAAAAATGTGTCAAAAGAAGAAACACGCTAAATGCGAACGAGCGAGCGAGAGAGTCAAGCTTGACGAAGTGCTCTGTGTGGCGGGGAGTTGTGCGAGAGGGAGCCATAAAACCGGATGATAGCCGGCAACTACATGAAATGATCGGCAAATGTGTGTATATGTCTCTCTCTCTGTGTGTGTGTGCTTATGTGCGCGTAAATGAAATTGTATTTGTATGTGTGTTGTGGCTCTGCGCTGCATGCGCACTTCTTGATTTTTTCGTGAGTTGTCGTCGGTCTTTGTATTGGTGGCTTGGCACCTTTCGAGGCAAGCTCGAAAAGAAACACAGGTAACAAAAAATTAAAGGCACTCACACATGCATACATACAGTGAAACACACGTATGCACACATGTGCAGATACACATACATATGGAAATGCTGCCATGCATATGCATGCGCTGCAGCGCCGTTGACGTCGACAAGACAGCCAAGGTTCAGCTTGAACATTTTCTATGCACATTTACATATAGAAAATGTTTTTTTTTTCAACTTTTTTTTTTTGGTAAGGTGCTTAGACCAATATTAATTTAAATGCTGTTACTTAGGCAAATTGTGCCTGCTGTTTGGCTTAACGGTACTCCTCTTGTCAGATGAGCTGAAGCAGATATACATACGTATGTACCTGTGTATATATGTACGTGTAAAAGAGTAGCTACACAAACAAAAAAAACCTTGACGTAGCCAGTTTTGCATGAAAGTCGGCTGCAGGTATTCAAAAGAAGACATTTACTTCTTTCAGCTGGCAAAACAGTGCTGTCAAACTCGCCTTTTTCCCGACAAAACTAGACTTGGCTGCATTTTAGATTTAAATTTAGCTGCTTTTGTATGTATGTTGCCATTACCTCTAAAACTAGCTCGAAAGTTGCCAGCACTGGGCTCTGTGTAAAATGCTTAATTATGCAAATGTATACAAAAATATACTGTGGATTTCATGATCGTAAAAATATTTGTATGCAGGTTGTTCAACTTACTGTACTGTAAAATCCAAAAAATCCGGCCTATATTTGTCCTTTAACAAAATCCAGTTTGATCAACTTGGCGTGTCTCCAGCTGCAAAATACACAATGAACATGTACATGAATTTTAATTATTTAATCTAATCGGAATCAGAACATGTTAAACAGCAGAAGGCAATAAAGATGGCACATTGCATCAATTTCAAACTAAAAAAAAATAAAAGAAACAAAAGGAAAAACATGTTTTCATTGCTGCCGCCCCAAATGCGCTGCACTGCAATGCAATTGCAATTCGTGGAGCATATGGCAACGTTGGCAAGCCTCTGCCCCGCGTTTATTAACACAAATGTGCATAAATTCAAGAGAGCGGGCGAGAGAGTGTACAGGAAGAGCGGGGGTAGGGAGAGAGAGAGAGAGTGAGTGAACGGTGCCCTATGGCAAAAGCTGACGGCGACCTTTATGCATAAACATGCGGGCCACTTATTGGACAATTATTATTGTTGTTTTTGTTGTTCTTACTGCAGTTGAGTGCATAAAAAGTGGAGCATAAAATATGTGTGCGTATGCTTATTAGTGTGTGTGAGTGTGCGTGTGTAGGCGGAAGCTAAAGAGCAAGGGAGAACGCTTAGTGCGTAGTAGTAGTAAATATTCTGCTGTGAGAGCGACTGTTGCCTCTCGAAATGGGTGAAAGGTCTGTTAGTCTGTTAAGGTTTCAACTTGTTTGAACGTGTGGCAGAGCGACCACAAAGTTTGGTTATTTTACTTGGATGTAATGTATGTGAAAGACGAAATACTAAAAGTTCAAAAATCGTATGGCTTATGCTCTCACACACACACACAAGCACAAATACAGAGGCACGCGCGCACTACCACAAGCATAAATGCCGCCGACTATGTCTGCTGTTGCTGCTGCTGCTCCCGCTGCTGTCAATCGGACATAGACACACTCACACATACACGTATATAACAGTGTACGTGTGTATGTGTGCTTAGTTTTATTGGTGTATGCGTGAAGTCTCCGCCTCCACCGCTACCGCCGCAGCGGACAACGAAATATGGCTCTGACTTTTGTGTCTTTAACTGTGTGTGCATGTACGATGTACAACGACGACGACGACGACGGCAGCAGCAACGGCGGCGGCGGCGCTGGCAACGACAGACAGGCCCGTACGTTTGTGATAATACTATTAAAAAACACGTTGTTTTTTTATATTTGAATATGCATGATTTGAAACGTTTGTCCATTTAACTATTTCCGCATGTGCACTCGATTGTGGGTATTTGACTTCAATTCTTTTTGTAAAATGCAAGCAAGAAGTTTCCACGTTGCGGCAGCCGCGGCCTAAATTTTCTCTCTAGTCGTCGCCGCCGCCGCCGCCGCCTTCCTTCGACCCACACAAAACGTAAATTTAAGCACATTTTTGTTTAACTTGTGGCATTGCAATTACTCAATTAAGCGCGCACAGTTTGTTGTTGGCATTTAAGTGCATTTGTTAAAAACAGTTAAACTATTTTAGTTAAAAACTTTCTACTTAGAACTGCAATACGCACACGAAGCGGATATCAACTCCAAGTAAAGTGAATGAATGAGCAACTGAGCGAACGTGGCAAAATGCAGGCGTGTTGCCACATGGCGCTTTTCGCAGTGGCAACGCTGCGGGTATAAGAAATTTTGTGCTGCCAGTCGAGCGCGCAATTGTGGGTGATTTGGTAGCCGCAACTATCGATAACAAATATGGCAACGCCCGTTCAACTGGTTGCCATTCACACAACAGAGACAAAAACGAAAAGAAAAAAAAAGAGCGAGTTATATGTTGTTTTTTTTTGTGTCTTGGAAAATACCCGTTCTCTTGGCATTTCCGAAATACAATTTATTTATAGCACAATCAAACACGCACCGACACAGACGCATACAGGCGCGCAATATGCCAAAACTAAAGAGTTTACTGCCCAATATCTTTGGCGGCAGCAGAGAGACAAACAACGGCAACAGTAACAACACAAACATGAGTGCGGAGGGACGTTTGGAAACAGATGCACTGCCAGTTGGCGACGCAGATAACGACATTAACGGCGCATTATCGCTGACCTCAAATACGCCAACACCATCCGCTGATCTAACCGAATCGGTGCTGCGCGAACTCTCCGATCCCAATTACAATTCCATGGACGTGGTGCAATCGGCGCAAATACCAGGAAGTGCTCTAGTGAATGGCAACACCAGCACCATGAACACAATGAACGTGCACAGTGCACAGCAACAGGTGGTGATGAACTTCTCGAATGCCAGCAATTTGCATTTTGGCTCCGTATACAATTTCAATCAAAATTTAACTGGCTGCAGTTCACGCAAAGGTAGCACGAGCACAACGGAGGATGTAGCAGGAGCGCTGCCACCCGATGTTAAAGTGCGACATGGTGTGCCAAGGAAAACCGTTAGCATTGTGGCAATGATGCAATCACAGCAGGAGCCGGACGAACGACTGCTGGACGCGGTTGCCACTCACCTGGGCGAGGGCTGGAAGCAAGTGATGCGTGATCTGGGCCATTCCGAGGGTCAGATCGAGCAGGCGATAATTGATCATCAAATGCATGGCAACATCAAAGAGGTTAGTCATATGCCATACTTAGTTATTTATATGTTAATATGTATCTTTATCTTGCAGGTGATTTATCAACTGTTGCTACAGTGGCTGCGCAGCTCTGATGATGGCGTTGCCACCGTGGGACGACTCACCACCTTGCTGTGGGAATCCCAGCATCGGGAGTGTGTGCAGCGCATGAAACTCGTTTGGAAGGCTCTCGAGAAGCGCAAAACATCCAGTTAGGCAGTTAGAAAACCAGGGCTACAACATATCTACTTAGCATAAGTCACTAATTTAGCTGATTTCCAAAAGCCACAAACAACTCAGCAATTAGCGTAAAGCATTCTAATTCTTGTGCAATAATATTTGTTAAACTATTTTGTGTTTACATAAAAAAGGGCATTGTCAAATATTTTTATATACTTAAACTTCGAATAAGGTGCCTTAGAAAACCAGTTTGTCCAAAACTCTTTAAATTGTTAAATGTGATAATGAATTTGTTTCCAATTATTAAAAGTTATGACAATAAACAAGATGTACGGTTATGTAATTGTTTTTATATGTATATTTGAAACAAATGTGAAAACTAAATAATTATAAATGTTTAATATATATTTTCATATATGCAAAATCTTAAACCTCTATAAAAATTGAATTATGTCATCGATTTTTTATATAATTTCATTTAAACGATCTTTGTGATCTTAGCGGTAAACATATCAATTAACATTTGTGCGCCATTGCCATTATTCGACTGATAATCGGGCAGCTGTTCCATGCGCGCTAGCCATGCGCTAAGTTTCGGATAACGCTTCGATTCAATGGGTGCCAGGCCCAATAAACTGGCCACCGATGAGATGACACTGAAGTCCGCCAAGGTCAAGGTCGGGCCGCACAAATAGTTCTGATTGGCCAGAAAAGCCTCAAGGAAATCGTACATCTCAAAGATGGCATCGATCATGCGACGCGACACCTCGCGCTCGTTGCGATAGAAGAGCGGCGCAGCAATATTTCTTATGCAACCTTGGAAGACAACGCCCGATTCGAAATGTAGCCGTTGATCCACCACAGCACGCTTATAGTAATCCTTGGGATACAGTGCATCATCCTTGCCATATTTGCGCACCAGGTAGGCCATGATGGCATGTGAGTCCCAGATGCATTTGCCGTCATCCTCCAGCATGGGCACCGTATGCTGTGGATTCTTCAGAGTGTACTCCTTGCTGAGCTGTTCGCCGGCCAACAGATTGACCAGCTTGTACTCGTATTGCAGACCGAGAGCATGCAGAGTCATCTTGCAAGCGCGCACCGGAGGACTCGCTTCTACGCCGTACAATACCAATTTGCCCATTTCTATACTTAAGCTGGAGACGTCTGTAAGCGGGGAATGCTATAGTTCAACTAAATCAATCTTCCTCGATTCTCTTCGCTATAGTTCAATTGAAGCTCAACACCTGTCTCACTCTCTATCTCTATCTGTCTCTCTGTCTATCTCTTTCTCTCTGTATGTCACTTTGAGCTGTAATCGCTTGTTGCTTTAATCACTATCTAAGTGTATTCCACTTAGTTGTACTGATTATATAGCTACACTATATATTATATATACGAACAGAGCTTAGCAGCCGTAGCAACTGTCAATACATTAATCAAAGGGGCTTGACCAATAAGCATGCATAGATTTAAATACATTAAAGATTTAAATACAGCTATATTCACGCTAATACTAGAAACAAAAATCTAGTACCAGCTAAAAACAGCTATATTCACGCTATATTTAAGGTAGTACTAGCTAAAATAGCTTTATGTAAGCTAAAAACAGATTTATTCGCGCTTTATTTAAGGTAGTACTAACTAGAAATAGCTATATTTAAGCTAGTAATAGCTATAGTTAAATTAGTACTGTCACTAGCTGAATATAAAGCTTTAAAAAAACAGTTTTCATTTGAAAAAAAAAAAAAACAAAAACTATCCCTTCCTGTTAACATTCTTTCTGTTCGACTTTAAGTTTTATAGATTTATAAATATTATCGTTATTATCGTTACTTATATAATAGACAATCAAAAATATATTCAGCATTTCGTTACGATTCTTGGAAGACCTTTTTATGGCAGTCAAACTTAGAAATCTTATCGGGGCAAACAACAGATATGTAGGTGCGATAAACTGATAACACTAAGTGTGCTAGGTAAGTGAGACACGTGCTTAAGGCATTCGAAATTTAATGGTCACGGTTCGCATAACACTTATATTTATGAGAATTATTTATTCAATAAAAATATATATACAAACGTATAAGAGTATTGGCTAAAAAGTTAAAAAAAAAAAAACTAGCTAGCATTAGAAATTCAAGCTAAATAGCTAAAGATAGCACAAATGGACGAAATTCTACCTTGCAAGTTTAAGAAAAACTAGTTATCATTAGAAATTTAAGCTAAAATACAAGCTATTCAGTATTCGACTGTGTATACGACTTATTTTCGAGCTTAAAATCTCAGAATCTTAAAATTTACTAATAACTCACTTAAATTTATATAAAATATCATTAAGCACTGAGCTTGATCGATGCATAAACATATTACCCAGTAAACATAAGTAAACACGAACTTAAGCTGAGAGAATAATACACAAAGCCTAATTAAGAGAAAATTGCTAATCATGCTTACCTCAGCCTTTTTTTCCCAACAAAAAGAGCCATTTTGAGTGAACTTGCCATCTATTTATTTCGCATTGAAAAAAAAGCGGCAAATACAGTTATCGCTCTGCCCGCTGCTCTCCTCTCATTCGGCTACGGTGAACTTTGCCTTCTTCACTGAAGCTATAAAGAGACGCGCCCTTCCGCATTCTCTGCATAAACCGGCAGCTGTTCCATGCGACGCATCCAAGCTCTTAGTTTGGGATATTTAACGGGATCGATTTCCACATAAGCAACCATTGAGCTTATGGAGGAGATGAGACTAAAATCTGCAATAGTCAGCTGATCGCCGGCAATGTACTCCTGATCCTTGAGAAAGGCTTCGACAAAATCATATGCCTCCACAATTGCCTGAATGCGTTCTTTGGGCACCTTTGTCTGGCCTAGAAAGAGAACCATCCGCGTTATGCTAATCAGAGCGTGGGCAAATACCACGCCCGACTCAAAGTGCAGTCGCTGATCCACCAATGCACGCTTGTAGAAATTCTTGGGATACAGTGAATCATCCTTGGCATATTTACGCACCAGATAAGCCATTATGGCGTGCGAGTCCCAGAAACGAACTGGCCCATCCTCCAGCATGGGCACCGTGTGCTGTGGATTGTTCTGTAGATAAGCCGGTGAATGCTGCTCTGCCTTTAGCACATTCACATTAACATATTTATATGCTAATTGTAGTGCAGCCAGCGTCATTTTCACAGCACGCGTTGGCGGACTGGGATCCAATCCGTAGAGCGTCAAATTAACCATGTTACCGGCTCGCAAGCTGAACTATTACTAGCAGCCTGAGAGGAAATTTCGCTCAAAGTTGCCAAAAATCATAATAATAAGAGAGAAGAATCGTGTCACAAAGTAAAACATGCAAAAAACGGAATTCCCACTATGCTAATTTCATTAGTAGATGACTCTCTTTTAGTAAATATTCATAACAAACTCAAAGAGCGAGCAGGCAAAATTTCATAAAGTATTTTGTTATGATTTAGTATTCAAGGTAAGAGAGGAATTTCCTTCCAAAAATATACTAAATTCCAACAGCGAAATTCAGAGAGAGCAAAAATAGGCTACACAACAATAATTTAACAATTTTTTTGGAAATGTTACTATGGCATTTCTCTTTTTGCTTATATTACACTCCGCGCAGCGCTCTCTCTCTCTCTCTCTCTCATATAGTCCCCTGCGCAGTGGGCTTTTTGATAAAAGTATAAACAGCAAAAAACATTGATGATTAGATAAAACAAAACATTTATTAGAAAAGAGTTTAAGAGGGCACTGATAACACTTAGGCAACTACTGTGAATGGCTTACTTTTGACAGCAGCGCCAAATTGCTGTGCACCTGTGCTATTTTCTTTATAATAGGGTAACTGTTCCAACCGCTTAATCCAAGCGCTCAGCTTGGGATATTTGGCGGGATCTATGGGTATATAGGCCACCAGAGAGCTGATCGATGTGATGAGACTGAAGTCGGCAATGGTTAGTTGACTGCCGGCTATGTAGGTCTGATCCTTGAGGAAAGCTTCGATGAAATCGTAAACCTCGGTAATGGCATCAATACGCTCCTGTGGCACCTCCGTCTTGCCGAGGAAGAGCACCATTTTGGTGATGCTGCGCAGGGCATTGGCGAAGACGACGCCCGACTCAAAATACATGCGATTATCGACCAGAGCACGCTTCACCAGATCCTTGGGGTACAGTGAGTCATCCTTGCCGTATTTGCTCACCAAATACGCCATTATGGCGTGAGAATCAGCGATGATGGCATCGCCATCCTCCAGCAGTGGCACCGTATGCTGCGGATTCTTCTTCAGATATTCCTCCGAATGCTGCTCTTTATTCAGCACATTGACAATTTTGTAGTCGTAGGGCAGTTGCAACGCAGCCAGCGTCAGTTTGACGGCACGCACAGGTGGGCTGGCATCGATACCATAGAGAATGGGCTTCACCATATTCGATATTTGTGTACTGCGTTCGGCGTCTGAACAATAACTGACCGGCCATGGGGTGGGCGTCGCTGCTTTTATATGCATGCGACCCTGAAGAGAGGCGAACATGTTCGCCAATTTCACCTACGTGTTCAGAGTGAACGTAGCTGCTGTTAACTTCCCACGCTCTTTAACTTTTCAACTCTCTCAATAGCTGCTGCTGCACGCAAGCACACACACATGCATACATATACACATACAAAGAAGTTGAGTTTGTTTGCATTGATTTCTAACGCCATTACAAGCAAATGTTAATGCCTTTTTAATTAATTACATAGAGAAAGAAGGGGAGAGAGAGGAGAGAGAAATTAATCACTATTTGTATTATTTTATTATATTATTTATTTATTATATAGAATTTAAGCTTAGTCTGTGTGTGTGTGTGTAAGTGTAGGCGCTTAGAAGTTTGCTAACTGAACGTTGCTTAGCCCCTGCTCTCTTGGTTATTTTTAGAAATCACAGTTTGCTAAATGTTCATTAGCTGTTCTAGTGCTCTCTCTTCTGCTCTCACAATTGCTTATGCCGGCTAATTGTTTGCGTGCGCTCTTTGTGTTTATAAATTGCAATACTAACTGTGATCACGCTCTCTTCAAAACGCTGACGTATCATGACAGTGCACTTTACATGGCATTTTGGTAAACAAATATTTCACCATTAAGAGAGCGCACTTTGTCAAATACATAGTTTGCTTTGTGCTAACTAATTAATGTTAATTGTGTGAATTTAGTAATCTATTTAAATAAAATGCAAGCTAGGCTGCAATTGTGAAATTTTTCGATTTAAGTATTGTCTCTAGTTGAGCCGCGCCCACGCCATTGGCCTCCTCGTAGTAGGGCAGCTCCTTGATACGTTCCAGCCAGGCTGAGATTCTGGGATACTTAGCGGCATCTATCGGCAGGTAGATCCACATACAGCTTATCGACGATATAAAGCTAAAGTCAGCTAAGGTCAGCTCGTTGCCAGCCACAAAATCGTTATCACCCAAAAATAGTTCCACCAGATCGTAGATTTCAGCAACGGCTTCAATTCGAGATTGTTCGATGACGGTTTCACCCAGCATAAGAATACCTCTTGTTATCGGGCGCAGGGCACCGGTGAACATGAGACCCGAATCGAAGTGCAGCCGCTGGTCCACAATGGCACGCTGATGATGATCCAGTGGATACAGTGCATCGTCCTTGCCATATTTACCCACCAGATAGGTCATTATGGCATGCGAGTCCCAAATGCAACCCTCGTCGTCTTCCAGCATCGGCACCGTGTGCTGGGGATTCTTTTCCAGAAACTCAGGTGTCAAATGCTCTCCATTTAGCAAATTAACGTGCACCAGTTCATAGGGCAACTCCAGCGCCTTGAGTGTCAGCAAACAGGCTCGCGTGGGCGGACTTGCCTCCAGGCCATAGATTAAAAGTTTGACCATACTTTCAGCGTTGATTGATAGAAGGTGACTAACTGCCAGGTGCTTGTCGGCAGGAGCTTATATAGTGGAGGCGAGCCTGGGAAATGTGGTCTGTATTGAGGGCCACATAGGTGCTTGGTGAATTTAACCAGCTGTAAGAGGAGGAACAGAGAGCAGTTAAGTCAACAAACTCAACACGAAGAAAAACAAACGATAGTTAATTATTCACTCATTTCCATATAGTTTTCATTAGGTAGAGACCTCTATTTGAGATAGTATATCAAATTAAATAAAAGTGTTTATATACTAACTAGGATAGGTTTCAACAATTAGGGATTTTCTATAATTAAAAAAATTAAAATTTAAGTTATAATAAATATTATATATAAGCTATAATATATTATTATATATATTTAAATCTCTTTTAAAAATATTTTTATATTACATTTATTTTTGTTTTTTATTTCATTTGTTTTCACAAATATTTATATACATTTTTTATATATAATATATGATTTGAATCAGCTTATGGTATATTATAAAAAAAAATTTAATTCATATATTTTTCAAATATTTTAATTATTTTTTATTTTAAAAGAAGTGCAAGTAAAATATTCAAATTTTTTATAATATAATTTTTTAATATTATTATTAATTTTTTAAAATTGTTAATCCCTATAGTAAATATAGAATATGAGTAAATACAATATAAATTTTTTTACTAAAACTAAAAAAAATATCAAAAACACAATACTTGATTGTATAAATAATGTTAGCCAAACAAAAATATATTAATATTAATATATAATATAATATTTAAAATTTTAAGTGCCAGGTTTAAAAAAATATATATGAAATATAATAATATAAAAAAAAAACAATAAAATAAAATATGTATTTAAAATATATATTTAAATTAAAAAATGAGTGAATATTACCAAATTATTTCATGGAAAAAAATATTTTTTCCAAGAAAAACTTTTAAAATATAGTTGTTTTTTTTTTTTTTAATAATACATTTTAACCTTATTTTCTCTCTAATAATATATCAACAATCAATATTCAAACTTCTTATATTTTTATAGTTTTATTTATTTTGTTTAATAAATTTTACCTATTTTTATTTTTATTTAATTTTCACTTTTATACTTTGTAAATATATCTTTTTCTTTTAAGTCATAATCAATTTTTATTATTGTTGAAAAATAATGGCAGTCAAGCCCACCAGCAGCTGAATTACAGGGTATCTATGGCTATTAAAATTGATTTTACAGCTATTTTATTTCGATTAATTTAAATAATTTATGCATTTCAGCCACACGCAAACTGTTCGCCACAATGTGAATCATTTATGTGATTTGCTTAAGGGTTTCATGTGGATTCTAAAAATATATTATATGTAAAATGTATATATAATACATATCATATATGTACATATACTTATATATATCAGATTAGTTTAGTTTTAGCCCACTGACACATGGGTAAACATTGAGGTATGAGATAAGGTCTAAGAACTTCGCACACTTAACAGCGCAGCATTAGAAAACACTGAAAAGAAAAAAAAAAGCAAATGTATAATAATAAAAAAGACTTACACTTGCAGCATTATGACGTCTTTAGATTATTTTTGTTCGTCTTTCAAATAATTAGTTGTTGGTAATATCTAATCTTATCTAATCTGGAAATGTACAAATTAAAATCATGCACTAGCTGATGGCAGCTGTCTTTGTGGCAGTAGAAATTCAGCAAGCAAAGTAGCTGCTGGACGGTTAGACTAGATATAGTCTAAACAATATATTATCTATCTATCTATCTATATATATATTTATATATATTCGTAATCCGTATTATGGTGCTCGTCCTGTTTGGCACTGAATTGAGTCCGGGCGTGCGCGCTGTCCTGCTCACGTTGCGCGCCTTGGAGCTGGAGCATGAATTCTGGCACTTGGATCTGTTTGCCGGCGAGCACTTGGAGCCGTATTTTGTGCGCAAGAATCCGCAACGTACGGTGCCGGTGCTGCAGGACAATGATGCGTGCATCTGGGACTCGCATGCCATCATGGGCTATCTGGTTAACAAATATGCCTTCACCGATGTCCTCTATCCACGTGATCCGCTGAAGCGCGCCCTGGTGGATCAACGTTTGCACTTCGATTCGGGCATTTTGTTTGTGCTCTTCAAGCAGCTGCAGCACCTGATCTTCCAGGAGCAGGTGACGGAGTTGCCAAAGGCCCTAATCGAGCAGCTGCATAAGGCCTATGAGCTGCTCGAACAGTTTCTCGAAGGACGCAACTATTTGGCCGGACAACTGCTGACCATAGCGGACTTCAGCATCGTCGCAACTCTCAGTACACTGCATCTGAGCTATGCGCCCGTGGATGCTGGCAAGTATCCCAAATTGGCGGCCTGGCTGACCAGAATCTCCGACTTGCCCTACTACGAGGAGGCGAATCTGCGAGGCGCTCGCCAATTGGCTGAGCTGGTGCGGCCCAAGCTGCCCAAACAGTTTGACAAGCTGTGGCTGAAGGCCTTCGAGGAGATCAAGAGCGGTGCGGGCAGGCAGCCACTAAAGTAAACAGCCACTGAAATGAACGCCCTTCAGCTTATGATATTTTATTTTGCAATTTGAATGTATTTATCAAATTCGCCTCAGACTGCGCATAGCCCTTGATTTCAGCCTTTTTGAAAAACTTTCCTTAACTTTTTGCGCTCATTAAAATTAAAAATAAAAATATTAAAAATCTTGACTTTTTTTTATTACAAAAAAGCAGGAGAGATGCTTGAAAAGCGCAAAGTTTTTGCCGTGTCGTGCATGCTAAAGTTGTTAAATCATAATTAATTTATGACGCCGTCAGCTAGGACTCGGAACTCCGGAACACGCCGGGTGTCGCGTGTCGGAAGTTTGGAGTTCGGGCAGGACTACGCCAGGTGTGCGGGGCCGAGGGAGCAGCGAGCAGCGAGCAGCTCTTGTAAATGGAACCTGCCTAAATGCCTGACTGAGCAACGAAGCCGCTGCCTTCGCCTTGCCACGCCCACCGGCCTGTTGTCCCTTCGTCAGAAAGAGAGAGAGGGCGGCCAGACCGGGTTGACGCAGGCAAACTAATTGGTTTAATTTCAACTTTTACTTTGGACATTCGTCTCGCTGCCGGCCACGCCCACCACCCACCGCCTATAGCGTCCACCTGGATGTTGGGTTTTTTGTCAAGCTTTCTGCTTGGCCAGATTCGTTTGCGTTTAATGCGACGTGTTCATTCCTTTTTTTTTCTTTCTGCATTTCCCGTGTACGAACGAACTTTGTTGCGACTTTTTCCTTTTTTGCTTCGCTGGCTGTATCAATTTATTGTAGCATGCTTTTAGGCGCTCTTTGAAATATCTCACTCTCGCTCTCTGCCTATCTCTCCCTTTCTCGCTCTCCCTCTATCTATTCGAATTGGATTGGTTTTCCACCTTTTTTTTTTGCATTTTTTGTTGTTCAGGACATTCCATGAAAAGCCGCTTAAATGGAAAAGCATCGATAGAAACGAAACACCATGCCCATCAAATACATTTTTTATGGGCGAAAAGGCGCTTAGTTGTTGTAAGCCATATTTGGATTCAGTTAGTAGATAACATATACTTACATACTATATTTTACATTTCATTTTATATTTTATATTTTATATTTTATATTTTATATTTTATATTTTATATTTTATATTTTATATTTTATATTTTATATTTTATATTTTATATTTTATATTTTATATTTTATATTTTATATTTTATATTTTATATTTTATATTTTATATTTTATATTTTATATTTTATATTTTATATTTTATATTTTATATTTTATATTTTATATTTTATATTTTATATTTTATATTTTATATTTTATATTTTATATTTTATATTTTATATTTTATATTTTATATTTTATATTTTATATTTTATATTTTATATTTTATATTTTATATTTTATATTTTATATTTTATATTTTATATTTTATATTTTATATTTTATATTTTATATTTTATATTTTATATTTTATATTTTATATTTTATATTTTATATAGAAAAACTCAATTTTATATGAAATCTCTTTTATTTCTGAACCACTCACAATTTATATTTGATGCTTCTCAGTATGGGAAACTTTTCGCCCGCACATTGACCTCGGAAATCATCTAGGGACAGATCGTGGAAGGCCACCCCGCCCAAGCCTTGAGCTTGGACAAAGCCAGCCTTTATCGCCGCCGTTGTGGGATCCTCGTAGCCCACCCAGATGCCATTCTCGCCATTGTCGTCAGCAGCGCGATAGGCATAGATGCCGAAACGCTTCGTGGGATCGCCCACCTTGCGCAGATGCTCTGCAGTCGTGTCCCTGCCCTGGCCCAGATGATGCTGCAACAGATCACAAATCTCTGGCCAGCTTAGCAAACCGGGCTGATTCGTCTGCCTGCCACCGGGAGCAGGACCCTCCGTATCGCTAATTGGCGGAAATCCTGTGATGCCCGAATTCCGCGACATTTTCCACGTACGTCCATAGCTCGTAATGCCAATGTTCAGCTGATGTGCATTGGCCGTGTTATTGAGCCAATACAATACCTGTCGGTTAACATTGTGCTTAGGATCGCGATCGTACATGTCATACAGTGGAGCCGGCAGATCCGCTTGCTTGGGATCCCGTTGCGGGGTTTGAAAGTCGTAGGTGCCCAAATTGACAAAGTCCACAAAGCTGAGCACCGAGGGTATATCTATGAAGACTGCAGCAGCGATTGAGGGAAGTTTCTAGTTGATACTACATTTGGTACTTACGCTCTGCATCCACATGTGGCAACATGCTGAGGGTCAACAGTTTGCCACTTAGCTGCAGCTCCAGTCGCAGTTCCCGGACAAATGAGGCGAATTGCGCCTTGTGCTCCTCGGCCTTGGGATCAATGGAGTTGCTGCTGAACC
The DNA here is from genome assembly GCA_035045345.1 of Drosophila hamatofila. Taxonomy (NCBI): domain Eukaryota; kingdom Metazoa; phylum Arthropoda; class Insecta; order Diptera; family Drosophilidae; genus Drosophila; species Drosophila hamatofila. The sequence continues at coordinate 22,875,980 of JAWNPA010000012.1, forward strand.
AGCCCTTAAACGAGGTCCAGGCACGCTTCAAGGCGCCCTGTTGCCGCTTGGGCTTTAGCAGCGGGAACTGCCAGGCCAGGTCTAAGCCATCGAAGCCATATTTAGTCAGCTCCTCTCTGACACTCGCCTTAAACCTATTGCGGTGCTCTGGCTGCTCCAGTAAACTCAAATATTTAACACTATCCGCCACGCCCTCGGAGTTCAGATCTCGCCCACCGCCCACGGAGAGCAATATACGCAAATGTGCATGCTTCTGGCGCAATGCCGTAATATGACTATAATGCTGACGATTATAACTAAGCTCGGGATTCAAACTCTTGATCTTAAAGCTCTCCGCATCGATGCCGGCATAGCCATAAATCAGGTAGTTGCAAAAGCCTAAAGCGGGCTCCAGTTCCTGCAGTGAAAGTTGGGCGGGACCTGGGAGCAAAACAAATACAAAACATGAATCTATGTATGTATAATATGTATATATGTGTAATATATGTATATATATATATGTATATAGTATAACAGATAACCCCCGTTTCACCCTGCCATTTGGCATACAAAGATTAGGCTTTGCTCACCTTCACGCACAAAGCTCGACGCATCGTAGTAGCAAACGAGCTTGGCCACATCTGCTTGGCTAACAGGACAGCAACCCAGCCACAGCAGACCAGCTAACAGGAATATCCAGCCTTTAGACAACATGTGTATGTGTGTGTGTGTGTGTAGAGGAGGACGATGTGTGTGCTTGCTTTGACTTAGGTTTAGAGACTGTGTTGGTTCACTTCAGCCGCTGTAGCTGAACTGTTGCTGATAGCTTGAATAGAAAAGTCTTGAAACTGAATCAAAAACAAACTCAGTGATAAGGCGTGCAAGGGAGATGGCACTACTTTGATTATAGTCGACTAGAAGATGTTCACTAATTGAGCTTTGCCATAAATCAGAGTGTGTATGTGGGTATGCTGATTGAATTTCATTTCAAGATATATTTAATCGCCTTTCATCAATTTTTCACACTCGAAGAGACAATTTTCCAAAACACTGAACAATTTTAGCTATTTATCTATGCAACATCAAACAATTACTCAGTCACTTAATAAGTCAATCATTTGAGCAGGGCAGTCAGGTAAATGAGTTTCTATGTCAGTTTGTCAGTCACCCATTACTTTAGTTATACATTCAGTCAATCAGCCAATCAATCAGTTAGTTTTTGTCAATCAATCAGTCAATCTGTTAGTCTAGCAATGCTTCAGCTAATCAATCATCTCTTTAGTCAATCAATCAATCAGGCATTGGGTTGGAAGTCGAGCTCTCGCTCTGCTAATTAATTTATAGTCAGTCAAACAACCAATCAATCAGTCAGTCAGTGAAGAAGTGCGAAGATAGTTAATTAATTAGGAAGGTCATCAATCAGTTAATCAATCAATCAGTCAAGCAGTAAGTCTCAAACAGTCAATACATCAATATGACTATATCTATGTCAATCAATATGTCGATGTCTTATATACGTCTATTAATCAATCAATAAGTCATTCAGAGTCAGAGTCAATCAGCCAATCAATCAGTTAGTTTTTGTCAATCAATCAGTCAATCTATTAGTCTAAATATGCTTCAGCTAATCAATCATCATTTAACAGTTATTCAATTAGTCCATTAATCCCAGCATATAGTCTATCAGTGAATAAACGAGCAAGCCCATTACTTTATTAGTCAATCACTCAATCAATCATTCAACTGATTGATTATTCAGCTAGTCACTCTGTTCTACATCTACTTAAACAGCAACTCAGCCATGCACTCAAATTACTCAGCTCACATAGCACATAAGCACATAAGGTAGTCACTTAGTCAGTTCATCAAGCTGTCAATCACTTATAATCTCTCCATCAATCACTCAGTTTTAAAGCTTATTGCATATGTAACTCCGAAGACTTGTCTTTTGAGTGTAGTCTTTGACAATTTCTATCGTGATAAGATAGGGTTAGGGATTATATTCATGTATTCCTTTATATACATAGATATATATGTATATATGTATACATTTCCTTTTAGCTATATCACATATCAAAGGAAACTTAACCAGTTTCAATATTCAATTAACTCACATCAACTTTTCACTTAGTCGCATTTGGTCCTTTGCCAGTGTTTTCTCTTTAGCGCGCCCAGCTGCTTAACAGCATTCCAATTACGAAGTGTGATTAAAACATCAAGGCTTTACGCATTCCTGGGCTTTGCACACACATATACATACACATATATTATATATATATATATATATATATATATATATATATATATATATAAATGGCTATAGGTGTATCTATGGCTAATGCAAGACAACCACCAAAAACGCAAATCCCCAACTCGACAAGGAGCAGATTGAAATGGATTTCAGTGGGTTATGGCTAATGGGGTTGTGTGGTTCAGAGTGAAGTAGGCTTTTGCTGGGCCTCCACACTCTGACAGACACACACACACACATTCTCGCACACACACACACACACACATACGTATAGAGCTGTCATTAGTTGCTGTCGCTTTTGCCAGCGGCGCTCTTTGGCTCTTGTCTCTGGCTCATGTCACTTTGACGCCATCACACCTACACATAAAGCCAACAACAACATACAACCACCCCCTTAATATGCCTTGCCATTCCTCAGCCACATCCTACCCCCGACTACCCCTCGCTATTCCCACCTGACAATAATGTTTTGTGCCCAGCTTAAATACATTAAAGCATTCGCTGTCTAACATACAACATGGCAAATGATGAGCCACACTCACACACACACACATACACTCACACACACACACACACACACATTCACACTCACACTCTCACCCACACTCACAAAGCAACAGCAAGCAACTGGCACTTAAAACGTGCTGAGTGTCCTTTAGAGGCTTTTACGTCTGCCCTCGAACGCTTTTGCCCAGTTGATTAGCAATTTCGCTCACGTGGCGCTATTTGTTGGCTTCAGTGGGCGTCACTAGGGCTGGGTAGGGGCGTGGCAATTGTTGACTGTTTGCCCTTTATCAAAATAATTTCATTTTGCATGTTTTCTTGCTTGTGTGTATACATATTCATAGCAAAACTTTTTTTTTTTTTTGCAACATTTTTCTACATCATCTATTTCTCTTTTTTCAGTTTTCATCAATTTGGCTTCCTTTTAGCCAGCTTGTTGCTGGTTTGCTTGAGTGCCAGCACTGAGGTGTTTAACCAAATCCTTTGCGTAATTACTTGGCAGCGACTACAAAACTCAAACTCCCTCAGCTCAAATCCTGCAGCTCAGCGCCTGCCTGCTTACGCTCCTGCCTGCTTTATCCTTTCGTCTTTAATAGATTTGTCCCCAGGGCGAACGACACAAAGGCAAGCGCAAAAGGCATTTAAAATCTCGCTTCATCCCGGGCTGTCTTTCATAATGTTTTCATTTTAACTGTAGGCCGTTTAAATGTTTTATGTTCTGTGGCTTAAGGCATAAACTCTAAATACGTATACGCCCTGTGCGGCGCGCCTAAAAGATGCAACAAAAAACTTCCGATTTCGTTTGTCAAAAAAAAAAAAAACATAAATTTTATAGAATGCCAACGCATAAAAACCACACATACGCACACACACGCACACACATGCTAAAAGCCATAAAACTAACCACAAAAAAGAACACACACACACACACATACAAATATATATACACACTCCCACAAGAACAACAACCGCAGGGCGTGGCAAATCAACAGAATATTTCATATATGGCCAGGCACAGACGCCATAGCAAAATTGCACACATGTTCATGGACACGCCCACAGTTGCCCACACTCAACAGCAAACACACACACACTCGCACACACACACACACTGACACACTCCACAGGTTGACAATAAAACTCTGGTCGTAATAATAAACTAATAGCGCCCCAGCTGCCAAGAAATGCCTCCGACTATCTTTTGTTCTACTCTCGCAGTCAACTGTTATGCATATATACTATACATATATACACATATACATGTATATAAAGTAGATATATAGAAATAGAAATGCCGAGTTATGTCTGTGTAATAAAAATGGGGTATTGCGGACTTTCTGATGGACAAACTGTATGTGAAAAGTTTTAAGGAACTAGGAAAGTATGTTAATGTTAAGCTAACAGTAACAGTCAGTTATTAACAGTATGTTAATTTTAGATGTTAATTATTGATAAGGTATCTAGTATGTATAGCTAGTATTATAGACTTTTTGATAGTTTGTGTAGGTATTAATGTGTGTGTAGATATTAATATAATAGGTTCTCTAGAGCCATATTTAATAGTATATTATTAATAGAAGTTTTTTAATTTATTATTAGAGATAGAGAGAGAGAGAGAGAGAGAGAGAGAGAGAGAGAAGATGAGAGTGAGGGAATATTAAATATATTAAATATTAAATATAAATAATATGGAAAAGTAATAATAATGAATTTGAACAGCAACAGAAAAGCTTTTATAAAGTATTATAATTTATTCTAATTTATAATTTATTATTATTAATTTAATATTAATTTAATTTATTATTTATTAATTATTATTTCCTACTTCAGATTCCATGTTTCATATTCCATATTCCATATACCGTACTCTGTATTCTATATTCCTTACTTCCTATTCCATGTTCCATATTCTATACTTTATATTCTATACTCCATAGTCCTTATTCCGTATTCTGTATTCCATATTTTATATTTAATATTACATAGTCCATATTCCCCATTCAATATTTCATATACTCAGTTTTTTATATTCCAAAACCTATAATCCATAATCCATAATCCATAATCTTTATTTTATATTCCATATTCCATATTTCATATTTTATATTCCATAGTCCATATATTAATTTCCATATGCCATAATTCTTATACCAAATTCCATATGCCATATTGCATATTCATATTTTACAGACTTCATATTTTTTTTTACAGATTTCATATTCCAGTTAAGACTCGCCATGTCTTAGTTTCCACATTTCAAACAAGACTTTATATTTTAAACGATATTTCATATTCCAGTTCCATATTAAAGATTCCGTAGTTTTAGATTACATATTGTATATAGTTCCATATTTCATATTCCACATTCCATAGTTTATGTTTTATATTTGAAGTTCTAGTTTTGCTATGCTCTACATTCTAAGTATGCAGTTTAAGTTTTCATATTCCAGGTTTCATCTCATGAACTCAATTCCTTTACAGGAATTTTCTATTCCTTTAAAGCGCATTGCAGCTTCGTCCTAGCATACGCTGCCTATAGACAGAGACGTACACATTCCGGACTCATTCTGTATCTATCTCTCTGTGTAACAGCCTTAGCCACTGACATATTTGCACACACACACACACACACACACACACACACACACAACCACACACACCTATACACACACACATGTTCAATTTCTATTCCTATATGCACACTCATGGGATATTTTCACACCAGCTTAAGTAAATAGGCCCTAACTTTCTTAGGCATAGCTGCCAGCACGCCCACTTATTTCTACCGCCCACCGCCCCCCTCACACACGTGGAAACAAAGCGTTGGCTAATGGTTTTGCGAGCTGGTGAAGTTTCTCCCGGTTGTAAGTCTTTAATACAGCTGACCTGCCCGTCGATTGGGTGATTAACTTTTTGGGCAACATCTGTTGGCTGGGTGGTTGTGTGGCTGGGTGGTGGTTGTGTGTGTGTGTGTGTGGGTGTGGGTGGTTTATTTGGCGTAATTAAATTGTTAACGCACACGTGTCGTCTGTTCGCCGCGTTGGCTTTGGCGTATTTATGCATGTGCATGGGTTCATTTAAGCGTAATGCTTTTTACATTGACAAATGTGGCAGCAACAGCAACAGCAGCAGCAGCAACATCCACGCTAATCCACCCAAAGCCAAGCTGTGACATACACAGACACTGAGAGAGTGTGTGGGAGAGAGAGAGAGAGAGAGAGGGAGAGAAAGAGAGAGTAGGAGTGAGCGGTGAGTGAGATAGCATGCTTCATTCCCATATCCTTTTTGTGTGCTCCCAATCCCAGTCCCTGATTCCAGCTCACTTTGCATGGCTTACGCCCTTGGCTGGTGTTTTTAATGCTTCATTGGCTTAATTGCCAACCACACACACACACACACACACACGCACTCACACACACACTTGTACACGTGCTACGCAACTTTTATCCAACGAAACTGAATTCAACCACAAACACGTTCATATACCTTCTTACCAGCTCCATATATACATATACAGACCAACTCGTTGGCCATGTTCAAACTTTGCTAAATATTTCTCTTTAAAGATTTTTTGATTTGGGCTTCAAGATTTTTTGCTGTAATAAAATTGTAATTATAATACCCTGTAAATTGGAATTTGATTGCTATTTAAGTAACTATAATCTACTATAAAACATCAAGTAGTTTGTATTCTACTACTATACTAGATATAGTATGTATTATACTTTGCATGTTGGCCATTACCATTACATCTAGTGCATATCCATCGATCTATAACTGATTGAACCCAGCCATTATAGACTCTAGAAATACAAAATTTTATATATAAGCTCTTCTTCGATTTCTAGTACAGTTAAAGTTATTTCCACCTATCGTGCTCTTCTATATAACTCATTGAACTCAGCAATTATAAACTCTAGGAGTACAAAATTTGTTATACAGACTCAACTTAGATTTCCAATGCATTAAAAATCATTACCAACTCCCAAGCTGATCTATATACCTCAAGGAACTCAGACTTTGTAAATACCAACTTTGTTATGCTGCCTCGTCAATGTTTTTTAATAAATTATTATATTATATATAGAACTTTTAAGATATTATACAATATTTTGTAGTCTTACATACCCTAGTTAGTATTAAACTCTACGTAAAAATAATAAAATTGATTTGATTAACGTCTACATAGTTGCTATAAAAGCACGAGCTCTTGCTTATTTCAATATACGCATTTAATATTTATATATTTACATATGTACATACATATGTATCTGTCAGTTGTCTATGTAATAACTATAACAAGCTGAGCTGATAGCAAGTAAATGCCTTGTGCATGAATGAACTGCATCTGCAATAGATTAAAGACAGTTTACACTAGTTGTTCGACTATTGTATGCCCTAACAGAGCAGAGAAAGCAAAGAGAATGGGACAGAGAGCTACACGTATACTCTATCTATCTCGCTCTCTTTGTCTCCTTTTTCTCTCTCTGTCTATCCTTTTAGCTTTCTCTTTCTATTACACATTTTCTCTATATATTATATATGAAAAGCATTAAAGTCAACTCAAAAAATTATATACAAAAATATCGGCTATATTTACATTAAAAAAACAAAATTTGCTCTATGTAGTCGATAGGAAAAGTCATAACCGTACGATCCCTGCCTTGATCCTATCAGATTTTAGACTTTACGTCGAACACAGAGTTAACCTATGTAGCTGTGAGTCTACCTTAGCATAGACATAGATTAAGCAAGTGCGCATTTCCAATACACGTTTATCAATCAAAAATATGCTATATAATTATAGCAGTTAAGTCAAACGCCAGATCGGTATCGCTATAAAAGCGACTCGTCGAGCAGGTTGCACGAACAGTTTCGTTTGAGAATTCGCAACAAGTAGAAACATGAAGGGGTTGTCGTTGACTTTAGTGCTGTCTCTGTCGTTGGCTGTGGTGCTGTCTCTGCTGGCTCTGGCAAATGGTAAGTGCTAGTCGGGCATGCCCCACATGCATACCCTAACTATAGTTAAATTCAATATGCATTTATTCACAGCTAATCCGCTGCATCCAGGCAATGTGATCATCAACGGCGATTGCAAAGTTTGCAATGTTCGAGGCGATTAAGAAATAAAAAAAATTTTAAAATATATATTAAATATGTGTTTTTTATATTTTGAAGGAGTATACAGAGTTGTATGAATATCTTGTCTATTTCAGCATTTTTCTCTTTATATGACAATTTAGGTATTAAAATAAAATTTTAGATGCTTCAACCTCCGTGCACATTGCAATTGATGCAATGTCCATTGATGACCACATCACCAGGTCTAAGGGGGGTAGCTAGAAAGAGAGAGAGAGAGAGAGAGAGAGAGATATTAAACAACTGTTGATAGAACTCATATACTCTCTACATACCACTGGCCAGTGCCAAGAGACCCAGCAAAAATGCAATCGATAGAATTTTCATCTTATTCAAAGTCAACCTCGCAAACGGAACTGAGGCAACGGCAATCACCTTTCCCACTTATATAGCTCATTAGACAACTGTGCTGCTCGTAGACATATATGTGTATATGTGTATATACTTTATATGTAGTTGATAACAGGTCAATGAAGAGATTGCTTGGGAAAATCCGCACAATTGAATATACGCAAAATGTTAAATGTTTGTGTGGATTGCTTGAGTCGAGTTCAAATGACGCACACTTTGAAAAACGATTGTCTCTATATTTATTTGGGATATATATTTTTACAATCGGACAAAAAATAACCAATTTATTTTTTGGGATTTTAAATTAATGATTTTAACTGATATATAGATAGATCCCGTTGTTCACAGCCTTAGAGTGCACAGGGTATTAGAGAAAGAGGAGTAGAAAGAAAAAGAAAGAGATATAGAGAGAGTAAAATGAAGAGAGAAATAGAGATCGAATAATTGTAAGACGGAGATGTATAATAGAAATAGATAGCGGCAAAGAAAGCAAAAAAGAGACAAGGATAGAGGGGTAAAGAGAGAGAGAAAGAGAGATATACATAGAAACAAAGAGAGGGGGAAAAACATAAAAAAGACAATGAGAGAGAGGCAGAGGGCGAGAGGCAGAGAGAGAGAAACAGAGGCAGAGATAAAGAGAGAGAGAAAGAGGCACAGAGATGGGAGGACAGACAGAGAAAGAGAAAGAGAGAGACAGGGAGTGAGAAAGAGTCATAAGCAGAGAGAGAAAGACAGACAAAAAGTGAGACACAGAAAGATATATAGAGAGAGAAAGAGAACAAGAGATAGAGATAGAGAGGGAGAGACACGGTATAAGCAAAATCGAGATACTAGAGGGAGCAAGAGAGAGAAATCTAATAGATTCAATATAAATATTCATGGTTATTTTTATTTCGATAAAGCTGATTTTACGATCAGCTAGAAACCGCTAGGGAAAATAACATCATCAACAACACCGTCTGGGAAAAAAAGATGGGCTTGCTGAAAATACCCTATTATTCAAATAAAAATTTAAAAAAATATTTTTTGGCATATAGTGAAATATATTTTATTTAAAGGAATTTCATTTAAAAATGACAATTAATGAACAAATTGGCTTATAAAATAATACAGGAGTCCAAAGCCCACAGCGCCTGACGTCAAGGCCTGACTGACAGCGGCAGAGGCTGGAGGAATGACGACGGAATTGTCATCTTCGGGTCGATTGCAGTCGATGCATTTTCCATTAATAATTACCTTGCCCGGCGTGGCTGTTGAAAAAAATATATAATATACCAAATATAATATAGAGTATTAGATTTCAGTGAACATTTATTTACCGCAAACAGCAGCCAGAAGGCAGCCCAAAAGCAGCAGCTGCAATGCAATCGATTTCATAGTCACAGCAACGATTCCAAACTATCTGAATCGTAGTCGTCTATATCATGTACATTTATATAGAGAACATTTACAGATTGACTTGATTGAAACAAAAGTCAACTTGGCGTGTTCTCATCTCAGCAGAGATTGTATTGTCTAGGTATTTCCCAGCAAAAAGCAACACAAGCAATTTGATCTCTATGAACTCTGTCAATTAGGTGACTGAAAAGTAAATGATTAAAAATAATCAGAAAATAGCAAAAATTAAAAAAAAAATAAAAAAACATATATGTTAATGTATAGTTAGAAATTATTAAAAAAAAAGAATAAGTTAGGTGCTTATGAAATAAAACAAAGATTCGACTGAGAAATATTCATTATGATTGACTGAGATTTTATATACTTACAGACTGGGAGAGAACAAGCGGATGACTAGGAGAGATGACTAGAGAGTGAGAGAGAGAGAGAGAGAGAGAGAGAGAGGGAGAGACGGAAATTTTATCACCTTGCCACTCTTTATTGTCTTCTTTATTTCCGTCTCTCCCCTCTCTCTCTCTCTCTCTCTCTCTCTCTCTCTCTCTCTCTCTCTCGCTCTCTCTCCCTCTCTCTAAGTATATATATATATATATATATATATATATATGCTCCGCTCCTCCTGAAAACATTATATATATAAATATATATACTAATATTAAAAGGTATTTTTTCTCTTTTTAGTAGCAACTGCTATTTTAATCAATAATTAAATTTGGAGAGTTTTGCGTACTATAAGAATAGTTAAGCTAATATTAAATATATTAATTTTATAATTCTTTTATTGTTCAATTTTGTTTTTCAACATTTTACACAACTATTTTTATTAACATATATAGAACTAGAATATATATTATGACAGAAACAATATACCCTGCTTCATCATATTCATTGTGATTATAATTAATGAAATTTTATTTTTTTATTTATATTTATATACTAAAATCTAAAAATGTATGAAAAAAACTGAAAATCAAAAACGTTTTGTTTAAAATGTTTACATATATTTTATTTTTTATTAATTTTTTTTATTTGCCAAAAAAGGCATTTTAGATTCTATTTTAATTATAAAAATAAGAAGTTTGCAAACATTTGATATTATTTCAGTTGTTGTTGTACATAAATGCATAATATTGAAAATATTTGAAACTAAATTATTTGTCTATTGATTTTGTGGCTAAGACTGTGGCAGCTGCTGCTGTTCATTCTGCTGCTCCTGCGGCAAGGACTTGAGGTCGAGGCTTCAGGCACGCACATTGCACACTTTGCAGTCGCCGTTGATGATGACATTGCCAGGACTGAGTGGGTTAGCTGTGTTGTGGATTGAAATTTAGTTAAATGCTGAATTTCTCAATCTCCTGAATATTTCGACTTACCACTGGCCAGAGCGAGAAGGCCGAGCAGAAAGGCGAGCGACAGGAATTTCATATTGCTTTGGTTTTGTTTTGCTTTGCACGAATACTGTGAAGACTCAAGAGTATTTGCGATTGCACTGATGCCGAACAACTTGGCCAGCCAGCCTTTTATAGCAGCTGAGCTCAATGTGTTTTTGTGCCGCGTTATCAACTGACACTGGGGCTGCAGCTGGGTCTGGGGCTGGCACTGGAGCCGATACTGGGGCTTTGAGCGCGGCTGAATTGGAATTGCCCAGTGTCGGGCTCTAGTTGGAAAAATTCCCATTTGCGTTGCGAGATAGGCTCGGATTTTTACTAAATTAACTGGACTATGTACATCAGGTGGACACGTGAGATACACACAGATATATGGCTGAATTTTGAGGGAACTATATCTGTTAAATATATTTGGGAGGGGCTATTTTTTGACCCTCTATCTTCGTCTGTGTTTTTTATTTTTCTCTCGGTCTCTCCTTTTCTTTCTTTCTGTCTCCTTAGCTTCTCTATCTGTCTCTTTCACCCGCTTTTTCTCTGTCTTTGTTTCTCTTTCTCTTTCGTCTACACATTTTCATCGATTTTTCTATATCACTCACTAATTCTCGTTTTCTCTATTCGATTTTCCCGCTTCTCTGTGTCTCTTTCTAAATGTCACTAACTCTCACTGCCTCTCTATTTTTCTCGCTTTATCTCTCTCACTCTCTCTCTCTCTCTAGCTCTATCGCCCTCTCTGTGCCACTCCGTCTATTTCATTCTCATTCTTTCTCTCTGTCTTTTTCTTTCTCTTAGTCTCTCTCGCTCTTTCTTTTTCGTTTTTTTTTCTATCTTTCTTTCTTACTCTTTCTCTCTCCTTCCCTCTCTCTCTCTCTCTCTCCCCCTGTCTTCTTTATAAGTATATCTATTTAAAATTAAATAATAATAATAATATATAATATTTATAAATAAAGCTGTTAAGTTACTATTACATTACAGGGTATCTCTCACATTCATCAGCCATCCATTGACTTGTTTTATTGGCACACTTGTCTCTGTTTACAATCGAAATCCAATATTCAATATCAATTGCGACGTTTGAAGCGTGGCGCCCCACAGTTCTATATGTTAATTAACTTAAATTCTTTATACATTTCCGACTAAGCGTTAAAACGTGTTTTATATCCAATCGCTGCTGTTGTTGTTTTGATTGTAAAATAAGTGGAAATTAGTTAGTCGAAGCATACATATATTCCAAGAAAAATACAAAGCTAATGCATTTCTATAAAACTGAATTGAATATTTATAGAGAAAAATCAACTTATTAAAAACAGCTTAAGATATGACGTACTGCGGCTGCATATTAATTGATATGATTATTAGTAAGCGAATAAGCCTTGGATTGGTATATTATAGGGTATGTAAAATAAGTATTATAAGCAAAATGCATAGATGACGTAGAATATAATGTGCATAATGGGTCTATGTCTAATACACATAGAGTATTCACAGCCTTCTGTTAACTGTTTACGTATTATCACATTACCCTGTAAGTAGCTATTGCTGTGGGGTATACTAGGCGCTATGCTGAGTTGTGACAAACAATACTTTTTAGTTTATAAATATTTGTATCATATCACAGGGTATCTGCTAGCTATGCTAGATATTATTTTGATTGAAATCAATAGGTCCTATATCATATATCATGGTATTCATTGCAATCTGTAGAGATATATTATATAAACAGGGTATTATTTTCAATCAATAGGCATTTTCCATATGACAGGGTATTTTATAGTTGAGCAATATAACATTATCACAACAATATAAATTCTGCTACGTCGTATAGCTATGTATTGACTGATCGAGCAATTTATTATGCATATTACTAAAATCTCCAGTTGCATAGATCATATAACAGGGTATTTTCTATCTACTCGAGTAATCTTTGTATATTATTTCAATCTATAGTTACTCTTATCTATAATTCTTTATACCACATTATAGGGAATTTTCGAGTCATATAGTATTATTTAGTTGAATGTGTCATATAGCAGAGTATTTTTGTCGAATTTAATTTTAACACTAGAAAAATATATAATTATATGTACCATAAAAGGCTGTTCATTTTTATATAGCAAGAACTTATTATTATTAGCTATATACCTACGTTTGGCGTGGAGGGTATTTCCTTCATGTGTAAAAAAATCTCATACTATTCATATACAATATTATTTACGCGTATAGATACTTAAATAGTTTTTGTCGAGCTATATTAATTTTTTACGATTTCTATCCACAATGAAATATTTACTATACGCACAACACAGGGTATATATTAGTTGAACATTGAATAAATATGAAAAATTCAAATATAACTAGGTAATAGTTTTTTTATTGGTTATTTGTTTACATGTCATAAATACATATAATAAAATTTAATCGTTCAAGTTTATAAATCAATGCAGGGCTAAATACTATAGAATTGTTTACTAATAAAATGAAAAATATTATATAGCTATTTAGCATATAGACGTATATTAAGTCATCAGTAAATGAGTATATTCAAGTTTCTTCCAAGTTTAGTGCATATGTATAATATTATAGTATTTTTCTCTTTTCTAGAATAAATACTATCTGTAAATCTGAGAATAGTAATATATAACTTGAGTAGACTTTTAGATTTAAATATATAAATGTTTATATATATATATATTTCTCCCAAGTTTATTCATATATATATACATATATATAGCCATAGACATTGATTCATTAATGATCTACAGCTGCCTAGCTAGAAAATATGAAAAATTGGTAGTTATATAATGTAATGTAGTTATAATGAATGTAATTCAAAAGAAAAGTCTATGTTGTTTTTTAGTTTTTCATTTTATATATTATATATTTTATTTATATTGCTAAGTTGATTTTGAAACGCAGTGAGTACATAAATATATTGTGCCAAACGGATTGAGGTAAGCTAGGAGAGGCAGAGCACCAGAGCAAGGTCTTCGTCTATTTACCGCCATGGACATTGCAGTATTTGCAGTCGCCATTGATGACCACATTGCCTGGATCGGGCGACAAGGGAACAGCTAGAGAGAGAGAGAGAGAGAGTGACAAAAATATATATAGTTAATATATAATCCAATTCTGATTGGGCATTCGCTACTCACCATTGGCCAGAGCCAAGAGACCGAGCACAAAGACGGTGACAACTGAGAAGAATTTCATGTTGATTTGCTCTTGTTGCTTGTTGGTTCCACAAACGCTTGAGTTGAACTGATGCTGCTTACAGCTCAGCTACGATCTTATATTGCAGCTAAGACGAGCCTTAGCTGCAAGCTATCGGGAAATTCACAGAGCTCAGCTGGAGGCGAGCGATCGTACGGGAATGTGGAAATTCCCAGCTGTAGACGGCTGCTTATCACAGTCTCAGGGAATATTCAAGTGTTAAGCGTTAGATCTGTGTAGACAGTTGACAGGCTGTTTTGACTAGCATCTTTCTTGGTATTTGGAACTCAGATTAACCTATTTTCTAGAGTACAGATATTATAATAAACCAATATAACAGAATAGTGAACATTAAAGATATGTATAGTGTTTTGATGTTATTTTTTTTTTGTCAGCAGCTGTCTCTTTCTTTTCAAGAAACTTATGATTATTAGAAAATTATATAAAAAGCTTATACCTTGACTCTGAGTCTCTTGATATCTACTACTGTCTGTTTGCCAATATCTATCAGTCTGCCTTTGTCACTCACTTTGCTCTCCCTTGTATGTCTCTCTCTCTCTCTCTCTCTCTCTCGCTGTTACTACACTTCATTCCATTTTCTACCCCTATCTCTCTCTCTCTTTCTTTCCTTCTTTCTGTTTTTAATTTTCCCTTCTGCTTTTACTCTTTCAATCTTTTTGTTCGTTCTCTTTCTCTCTCTCTTACTCCGCCTTGTTTCACTTTCTGTGTTCTTTGCTTTCTTTTCTTCTCTCTCTCTCTCTCTTTCTCTTTTTTTCCTTCTACGTGCTTGTGTTTCTTATTTTCTGTCTCTTTCGCTGTCGCTTACTTTGTTACCCTTTCTGTCTTTTTATCTTTGTATGTCCTTCTGTTTTTACGTTCTCACTCTCTAGCTGTCGCTTACTTCATTTCCCTTTCTCTATCTTTCTCTCACTTACTATACTCTCTCCATCTTTCAGATTATTTCCCTTTTCCATTTTTTTGTTTTTCTCCCGACTCGTACTCAAGTTATCTCTCTCTCTCTCTTTCTACCACTCAATCTTTCGCTTTTGCTGTTTTCATCTCTCTTTCTCTCTTTCTCCCTTTCTCCCTCTATCTCTCTATTTCGCTTTCTCTGCTTATCTCCCTCTCTCTCTCTCTCACTTTCACTCCCTCTCTATCTTTCCCTCTCTCTCTTGTCAACAGACTCCAAACCTTATTCTACCTTTCCAATTACTTCTATCTACCATACTTCTATATTACGTTAAAAAGATATATAAAGAATCATATTTATTAATCTATATACGCATTTGAATATACATAAATACATATGTATTGTAAATTTATAATATATCATAATACGCATTCGTAGTGCAATCTCCTAATCAAAATTGAAACGTGTCGCGAGTTCAGCTTTGTTCAACAGCTGTCAAAAGCTGTCAAGGTATTGATAATCCGGGCAATTCCACATAATGTACATACATAGATACATATTTATATTCATATATACAATATAATATAAATTATGTAACATATACACTTTGTATTTATTATTGCTAGTATGCATAGCATTGGGTCTACGCTGAGTGGAGGGCAATCTATCGATAGCTCTAGCTGAATCTCTATCTCGATTCAGAATCGCGCACGATTCCAGCCAATTTCTGCCCTCTCGAAGTTAGTATAAAAGATCCATTACAGCGAGCAGAGTTAGACGGAAAAAAATGAGGTGCCTAACGCTGTTAACTCTATTGATTGTGGCGCTGCTCGCCACCTGTGCCCGAGGTGAGTCAATTGCCACAGGTATACGATATGGGATTAAGAACTAGGGAACTATTCTTCCAGCTGGCAAGGTGACCATCAACGGCGCCTGTGTGGATTGCCATAGAGAAGGTGGCACAACAACGCGTCGACCCAGTCCAACGCGAGCTCGTCCGACCACGCCCAAGCCCAAGTCCAAGTCCAAGCCGACGAACAACAAGAACTCAGATGAAGACGATGATCTGGATGGCTGGATGCTGAGCCAGGGCCAGGGCCAGAGTATCTCGCGAGGAGGTCGCAACAAGAGGCAAAACTATCGGCAGCAAATTTTCACTGATCCGGGACTGGGTGGGGGCGGCGGCTGGTCAGGTGGGCGTGTGACAACAATCGATACACGTGGACGTCCCGGCACCTATGTGCGTAACGATGATTGCGTTGGCTGCAACATAAATGGCTAAAGGGGGTTTGGCATGTAATGGGGGTTTGATTATAAATATACAATATACAATAAAATGACTCCCAAGTTCCAGCTAATGCAACAACTAGTTGTTGACCTTGTCAAATGTAACCGGTTGCAGCTTTGTCTCTGGGTATTTCCAGCCACAGACACACAGAGTGTGATAAGCAAAGCAAAGCCAAGCCAAGGTGTATATAAAGCCGTTCCATTCGCCTCATTGCTGAACAGATGAAATCCACATTTGCAATGCGCTTATTTACCTGTGCTCTACTATTGGCTGCTTTGCTGGCCATGGCAACAGGTAAGCATCAACAGTAGCAGCTTCAGCTTATCCTCTACTCTACTCCCTCCAGCTGCTGTTGTCATCAATGGCGTCTGTCAGGATTGCTCGCCGCCCGATGCTGAGACTTTAGTTGTGGGCGATCGGGTGTACAAGGGTCGTCCAGGCCAAGGCACTGTCTATATCAATGGACAGAGTGGGCGTGGCGCTGGCAATGGCAACGCAGCTGGTGCCGGACCCTATGTGGTGCCCGAGGGCTATAGTGGACGTGTGCCTGGTGGCTCCTATGTCCACAATTCCGATTGCAATGGCTGCGACATTCGCGGCTAGATTTCATTGTATTTGCTTGAAGTGAAATAAAGCTGTGCTTTGTACATCTATATAGGGTATGTCAAGTTGTGCTTTTGATTGGTATAAAGAAGGGGATGGGGCGGGCTGGCGTGCTTATAGGGTATATATGTTCGTATAGCTGGAATGTAAAGAGCTTGCATTAGCTGAATAAAGTTAAACAAAGCTGTCATTAATAATATTTTAATTAATTAATTATTCATTAATAATTTAATTTTTTTCTATATTTTGTATTTATATTTTCACTACTTTTACTCAAATCTAACAATTTCTCGGACTGCCCTCGCATTTGTTTTGTATTTTTAACATAATTTAAATATATCGTTATACATTTACATGGTAAGAATGCAGCTTCAAAATCTTGTCTACATGAATTTTAAACTATGAGATATGGTAAATTTATAATGTGCATTTTTTATAAATATAATAAATTTATATTTTGATTATTATATTAAATATTGTATTATTCCATTTCAATTAAATTTTTTATAAAACTCAAACATTACATTTTTAATAATTATTATATAAAAAAAATATAGATTTTAAATTATTTATTAAATAAAATATGTAATCATCAAAAACTATTTTTTGTTCAAGCTGTTTTTTTGTATTATTGTATTAAATATATAATATAAAATATTTGATTATTATATATTAATCATTTTTTTATTGAATTAAAACATTACATATTCAATTATTATTATATTAAAATTATAATTTTCAAAAAAATGTATTATGTAATTTCTTATTAAAAATAAACGATTTTAATTGGTATTATATTTTATATAAAATTTTTAAATATAAAATTGTACAAGTTTGTGCATCAGGTGACTGTTATATAATGTAAATATAATTTATTATAATTACATTTTAGTTATTTCACGAAATGTAGATATAATATAATAATAATAATAAAATTACTTGCTCTCTATATTTAATATGTTAAATATACAAATTTTAATGAATTCACATATTCACGTTATTTTTAAAACCCGTTGTAGGGTATCTATCAGTCTCCTATGCCACGCATACTGATAAAAATTGCAAATAATACTAGTTAAACTCATCATTTATGTAAATCACATTATTGTATTGGGTTGTAGGGGGTTTTCACTCGCTGCTTGGGCAAGTCCCAAGCCCAGTTCTATATGCATTTCCCAACATCAGAAGCCGTTGGCCTTTGCCATAGCGTTTGCTTTCGCACCGACGCTAGGGGAATTATTTTGCAAATAAATCAGTTTACAATGATAATGAGACGACAGCCGATGAGTATCTCTATATAAGATGCTCTGTTCTAAGCAAATCTTATTCAGTGCTTTAACTAAACAACATGAAGTGGTTCGCTCTCTGTGTCTTAATGCTGGCTTTGCTGGGTCTGATTGCGGCGGCACCTTCGGGTAAGAGTTTTATATATAGAATGCACCAATATATATATATATTAATATATATATATTTTATATTCATATTCAGGTCAGATACGTGTGCGCACCTCTTCCACAACGAAAATTCATGTGCGCAATGGCAATATCAAGGTGAATGGCAATTGTCACAATTGCGACATTCGCACCACCAAAAACACCGCCCAGGTGACCAGCACCAGAACCAAGCAATGGACACGTAAATGGTGATTGCTAAAATGGCCATTAGCGGGGCTTAAGTAATTACCTTAATTACTTAAGTATTTATAATTGCAATTATAAAGCTGCTGTCTAGACAAAAATGTGTATTTATATATAGTTTTAATATTTATTTTATATTTAATAATAAAAAATGTGTCATAATATAGTTAACTAAAATAACTGTCTATATATCTATATATCTATCTATCTATATCTATATATCTATTTTATATATTTTCGAAGAATTTATTGAGCCTTCAAGACTCCTGCTACAATAGTGCCCAAAATAAAAAAAATTAATACTAAACAATAAAAAGATAGATAAACATAAATAAATGCGTAGATTGTCTAAAACCAATATACTCCTCTTAACTCTTAAGAGAGTATCAACAATTTGTAAAAAATAAATGCGTAGATTGTCTAAAACCAATATACTCCTCTTAACTCTTAAGAGAGTATCAAAAATTTGTAAAATTTATTTAATACACAAAAGTTTTCAAATCTAACAAAATTTGTCTAAAATTAAATCAAATTAAAACTTCTCCCTTCTTCATTTCTTAATTTATAGACGGTTCTATTTTGTATCCAAAATTTTACACATACCCATGTTCAAACTCAGTTGAGAGCCCCCAAAGGCTACAATTTATTTTAAGACTCTGCCCCGTTTCATTATATTAATTAATTAATTTTAAGAAAATGCCCAAAATATTTTGCAACTTATTCTAAGCAAGTCGTAAATCAGCTCAAGCTGCTTTGCCACTCACAGCTTTAGGCCAAGAAAATATATTTAATGGTGGTAAAAATTGCCTTCATTTGAGTATTTGGTGGTGCGATGGTTGCTGCCGTTGGTGGGGCAACCCTTTTTTTTTTTGTTTTTTTTTTTTTCGGGCCAAATGACATTACACGTGTTTCTTGTCTACAAATTTTTATGTGGCCTTCGCCATAAAACCTGCCGTTTCCTTGAGCACTCTGTATTCATCCTCTACTGCTTCTTTTCTTTGCTTTGAGCGTGTCCTGCTTCGACATTCACGTTGCTCGCTTTTTATTGCCAAGGCACGAAGCCAAACCGCTGTGCGCCTGTAAATGACTCCCCGGGCACCTTTATATTGACTCGTAAAATTGCGACATTTAGAGCGAAAACCCCCCGCCAGCCAGGCAGCTACAAGGCGACTAAGCAAACACCACTCGACCCCATTCCTCATTCCTTATTCCTCATTCACTCAGTCGACTAACCATCTACCCGCACTTCCGGTCGTTTGTCTTTTTGTGTGTTGCCTGCTTTTCGGCGCCGCGGCGACTTTCTTAAAATTATTTCGTTTTTATTTTTAAATTTGATTTTTATTTGCCTCACAGTCGCAGCCGACAACGATTTTTATGGTCGAGTGTTTTGAACCCTCTAGTTCCTTATCTTTCTTTGTATATGCCAGCGAGGGGTAGTTTCGCTTTAGAGTCGAAAAGTCAAGTTATACTTGCAGAGATATATTTAATAGCTATAGTATATAGAGTAAAATGACTTAAATCGATATGCGCTCAAGTTTTTTATAATATATATTTATTATAATATATAAATTTCATATTTGTTTACATCAATTTTAAATTTTTTCCATTATTTTTCGATTTTTCATAACTATTTGTTATCTAAAATTTTTCTTTTATGTTTATTCCCACTTTCTAATTATTTTTTACAGGGTATATCATGTGCGACTACTCCATATTCATTGTTAGTACCCTGCTGTTATTGCTACCAGCGCCGGAAATTGACTTGGAAAACGTTTCAATGCTTGGTTTTGTTTTCTCTTTAGGGCGCGCAGCCCGAAAAATTGAAATCGGGCATTATGTCTTGGGGGCAGCGGCTATAATCGCAGTAACACGCCCATTGGAGGCAAAGCACTTTACAACGTTCACTTTCTGTCTCGATTTTCACTTAACATTCGGTAGCGTTAATCATTGCTATGGCATATTGCTCTTTGCCTTACCACCCCGCATTGAGTAAATCGAATAAAGAGATGTCAATGCGCTCTTGAATTTTTAATTTACATTAACTTTAACTTCGGCATTCGTTACGCTTTGTTGCTGCTTCTTCTGCGTTCGCTGCTCTGCTCGCAAAGCATAACGGTTGTTTTGCCTGTTTAGGCTCTTCAGTAAGCCAGTGCCTGAGTTTCTAAGTGTCTCTCTTTCTCTCCCTCTCTTGTTTGCTCCATTTATGTGCTGTAATTAATTGACATAAATATTTAATAAAGAAATAAAGTGAACTGTAGTGAGGTGTGAGCGAAATGCACTAGAGGCAATCGGCCAATGAGTTAAATCAATGGTGCGTACAAATTTAATTTATTTTAGTTTATATGCAACATTATTGTAATATACATACATACATATACTTATATACATATGTATGTATGTATGTATGCACGTACAGTATTTTAATATTAACTAGCATAGCGCGTATACACACATTTCCTATACATACATACATATGTATATGTGCACGTACTACGTATATTTAGCAGCCTTAACGCCAACAAATAATCAAAACAAATGACTCGCCTTAAAGAAAACGGTAAACGAAAGCAAATTCTCGCTCTCCTTCTATTTTTGGCTTAAGCCTATGGTCTTAAGCTGCTGCTCTCGTCGAAAGCATTGCTCGTACTTTTGATTGTTGTTGTTATTGTTGTTTGCTTTGCTATGTCTGCGTTTTGCATAGTCACAAAATCATGTCTGCCTTTTTATGCTCAATCAAACAGTTGCAATGGGCGCTCTCATTCCCATCGCTCGCTCTCCCTCTCTTTATTCTTTTGCATATTAGTTGCTCTGCCGCTCTTCAGATGATCAAAACAGAGGATGGAAAACGTGCTGTTGTTGTCGCTTCTCTACTATGCAAAGGCTTTGTCGTCGCCTGCGATTTTGAGTTGGTTTTTGTATTTGTAATAAAAAAGCTTTAAGCTCGCGCAGTCCACTTCACTGCTTAAATACACAATGGCAATTGACGCGGCATTCGAAACTTTATTAATTTGAAATACGAGTGCGAAGGTGTGGCTGGGTTGGCAGGGGCAAAAATGATTTATTGGATTTTTGAAGAGCGCACTCGAGCGAACAATTCAATTCAATGTTCAGAGTAAACGCGCTCATAATTAATTTAATTTTTTTTTCCCACGCAGAAATTGCGCATACGCAACGTTGGGCGACTACAAAAATGTTGGCTACAGATATACAAACATACTTATGTATACGTGTATGTATGTACATATTTATGTATATATTTATTTTGGCTCTTTTCATGAGATTCTTTCTCTTAATCTACGGTTCGCAGTGAAAGTGAGCCGCAATTTATTTAACGTTCCTTTATTTTTATTATTTAATTTCACCCTTTCAATTGCCATGAATTTCAACCCCATTTCAGCGAGGTCCTTGTTGCTGTTGTTGCCATTGTTGTTGTGCATTTAAGTGGCATTTTCTGTTGCACATCTCACAGGATGTGGCAGGATGCCGCTGCAAAGCGTATGATATAAATTAATGAATAATTGAGAGGGAGATGGAGCAAGATGGAGAGACAGAGAGGAAGAGTGAGAGAGAGAGACAGGAGACTGTCAGGAAATGTTTATTGAAGGCAAAAGGAAATGTTAAAGCTGTTAAAATTTGCAATTAAAATTAAAATTCATAAATTTATTAGGCAAATATTCAAATTGACTTTAATGCTGATTAAATATTTTATACAAATTTACTTTAGCTGCCTTAAATATTTAATAAACAATTACTTTTGCTGGAATTTAAATCTCTATTATATTTTTGAACTCTGGCAAATTGCATTATGAATTTGTAATTATTTTCTTGCATACTTTTTGGAGCAATTTATCAGCTCAAATTTCGCTTTGTCGGATTTGAACTTTTTTTTATTTGTGAATATTTATATATTTATGTAAATTATTTTATTAAATACAGTTTACAGCACTTTTTTTATTCTGATTATTTTTTATCAATTGTGCTTGAAAGCACTTACTGTATGGGTTTTATAAGAGAGAAATGTATTATATTTATGTACATGTATGTAATATTTTTATATATTTATTATAGTAATTATTATAATTAGGGGAGGAACAGATTCAATAAACATGAATGACTGATTAATTACACATTTTATTATGGAAATATGCATTATATAGTACAAATATACTCATTAATGAACTTTTATCGATATGGATTTACGAGAGAAAGCTTTCAGATGCTTTTATGTATTTGATAAGTTGCTTAATATGAAAGGCTAAAAGCTTTAAAGAATTTATTGACATGCTGAGTTATATATCCAAAAGCTTTAATCAACTTTTAAAGCTACTTGATCATCTAAAGTAACTTTGTTTTCACTTGTAAATACTATTCAGTAGTTTAAGCAATTATAAATAAAGTTAATACACTCAAGCGCTTTCATGAGCTTTTAAAACTGCTTAATGTTTAGCTTGTTATACTATTAGCCTTATAGATTGCTTGAATGAAATCTAATGAAAACAAAAAAAAACATTATAAGTTGATTTCCCGTTTTCAATGAGTTCAGCGTAAAAAAAAATAAAATAAAATTACATGTAATTTTAATGTAAGAGTAGTTTAAATTCCCACTAACTACCCACTAACTACCAGTTTTTAACAAAGTTTGTATAAAATAAAAAGGCCAATAAAAAGTTAGTTTATATTTATGTAAAGAAGCTTTAATAACATATGTAAGTTTCATAAAATCAAAACACCTAGTCTCTGGAAATATGGGAATATGAAATATAATATACATATATACCATATATTTAGCTTTAAGCTAACTGCAAAACAATTGTATTCTCTACAAAGTTTCTTGCGCTTTTAAAGCTTGTTGATATATGTATAAAGTTACTGCCAACACTGGAACTAGTACTGCAACAGCTATACCAAAATATATACATTGAACTTTTCTATATTTAATATCTTAAAGCTGTCATGTGCTTTAAAAGCTTATCTCCTACAGCATTTCGTTCATTGTTTATGCTGCCCATTTTCAATTAAGCTCAACTCGAGTGCAAACGTAATTCTTTGCATGTAATGGAGCTGACAAGTTGCAGGGGCCAAAGGGAGCCACGATACGAGCATGTGACAATCAGTAATCTAGCTTGAATGGTATGCCCACACACACACACACAGAGAGAGCGAGAGAGAGAGAGAGAGAGATATACACACATACTCACACACCTTTGCTATATCGAATGCTCGCATGAAACTTGACTCGGGACTGATTTCATTTTCGTAATTACCTCACGCGACTGCAACCTCTGTGCCTGCCTCAGCCTCTGTCTCTATCTCTGCCTCAGCCTCTACCTCTGCCTGGCTTCAGCTCTGCCTGTTGTTGGTCAGTTGCAGGTGTCTGCAGGTGTCGTGGCTGCGGCTTAACGAGTTGATTAAATGTTGTAATTGATGAAATTGCGTTGCGAACGCGCAGCTTTAAAGGTGTAAATGCTGGGCTTTGGCCCCCAAATGCCGACAGTCCCTGTGCGGGGATAAACATGTCATTGTCATTAGAGGGCGTGGCTGCCGATGGAGAAGGAGGATAAGAAGTTGTTCTCGCCCTCTCCCTCTCCCTCTGCATTCGACTGGACAGTGCGCATCAATCAAATAAGCACGAAATGCACACGTTTTCATTTATAACTATTTGCGGCAAGGGTCGCACGGCTACACAAAAGGCCGGCAAAGTTGTTGTTGTTGTTGTTGTTGTTGTTCCTGTTAGGGTTCCCTTTGCAGCCAAAAGGCAGAAATAAAAAATGATTTAAAAATTGAAAGGATTATGGGGCGAGCAACAGCAACGGCAACGAAGCGCGTTAATGTTGATGCCGCCGCGGGGCAGGCAGCAAAAAAAAGGGTCGCAAAAAAGGCAAAGGATTGAGAGGAGAGAGAGAGAGATGGTGTGAGCGGCGCTATAGATCTGACTGGCTATAGATATACATATATATATACATATATATACATGTATATATGTAACCAGATATGTATATATATATATATATATATATATATATATATCGCTGGTGTCGCTGTCAGTCAAACAAAACTGTGCAAAAATCAACGAGGCAAATGCGAAACAAAAAGCCAATGCTGACAGAGGCAGGCAGGCAGAGGGAGTGAGAGAAGGAGAGAGGCAGGACAAGGCTGTGTATGTGTGTGCGTGTGTGTGTGTCTGTGTGTGTGGGCAGAGGCCAAACACTGTTGTTGTTGATGGTCAACAATATAATTTGAACAGGAATGAAAAGTAAACGCGGCAAAACTGGGCGGATCCTTCGCAGCTGCAGCTTATATTACATCACAATGTGTATAAGTTTTTTTTTTTTTTTATATTTCACATGCTGCACGTTACGTCCTGCGGGCATATCAAATATTATACATATACATACATATATATACGTACAAAAAACGTGCAACTTTTGTATAAATCAAATCAAATATGTGAACAAAATGTTTTCGCAGTTGTCGTGAGAGAGCGAGCACAAATCAGCTTTTATGACAATTTCTCTTCACATTTTTTGGTAGATATCATGGAATGTGCTTGCAACAGTGGTTGGAAAGAGGCAAAACATATAAATAATGTTTTGCCATGAATATTTTATCAAAATGGAAGTAGCTTAAAGTATACAAAGGCAACAAAACTTTTTCAGAGATATTTTTCGTTTTAGTTTTTAAACACAGAAAATGTGAATCTGTTTGCGAAAGCCAGTCAAGTATTGCATGAATATTATGTTATCTGATATGGTTGGCTTAGTATAGATAGAAATTTGGACATAACAATTGAATAGAAGTTTTGTTTTACAGAAATAAATTTCTTTTGTGTTCTTTAAAGAATGCTTCAAGTTAAATGAAGTCGAACGTAAAGTAAAACGTATATAAATATAGACATTAGGTTTAAGCTAAAGTTTTGCTGAAGTGAACCTTCTTTTAGTTTAAAAAAGAAAAATAACATATAACTGCTAAATTGAGCGTTTTAGAGCATTAAAGTCAGTTAATTGAAACAATTTATTAAAACTAAACAAAAAATATTTCCATTTATAAGAAATTTAAAAAAAATAAATTTCAATATTTTGCCATTTAGTAAAACTAATAAATTTTCTATTAATAAAAATTGTATCTGAAGCTAAAAGATAAAAATCTATTCAATTAAAATATTAAAACAATAAATAAATGAATAAAAATACAAAATTAAAAAATTTTTAAATTACATTTCTTTAAATTATAAAAAACTAAAATTATTTAATTGATATACAAAAAAAAAAATTAAATATGATTTTAAAAAATTATTATAACAAATTATAACCTTTTTAAATTTAAGTTTTAAAGACAAACTTAATTATATTACTATTTCAGTTAAGATTTTTTAATTTTATTTCTACTTTTATTAATTATTATTAATATTTATTATCTTATTATAAAGTTGCAAAATTTTTATCATATAAATTAATTTTAGCTTACACAAATTAAAATAAAAAATTGTTCATTGATTTTTCTATTTTCTATTTAAATTTCTATTTTCTACTATTTTAAATAGTAAGAAAGCTAACAATATTTATTTTGAATTATTTATATAAATAATTTATATTATTCTAGATTATTAATTATTTAAAGATAGTTACAATATATAAAAGCTGCCCTTTCTACAACTACTTCAGATTCACATCAGATACATAACTCGCTTCAATTGACTCTGGATAAATAGTTTCCTAATGGATATTTCGCCTACTTACAATGTACATTAGCCAAATCATCGAGGCAGTAACTATGCCCACTGTGAAGCACCCGCAGCACACTTACAAATTACATATACTTGCTGTACATACAGACATATCTGCCACTTACGCTGTCTGTCCGGCACATACACACATACATATGTATATATATATAATATAATATATATTTTGATATGTATAAAAGTTTTGTGCTGGGGGATTTGGTTGAGCTTCAGCTCCTGTTGGCTGCTGTGAAACAGCTGCCATTGCTGCCTGACCAAGCTAGCAAAACTCAATTTATTGTTAAGCGCCGCAGGGCCACTGTCCGTTGCTTCCCTGACTACAGCCGGCCACCCACCCCCCCGTCGCCTCTCTGACCAACCCCCTTCCTGGCCCGCCCATACTTTGTTCTGTTCAGCAATTTTCTATAGCTTTTCGCCTTGTGGTTGTTTGTTTTTTTTTTTTTTTTTTCTACTTATTTTGGTTTTGGCTCCTGATGCGGTTCGCATATTTCTGTCTTGCTGTCGACTGCTGAAAATTGAAAATCATAATCGCATCAACTTTAACAGCAGCACAAAAGTTTCGGTGTTTTTTTTTTTTTTTTGTTCTGCAAACTTTTTGGCGTCTCGGGCGAGCGCCTTCAAGTAGGCAACGAAATGGCCAGAAAAGTTGCCCAAAAACATTCCTAGCCAGATAATTTGCACTGGATTAGTTGAGCCACAGCAGCATACAAAAGGTATCAAATAGTTGTGTGTGTATGTGTGTATGTGAGTGAGAATGAGTTTATGGTCAGTGGCTGGTTAACCTTACGACTTCACTTATTCAGTCTGTTATCGCGCTTGGAGCATTACAATGCGCCCATTTAAACTGTAGCTGAAGTGCATTTAACAAGTTTTATGTGTTGATAGAGCTTTTGGAAAGTTTTGAAAGCGCATGAAAGCTTGCAGCTTATTCGAGTGTTAGCTTTTGTATAATATTATAGCATTATGAATATCATGTAACTTTGAAAGCGCATTAAAATTGTGATTGATTGATTAAAGCTTAAGTCAAGTTGAACTTAAGAGCAGGTGTGCTCTCAAAAAGAAAATACTGATGATTTCGTTGTTTATCATACGCTGGTAGCTAAAAGTTGTAGAGGCTAACTCCTAATAAGCTAGTTGATTTAATTAACGTCCTTAAGCTCAACTTAATAATTGAATATTCCAAGCTGAAAGCACATTGAAGCTTTAAGCTTTAACTCTAAGAAAGTTCTTTACTATATAAACTACTTAAAGCTCGTCGATCCTCAGTACAATAAAGAGCCTACAGTTGAAGTTTTAAAGGTACAAATATATAGGAAGAATATGAAAGCTTTTAATTAAATTAATTTTCTAAAATATAGCTCGATCGATCAATCAATCAAGCAATCGATAACACCAGGAGCTCTGCAATCGTTAGCTCTGGAGTTTACAAAAGCTCTTTATTCAATTAATTGCCTCAAGCTTTCATTACTAGCTAAAAAGTAAACAAAAAATAATTATATAAAGATTATCTGAAAGCTTAAAATACCATTTTTTTTTAAATTCTTTGGAGCTTGAGTTAAATAGGCTGTCGAAAAGCTTTGCTCTACTAATTACCAAGCTCTACATAAACCTCTTGGAGCCGCTATCAGCTGCCAGCCCATAAAAATTCGCAGCATGTTCAACTGAAGGCGACTCGAGTCACATAAAACAATGGCATGCAACATAAACAGTAAACTGGCAAAAAAAAAAAAGTTTTTAGCTCAAGTGACGTTAACTAGTTGGCTGCTGGCGGGCAGCTCAACTGCTCAACTGCTCAACTGCTGCTGCTGCTTCTGTTTTTGTTGCGGCCTTTAAAGTTGCCAAGTTATTTGCCAGCAATCAGAATCAGTGCAGGCCAAACAACTTGCCACAAGCTGCCAGCAATGCCATCGTATCGTATATTAAGTGGCTCGTCGGCAGCTGCCAGAGTCTGCGTAGGTTGCACTCACTTAGCGCTGCCCGTCTGTCTGTTGCAACATGATGTGGCAAGTTCTGTTCCTGTTCCTCTTGCTGCGGTTTCTGCTGCGTAATTGTTGATTTTATGCGTACAGGCAATGCCATTAAGTCTTTGCTACATTCTGGCTACCGTTGTCAGCGTGAAATGCGTTGAGTGGACATGCAGCACCAAGAAGACACGGCCAGCAATTAAGTCAAACCTGTACCACAAACGGCAATGGCAACAGAGACTCCAACAGCAGCAGCAGCATCGAGCTGCAACCTACTTGTTCAGCATTCACTAATTAATGTCAATGTCAAGTGGTGCAAGGAATTGAAATCGCTTAGAATCAAACAGCCAATGCAACGAGAACTTGTGCAGCTAGGGCATCGAATTAAGTTGCCAGGCAGCTTAGCGCGCAGGCTAAAGCAAAGCTTTTAAAACACGCGTTAACTGTTGACTAATTATTGTACAGGTCAAGTCTGTTGTAAGTGGTAAGTGTGTGGTATGTGGTAGCTAGTCATTGCCAACTATGCTGACTTACAAGGCAATTTAACATGCATTGTAAGATATAAAATGATAAAAAAATACTCTACTCTGCAGGCATAAAGTGTCTAGGGAGCTTTATCTATTAAAGCCATTATATTAATCTTACAATGTACTTTAAGATGCATTGTAAGTAATACAATTTATATGAAACATATAATTTTGTAAGTAAAGCCGTCTAGAATATACTAAGAAGTACATTTTAGAATTAAAGTGATTATAAAGACATACAATGAACTTTAACATGCATTGTAGAATTCAACATTGAAGTTTAGTAAATTATACTTTTGTTAGATTTTTATAAACAAGTATAAATGATATATGGAGGCACATATAACTGTATTTTACTGTCACTGAATTTAACTAATAGTATTTTATTTTTTATTTCTTTTTTACAAAAAATTTTACTTTTTTTTTATAATTTATGAAACAATCATTAAGCATTTAGCAGCTCTACAAATATAACAGCTCAATTGCTCTCACTTTTCCTCTCTCTCTCTCCCACACATTCACTCTATAACTATTCCAAAACTAATTAGATATCAATGCGAATAACTGTCATAAGCCACTTTACGCACTTAATTAATCCAATTAATGCCTTTATTGGAATTTGCGATCAAATTAAAAAACAAAACAAAAAAACAAGTGAACGAAATTCGACCCTATGCAAATAATGAAATTAATTTGTTGAATAATTACAAGCTGGGCAATAACACAAGTGAACTCATTATGTAATGAACGGCCCTTTTCGTACGGTAAAAACACACACACATACATACACTCAGACAAACAGCAACAACAAAACAGAAAGCGGCGAACATCATAATAAAAATAACATTAAAGTGGCAAGGCAAAAGGGATCATAAAAATGAAATCAACGTATTAACTACATGGCAGACAGCAGCCACACTCACACACACACAGACACATACGCAGGCACACGCACACAGACACATTTATAGTCATAACAAGCTCACGCCATATCCTCATCCAGCAGCTGGGCAGATAAAACGCAACGAAATAAAATCAATTCAAATAAAAGCATAAATACGACCACAGGAAATGAAAATGACGATGACTCCGTTGCCTTTACACTCTGCCTCTCCCACTCTCCCACTCCCACTGCCTCTCTCTCTCTCTCTCTCTCTCTCTCTCTCTCTCACTCGCTCGTCTCTCTGTTGCTGTCCATTCGCACACGCAGTACCCAAAAAGCTGGCGCCTCCCACCCTCAAGGGTTCGGCCTGCAGATGACTGTAACTGTTCAGCCCGAGGGGCAGAAAGAGACGGGGGCATGGGTGTGTCAGCAGCAAGGGGCGAGAGCAGAGCAGGGCGAACTGAGCTGAACATGTAAGCGCGCATTTTACGGCACAAGCATTTTCGCTTAATAAAATGTTAAGTGGGGGAGAAAAAGGGCGGCAGACAAAAAGCGACAGCGCCACTGTGAAGTTGACTGTGCGTGAATGTGAGGCAAAAGGACTTGCCGAGAGAAACGACAAATAGACAGACAAACAGAACGCCCAACTGTCAGACAGACAGACAGACAGACTGCCAAGCCAAGCCAAGCCAAACCAAGCGAAGCAGTGGGGCAGGCAGAGTCGTAAAATTATATTTACAACACAAACAAAGCTGTCGACAAGGCAGCAGAAGCAGCAGCAACGGCAGCAACGCCAGCAGCGACTGCGACGACAAGAGCGAAGCTGAATACAATGATAAGCATGAAGCGGATGAGAGACCCACACACACAGACATACACACACACACACAGGCAGACATTCTGTTACACGTACACGTGCGCCCATACTCTTCCCCCGTCTTTCTCTTACACTTCCACTCCCACTCTCTTATAAAACTTGAAGCGCCTGCAAAAAGGGCGCCGTGTGCTTTGTTGAAACTCAGGCAAGAGATGAGACCGAGGCGCCCAGCAATTTCCCGCACTCAAAAAATAACAATGGCGCGTTGAAAATATCCGCTTCCGCTACCGAAGGCACAAAAATACAAAAAAAAAAAAAGAAAAGAAAAGGCAAAATCTATGTGAGTGCGAGCAAGATAGACAGAGAGAGAGAGCGTACACCGAAGGCAAGGCGCAGCACAGCTGCGACTTTAACTGTAGTTCGCTGTAGTCTGCTTTTTTGGCTAAACGGCGAGCGTGCGAGTGAGACAGAGCACAAAAACGCCAGAACGTGCGACTGGCAAGCGCAACACTCCAAAAATACCAAAAACGAGAAAAGAAATACAAAAAAAAATTTAATTCAATTTAAGCACAATGAAATCATATTTTGCAACAAAATGTACAAAATTCAGTTTTGGCCCATGGAAGCTGACAACTTGAAAATGCTTTTCATTTGCTCGACTTTATGTGTGTGTATTTGAGTGTGCTGGAGTGTATTTGTGTGTGTGTATTTATGTAGCTTTGGCAGCTAGCAATTCCATTTCTATTAGCATTAGCTGGACAGCCAAATCATCGTGTGGCAGGTATATTTATGTGTGTGTGTGTGTGTGTGTGTGTGACTGCTGCGGGTGTTGTTTGGATAGCCATGCGACTAGAATATGTTGGCATAAATATTTATACGCTTGCAGCGGCGACACAAACACAGACGCAGTCGACAAGCCAAAGCACAAATATGCAAAGCTCTCAAGCTACTGTGTGTGGGTATTTGGGTGTGAGTGTGAGTTTGTGTGTGTGTGTGCGTATGCATGACTTTGGTTTATGTGCACAGTGGGAACTCATTAGAGTGAACAAATGCGCTTACATGAGAAGTTTGATTGAATTGAAATTGTGTATAAATCAAATATGTATACAAATTGAAGTTCAAAATAAAAATATTGCAAATATATAAAAAGAATATTTAGAAAACAAGGTACCACTTATAAATACAAATATAAATAAATATTAACAAATTTTATGAATTTTCTAAAGTATATACAATTTTTGTTTTTATTGTATAAAATTATTATTTTTTATTATTTATTATTTTGAATATAAATTTTACAAAATTGTATACGAATATTAATTTTATAATATATACGATTTTGTATATATTAAATTATTTTTACTGTAATTTTTTTTTACAATAATATTGTTTTTGTTATTATTATATATATTATTAATAATATATATACATTTATTAATTTGTTTATTTTTTTTATATAAAAAAAAATTTTTAGTATACAATTTTTTTTATGAAAAAAATCTTAAATAATTGTTTAAAAATCTTAAACATTTTATGACGCATATAAAATGTAATGCGAAAAATATTTAAATGTGACTTTTCTTATAAGACTTCACGCACTAACGCGCTCTCACTCCCTCTTTCACTCGTTTTTTTTTTTCGCTCTTCACATAGTACAGCTTGTGCTCTTAATTAAATTCACTATGTAGGCTTGACTGTATGATGGAGTCTTTGCTATGCATGCGTACGTCTGTGTGAGTATGTGTGTGTGTGTGTGTGTGACTACTTGAAAATCACATTAAGCCCGCTGGCATAGCTCTGCCACCAAGTAGGCAGCCAAGGATGTATGACTGACTAACTGTATCTCTCTCTTTATCTCTTCATCTCGCCCGCTCTTCTTCTGTCTGACTGTCCAATTGTTGTATTTGCAAATGGCAACTCGGACTTCAGTCGTTGTTGGTGTTGTTGTTGCGCCTTTTGCCAGTTTTTGCGATTGTGTGTGTGTGTGTATGTGTGTGTGTGTGAGTGTATCTTGTTTATTATTCATGCTGTGTGCTCCTTTACACCATTACAAGGACCTTGTGGCTGACGCTGCGCTCTGTTTAAATGGCGCATAAAATATTAATAGCTTCATTAGCATTCGCACAAATTTCACATAATTACGTAATCAGACGAAGGGTGGAAGGGCGGTCAAGGGAGGGAGACAATAGGGGAGGCCAAATCGAAAACGATGTGCAACATTTTGTGGCAACAAAGCCGCTTTATAGTATGAATTATATACAGTTTTCCGCAAAACTGTACAGACGCACAAAGCCCTTTTTGGCCAAATTGAGGTCCCTTTGCTGGGCGGCGCACTGAGCCGTTAAGTGGGCGACAAGGGGGAGGGGCTCTCAAAGTGACAGCAAACATTTTGCCTACGAGCTGGCCGGGATTTGAAATATTGCCGTGCGCGTTTGAAAGCGAGAGGGAGATAGAGAGAGAGAGAGATATAGAGATGAATGAGATGGCAAGCAATAAAATGAAAAATATTTGAACTTTAGCAAAAAGCGCACAAGGATATCAATTCCCAGAAGAATACAAAAATACACAAGTGCATGTGCGAGCATGTGTGCGTGTGTGTGTGTGTATGCGTAGTCAAATCCAACTAGAATCAGAATCACAGCAATAAAATTGAAAGAGCGTGCACGAATGCCAATAGAAAACAAACAGCGAGGAGAGGAGCTGCAGAGTGCAAGCAGAGGCGGATGGGCTGCTCAGTATATTAGGTTGAAGCACAAACAAGTTTTTTTCGGCACACAAATGGGACATAAGAGTCAAAAAAAAGAAAAAAACGAAAGAAAAGAAAAAGCGAAGGAGAAGGAGAGAAAGGACGAAAGCAACGACAGACAACGTTTATTTGCCTTTTTGCCTCAATGGCAGCAAAGGCGAATTTAAAATGAGAAACAAAATCAACAGCAGCAACAACAACATTGATGAGTGATTCGTGTCAAATTCAGCAAAGCTTTAGAATGTGTCATCCGATATGTAATAAGCTAGAGCACGTGTCCTGCGAAAGGAAAACAATATTAAGGCAGTCAAAGTTACACAAAGGTCAAACGGAACATTATGGCTTTATTTTGCGCCTAATAAATCTCATTATGTCATTATATGCTCGAGCAACAACAACAACCATAACAAGAAACAGCAGAGGTAACCGAAACAGCAAAATAAAAAATAAATAGTAGCCGCCCACTGCGCTGCCGGCGTCGCCGTCGTCGTCGTTGTTGAAACGGCAACAGCCAAACGACATGCCAATCAGTAATCAATCCGCACGCACATTGACAACGAGGACGACGCCAGCTCTGCCGCGCGCTCTGCTCTTCAACCAAAAACAATTTGCTAAGGCAGAAATGAGTGATTGCAATTGCGTGAACTTGCAAATACCCTGTATGTTTAAGAGAGCAACTAGTTTTGCCAATACAAAAATAATATTTATTTACGTGTTTAAATAAAAAGTTGTTTATTTGTTGACAACTATAATAAAACATCAACAACTATATATTATTAATATCTTTTATTGGATATTTTATTATTCTTATTGGTGTCGTATTGGTCTGATTGTGCCAACTTAATGTTGTCAATAAGAAACTCTACAAAAGGAGCAGCAGCAATGATGGCAAGTGAGACCACACGACGTCACAGTAAACAAAATGAAAAGAGATAAACATAGAGCGGCACTGCGCAACATGGCGTCAGCAGCAGTCAGCGGCACTAGCGTTGAGCGCGAGCGAGAACGAGAGCGCCCAGAGAGCGAGCGCACAGCAAAAAAGCCGCCATTAAAGAAATTCCTCTCAGAGAGTGCGACGTGTATGTGCATGGGAATGCTTTAGTGTGCGGCATGCGTGTGCAAATGCCGCAGAGTTGTCGACTCACCAGCAATAAAACTAAATAAACAGTCAAGTTAAATGATATATTATATTTCAGGCAATATGATTATTTTTAAAGTAACTCAAAAAACAAGTCGATTATATCTACTTTACGGTTTCTTGTCTGGGCTGTCAATTTGCTGGCTTGTTTACTTGAAGAGTTTGGCTGACAACCCTGGCTAGCGCGCCGCTGTGCTGCCAGCGAGAGCCGCTCAATTTATGCGCTTTTTGTACGCGTTGCTCCTTCGTGGCGGACAGTACGGATGAAACACTGTCGACGCAAACTAGGCGAAAAGTTCTATGATAAATAACAAAAAAAAATTATAAAAAAAACAATCCAACATTTTTAGCATAAATTGTGTGCTAAACCATAAGATTTCCATGAGCAAATAGGCAAAGGTAGTAAATCATATTTCATGCCTCACAATAATTTATGCTAATAATAAAGTGCTCATGTGTGTGTGTGCGTGTGTTTGTGCATTAATTTATTCAAACAACACAATAGCAAAAAGTGTTAAACAAAATTTGTCTTGCGTCTATGCCTCCTCTCTGCGTGCTCGTCGCGGTGCGTCTTGTGTGTTTCTCGGTGTATGCGTTTGAGTGTGTGTGTTTGTCTGTTTGTGTGCATGAGTGTTTTAAGCAATTAACCAGCAGCAGTGTAGAAATGCCAAAAACGCATTAAAAATTATTACTCGTTGGCTGTCTGTCATTCACAAGAAACAGCAAAAGCAACAACAACTACAACAACAATACACAAGTGCTTTTTGCCGCCGCTACTCATAAAACAAATTACCCACTTGGGCTTGACTGTTATGCGTGCGTGCGTATGTGTGTGTATATTTATATATACATATATATTTGTATATGTGTGAAAAGAGCAGCGTAATCATCATCAGCAATCGCTGACTGACACAAGCAAAGCTACAACTATACACACACACATATCTATACACTACTATACACGCATACTGATGCAAACAGAAAAGTAGTAAGCACTCGCCGCAATAGTAGTAAAACGGCCAAAAAGGCAGTGGCAATATGTTGCCACCAACAACAAAAACAACAACCACAGCAGCCGTATAATACCGGAATAAAATTTCTATACAGCGCGCTTGTCGACGTCGACGTCGTCGTCTTCTCTCACATGGGCTGTACATGTGTATGTGTGCATTACTCTCGCTCTTGCTCTCGCTCTCAACTGCTGCTCTCTGTTTCTCTGTCGCTCTTCTCGTACTCGGCTGCACTGAGCGACAGTTTTTTATTTTTTTTTCGGTTATAGCAACAATGTTGGGCAGCAGAAGCATCGCGCAGCGAAGTTGTTGGCGTTAAGGCAAATGTTTGTGTGTTTGTAAATACGATGCATACACATGTATGCGTACATTTGTATTGTATGGTTGTATGTGTGTGTGAATGTGCGAGTTTTTTTTATGTTTCGCACAAACATTGCGGTAAAAGAACGCCGACAAACGTTCGTCGCTGGTCGCTTAGTCGCTCTCACTAATTGTGACGTCTGCGCGCGTGCGTCAGGTCGGTCGGTCGGTCGGTCTGTTTGTCTGTCGTTCGGTCGGTCGGTCATTTCGTTGTACAACTAACTCCCCCGTGTATTTTTTACTTCAATCGTGTATGCCTGTGTGTGTGTGCGCGCTCCAAACATACTCACACACTCGCACACACAGCTTCGCCGTTCGCGCGCTCTCGCTCTCACACAAAGTGCCGTTTTTGTATTTGTAGAAGAAGAAATAAAAAAAAAAGAAAACAACTAACCTCATAAAAAAGTTCATGCAGTGAAAAAAAACAAGAAAATTTGCCAGCAGCATATTTGTCAAATAAAAAAAGTAATAACAGCAGAAAAAAAGAAAAGTAAAGTAAAAGAGTGTGCGCAATCTGTACCCTTCTCGCTCTTGCTCTTATATAAATGGCAAATAATTCTTGAGATTGGCTACAACAACAACAACAACGACGACGTGAAAAAGGAAAGCTCTGCCTACAACAACGAAAATTTGTGGATTTACATTTCCTGTGTGCAGCAGCAGCAGCAGCCGCAGCAGCAGCACCAGCAACGTCGCCGTCGTCGGCGTTTCTTTTGTGGATTATTACTACCTAAAAACCGCTGCTCACTTTGCGGGCCGCACTCTCTCACTCAGTCGCTCTTACGCTCGGTCTCTGTCGCACGCGAGTGCAAGGGTCGCTGCGCGAGCAAGCCAGAGCCAGAAGGCAACGAAAAATCCTCGTTCGCACCTTGCTCCCCACCATTCTCTCTCACACTCAACTCCACTCTCACCCATCCACTACTACTCACCATTCTGTGTCTCTCTCCCCTAACGTCGCTCACCGCCATCCTCGTCGTCGCCGCCAACAACAACTGAAAACAACAAGAACAGCAACAACAACAACAGCGGCTGCATGCTGTCGTCTATGAAGCAGGAACGAGCATATCAACAGCAGAAATTGCGATTATTTTGGATTTATAAAAAGGCAAGTAAGCAAACCTAACCAAACACTTCTCATATGTGTATGCATGTGTGTGAATATGTATGAATATATGAGTGAACGTCTCTCTGTGTGCTTGTGTGTGTATGTGTGTGTGTGTGTGTGTACATGTGTATATTTGTTTAATGTGGCATGCTATAAATCCCAAAAGACGGCCCCCCGCCGCCTCACGTTTCGCTGTTGTGCGTGGAAGCGAGATAGTTGGCTGCGTACGGCAGAGCGAGAGCGGGCGAGAGAGTAAATTGATTTCCAGTTTGATTAATTGCCGCTTGCTGCTGCTGCTGTTGCTGCTGCCGTCGCTGTTGCTGCGGGGCGCATGTTTCTTTTTTGATTTTTTTTCTCTGTTGCCTCAAGTTAATGCCAATTAAGGTGTTTCAATTTAAGCCGATTTGTAATTAAATGGGTTTTTTGTTTGATCTGACCTCCCGGCATACCCGGTCCGCCCGCTCAAGCGATTAGAAATCGTCAGGCGGCTGCGCAGCAATTTGCCCATAAATATGTATAAACATGCTAAAAACATGTCAAAAAAATTGCCATTTTCAGATTTATGGCTGACGATTTAAATTGTTGCGTTTCGTATTTTTTTTTTCATTCTTTTTTGACGCGCTCATTAAACGTGGGAAGTTTTGCTTTTTAAGTACTTAGGGAATTAAATATTTCCCCCGCTCCTATTTTCTATGTGTGTGCCTCTGTGTGTGTGCATTGAGTCGCGGCGGTGACAAGCAAATGACGGCTCATTGAGTTTTTATTATTACGAATTTAAAGTGCACACACACTCACATATACACAGCCAGTCACACATACACGCACTCACACTCACTCGCTGAGAGAAATTCCCATAAAAGGGGCGTCGTCGACAAACAAAAGGGACGAACAGAGCAAATACATGCATAAATACAAATGAAAAAGGAATCACGCTGCCTAATGAAGCCTGCGGCGCGCAGCGCAGTCAGGTCGGCCATGTTGGGGAGTACGAACTGACTAAACGACGAAGCGACCAAACGACCGACCAAACGACGAACCGGCCGAAAGACGAACGATAAACAAACTGTGCGCGCAGTGTGAGAGGGAAGCAAAGGATGGAGGGGGGAGAAAGAGGAGGCCCAAGCGCACGTAGCCCACTCAGCTCCCTTTTGGGCGCCGCATATGTCTT
Organism: Drosophila hamatofila; assembly: GCA_035045345.1. NCBI lineage: Eukaryota > Metazoa > Arthropoda > Insecta > Diptera > Drosophilidae > Drosophila > Drosophila hamatofila. The sequence continues at coordinate 22,914,091 of JAWNPA010000012.1, forward strand.
TTTCTCTCTCTCTTTCGTTTAGTCACTTTGCTTCTTCCTGCCTGTTCTAGCGCACACAGAATTGGCTTCTGCTGTGTTGCGTGTTTTTGTTTTTACTTTGATAAGTTCTTGCCTGGGCGTGTTTTGCATTTAGTTGAAATTATGAAATTTCAACAGTGAGTAAGTGTGTGTGTGTGTGTGAGTACAGCAAGTGGTGTTTGTGTTTATGATAAAGACATTTATTTTCTTAATGACTTATGACTGTGCAATTCGCTTACGTTTGCCATGCGAATAAAGATAAAGCATAATTGAAAGTTTTTTTTTACAACTTTTAAAGGATTGATTTTTAATGAGTATTTAGTAGCACACTTTTAAGAGTGCTGTAATAGTATGAAGAGTGAATAAAATGAAATAAATAAATGTTGAGTAAAAAGAAAATTTAATATGTTTTCTAGATTTAATAATTGTTATATAATCGACAAAAAATATGAGTTTTTTTAATTTTTGATTTTGCATAACATTTTTAAGCTGTACATAAAGCGGAAACAGGCATCTACATACAGATGTACAGCTACGGTCATAAAAATAGTAGTGCGACTGAGCTCTAAATGTTGAACAAAAAAACAAACTGATAAGCTCAATGCCAACATTTAAATGAATACATATACAAAACTTCGTTTCAAAATGTTGAGTTTATCACAAACTTTTTTTTGCCCAACATTTAGTCATAGTTGCTCTACTATTTTACTGCATATATAGAATTTTTAAAATTTTATTTTTGCGCTGTCAGATAATTAAGCAAACGAACTGCGTTAAACGCTCTGTAAACAAACATAATGAAACAGAACAGCAGCAGCAGCAGCAGCCACAATAGCAACATGAGCTAGTCATCGACTTTAGATGGCGCTACAGATACAGCTAGAGATACAAGCAATAGATAGATAGATACAGAAGCAACAGCAGCAGCAGCAGTAGCAGCAACCGCCGCACAATTAAGCATCTATTAGACGCGCTCTCTCGGTCATAACATTAAAAATGCTTTACACAAATGGGCAGCAGCGAGTAGGCCGCAGCAAGAAGGCAGCCTCAGTCAGCCTCAGTCAGTCAGCCAGCTGAGTAACCGCAAAAGCTAGCTAAATCCAAAGTCACACACAAAAAAAACAAAAGCAACACAACTGGCGGTTGGGGTTGAAGTAGGAGTAGAGAGGGGGGGGCAGGCTAAGGCAAAGGCAGAGGGGGAGGTTTGGTTGGTTGGTGGCGCGCACAATCGTGACGCCAACTTAGTTACGGTCATTAGCACCAGCAGCGCCGGCAGCGACAGGCCAAAGCTGCCTGCCTATGCTCTATATGCATGTATTACACACACACACACACAGACACAGGCACGCACACATGCACACATAATAATTTGTCACACTGTCGGAGTCGCTGGCAAACGCTGGTAAAAGTTGCTCCCAGCTATAACAGCAACAGCAACAACAACAGCAATAGCAGCAGCAGTCAAGACTTGTACAAGATACATGCACAACTACACAGATACACATATACACATATATATATATATATATATATATATATGTATATATATACACACTCACACATACGTTAACTGACTTTTAGTTGGCGCATTGGGAGCTTTTGCCTTTTTCTGCAAAGTGTAATTGGCTTTGTTGATGTTGCTGTTGTTGGTTGTTGTTGTTGTTGCTGTTGTTGTTGGTTGTTTGGCATTTGCCACCGTTCTGCGCCTCGAGACGATAACAATTTGAACGCTACAAATGTGTCAATTGCCTGACAAAACATTCCATGCACACATACACACACACACAGACACACATACACCCATACGTGTTTGTACGTAAATATAATTATACTTAGTTAAAGACTTGGTTTGCCTGCGTCTAATCTGTGCTTTGGTGAGCATTGTCATTTGTTTTCGCCGATTAATTAACATGCGAATCAACACGAAATGTTAATTTAATGCTGTTAGAATTATGTTAACATTAAAATTGTGATATAATTACATATGACAGGTGATATTTAATGGTTATTTAGAACAGCTGCGGCGGATGCTGTTAATTAAACAGCTGTTAAGGTAAACATGTTAAGTGTATGCTGTTAGGAGCTAGTTAACATAAGCATTCAAATAATTAACTTTGCATATGTGTTTAGTATGGCAGCTCAAGTTTTCATCAAATACTATTGGGTGTAGTACCATAATATGCAAATATGTTATTTACATGCTGTTAGGTCGCTGTTAAGGTATTTCATGCAATTAAAATGTTCTGTAAGCTGGTAGCTTACTTTTGTTAACTTATCAATCAACTGTCTATCACAGATAAAATTTTAATTTTGCTGTTGACATTCACATTATTCCGTGATAAATTTTTCAAAAGTCTATTGCTTACTGTTAAATTGCAGCGATTTTTTTTATGATAACAGTTAAAATTCATGCAAAAGTTAATAAGACCATATTAATGGCAATTCAAAGCTGTTACGCTCCTGTTAATATTATGTTAAGCTAATTTCATCAATTTAAATTAACAGAAGAAAGTTCAACAAGCTTTTCATCACTTTTATGTTATGTTAACAGGCTTGATTAACAATCAGGTAAAATCCATTTTGTTAATTAAATATGTTAAGCTTCAGTCATGGCACTGTTAAGCTACTTTATATATTAAATTTATGTTAACCTAACGCTTTAACATGTCAAATATTAATGCAATGCTCCCAGGCTTTACTTTATGCAATGTTAAATGCTAAACAAACTCAGAGACTTACATATCGAGCCATTCTCTTGTATATCGAACCACTTAACTTGTCATACAATTGCATATGTATGTATTACTCGACAATTTCGAAATGATTGAATGGATTATGATCAGAAATGGAAACTGAGCTGACTTAAAAATTATATCAAGCGCCACTCGAATTTTGCTCCCTGTATACGTGACATAATATAAATCAGCCTGAGATACGAACAGAGACACATATGCACATACATCTATACAGCTATACAGATACGGCTCAGTCGCTTAAGTTGGGCCATTTGTCAGGGCCCCGCCTCGTCGACACGATTAAAGCAAATTGATTTGTTCAATTCTCATAAATGTCTGACAGTGACAAACGTTTTTTTTTTCTCTTTTTTTTTACTATTCTTTGTTGTTGTTGTTGCTTGCCTCTCGTTTCAATACGCCCATGCAAATTAACAGTCAAGTTTTCAGCTTGTAGCGAATTTCAATTGTGCAAAACTAAAACAACAAAAAAAAAAAAAAGAAAAAAAAAGAAGAAAAACACAGAGGAGAATACTATTGAATGTTAAATAAATGTTAATTCAATAATAGATACAATAATTGTGATGTTAAATAATAAATGAAATCATAATAAATGGCAGAAAACTCCATTAAAAGCAATTTATTATGCAGTATGGGGAAAGGAAGCAAATTTTCTCAGATGTAAATGGAAATTGAAGTTCTATTTAGTTTAAGGAAATGTACATATATATATATAATGAAATTGAATGTAAATTATTATTAGAATACTCTAAGTAGAATTGCTTTTATTTATAGTTAAATATCAAACATAGTTTATTAAATTAATATACCCAAAAGTGAGTTTTCAATTAATTGGAATTTGATTAAATTTTATTCCATTTATTTATTTTGTTGCTTTACTTTGACCTCAGCGTCTAAATAAATTTAATAGCATTCATTCTAATTGTGTTTAATCAATAACAATTTCAAAATGCTTTTCAGCGTTGATGACAAGAGCTCATAAAAATGATTGTTGTTGTTTTTTCTTTCCACTTTAAACGAATCACAAAATTTCAGACAATAATAAAAAATAAACATAAAAAAAAAACAAAAAAACAGAAAAATTCGTATTTTTATTTGCGAATTTGTACAACATTTCATAATAATAAACGAATGTTAAAGGCCGAACTGAACGTTTAAGAAGACAGAGTGGGAGGAAGGGAGGGAGGAGGAGAGGAGGCGAGCGGCAGGGGCAAGGGAACATGATATGGCGGGTTTTTAGTAAAAACAAACAAGCCGCAATCAACAAGAGCGTCATTAAAAAAGCAAATTTCTGAACACGCTAAACACATGTAGACAAAAAATAATAAAAAAAAACTAGCTAAGAAAAAAAAACAACACCAGAGGCACGAAAGCGTTCAACGTTCACTAGATAATGTGGGCCAAGCAACAACAATAGCAACAAAAACAGTAACAACAAACAATGACAACAACAACTAAAGCAACAAAAGAAAAAAAAAGAGACAACTACAATAAAGCTGCAAAAACTAAATTTTCAGCGACCAGAGAAGCGACGAGACGCAGCGGCTGACAAATTGATTGTGATGAGGTTTTGTTTCAGTTTTTGTTGTTGAATACCCTGTAATTATAAGAAATTTCAAAATAAAAGAGAGTATTTGAAACTGCTAAAAAACGAGTCTAAACTGAATATAGAAAACTACTTTTTAGAATAATATATGTATATCAGTTAAACTACCTTAAATATGAACAACTTTTTAGTACTGGGTATCTGCTCGCTTGTAACTCTAACACAACACTTCAACTGGCGTTTTTTTTTTTGCGCATATTTAAAAGTCAATGCGAAAATTGAGTTGAAGTTTGTGGCAAGTTTCTTTTGATATACACACGCCGCACAGCCAATGCCAGGCGCACAACTCAGAGATGTGAATTGACTGCTTTGATAATTAATTAATGCTGCACAGATACAGATACAAATACAGTGCGATACGACTAGAGATACAGCAATATACATATAGATACAGATACATATTAAGTTTTAGATATTGACAGATAGCGATTTATATATACATACAACTATAGATATAGGTAGAGCTACAGATGAACTTGTAGATGCAGCTAGAGCTATTGATACAGATACAGATACAGATACAAATGCTGTAATTGTAAAGATATATATACAGAGATATACAGATACATTTTCAGCTTGAGTTGTAGACAGATATACATATTTGGATATAGATACAGCTTCAAATATTATAGGTATATATATAGAGAGCTACTGCTATATATTTTGAAAGATACAAATACATGTTCAGCCTTTGTTAGAGATACAGATATAATATATTTATAGCTATATATACAGCTAGAGCTGAAGCTATATACAGAGATACAGATATAAACTTAGCTTTAGATATAGCCTCATATAGCTATAGATACAGCCTCATATATCTGTAGATACAGCCTCATATAGCTATAGATACAGCCTCATATAGCTATAGATACATTTGAAGCTACAGCTATATTCCAAGATACATTTTTAGTTATAGATACAGCCTCGGATAGCTATAGATACATTTTAATCTTCAATTATACACAAAGGTACATTTTTAGAGATACATTTCTAAAAATACATAGATACATGGATAGATAAATAATATATAAATTACAACTTTAGTTAGAGATACCAAACCAACTACATATACAGATATAATACAGAAAAAGAGATTCAGTTAGATCAAAATATATAAGTATATCTCTTGATGCTACATATACGACCTACAACTAACACTATATATACAGATAGATCCAAAGATACAGCAAGAGCTATTGATGCAGAAAGACATAAATTTCGAGATACAGATACAGATTCAAATAAAAATTTCCATGAATATATTCTACTAAGCTTTACATTTGCATATTTCCAGAAAACAAAAACTGATGAAATGAAAGCGGCATTAAAAATATATTCATAAAAAAATACAAAAGAAGCAAAAAAAATAAAACAATTTAAACAAGTTGAATTTAATGCGACAACTCGAAACACAGATAACTCAATTTAACTCTGAATGGAAGTGGGCGGGACAGGGGGCTGGGGGAAAGGGGCAGTGGAAAGGGGGGAAAGGTGAATCAACATTTGATTGCCACTAATTCATTGGTGGCGGCATAAAATGTGCATAAATAAAAACAATTAATTATAATGCGTAAATATTGCAAATATCACAATAAACAAGCAACAACAATAAATAAAAAATATATGCAAAAAAAATTGAAAATAAAATCGGAATACATAAAAAAAACAGATAAATGTAATTAATATTTATTTTCGCATATCTCTGACAGCAACAAATTCCAAATGAAATGCAAACAATTGTCGATAACATGAAATCAATAAAAAAACAAAATGGAAAAGCCATAAAAACAGTGTGGGAAGGATAACTATGTGGAAAAGCGTAATTATTCAGTTTGGCATGTGAAATGCAAATATTTCATAATTACAAATAAATAGATTGCAATAAATTCTTTACGGCTCTATGCACATAATTAAATCATGCAATTTGTCAGTGGGCCACAAAATGTGACCGGCTGACAGAGAGATAGAGTTTGATTTACAATTTTCCACACCATTTTCAGGCCATTTTCTGTCTGGATTTCATTTAAATAATTTAATCAGCCAACTGTCGGACGGACATCCTGTAATTGTAAATTAAAAGGTTAACATTTTTACAATCTAACTATAATTATGCTTAATATTAGTAGGAGGAGTTGTATGGAAGGAAATGTCTGACTAATAAATGTAAGGAAGAGTTTTAAAATATCTTCTATATGGTGTGGTCTTAGCTAAACTTAATTAAACCTGTTTTCGAGTAGCTTATATATGAATAGTTATAATGATAGCTTTTAAAATCCATAAAATATACATAGGTTCAAGAATTTTCCTTTTTAAATGAAATTTCAAAAAAATTTTGGTCTAAAGCATATAATAATCTAAGTGTTCATTAGGGCCAACTTATATACAAAATTGAATGACTTTAGCTTTATATACATATATTTTTGTATATACAAAATGTCTTTATCTTTCATGATCTTCAAATTTTGCATCAAAAATCTAGTTCGAATATCGATTTTTATCGATGTATAGTCAATGAGTCCATGTCAATGAGTTATCGAAAGCATGTTAAAATTGTATCAATTCAGCTCATTATATAGATCTAGAATTCTTCATAGTTTTGACTATGTCCACATGAACTATTAACTTAAATTCCATGAAAAAGGCTATACGATAATATAAATATTATCGTATATGTACAATGCATATATTAGAACAAAACTAATATAAAATATATAAATTAAGATGCTCACAAATTATGAATAGAAATAGAAATAATCAAAGCTTTCACTTATAGAAATAAAACCTTTCTAAGTTTCATTTTTTCAGCCCTGACTCATTTAAAGCGCTAATAAACGAACTAAAATCATCTAATATATATTTCTATATAAATATGTGAATATAAATATATATATACATAATAGTTTTCTTGATGATATCTGTTGCCATTGGCGCTCGCTAGAAAATTTGCATATGAATGCGTAAACATTGTGTGAACAATTTAAATATCTTTTAAGACTTTTTTCGTTCCTTTTTTTGGAATTCTCTCTAACATTATATTTCATTGCTAATTGACGGATGCTTTCAAATGGCGATCATTCACATGAGATCTTTATACGCCTCTAATCGCATTTCTGGATAAATGCCAAAATGTGCGTTGTTAACATTAATACATACATCTAACAAATGTATGTCTGTATGTATGTGTGTATTTCTGTTATATCTTTCTCTTCTTTGTATCGCTATACATATCTGTATCTAAATTGCGATCGCTACACGCGCCGTCATTTGAGGCCAGAAATAGCAACACGCAAACGCCATGCGCTAAATTTAATTTAGCAGCGTAATCAAAAGCAAGAGACAACAAAAACAATATGAAATATGAAAGGCAAAGCTACAGCGAAGCTTAGATGCTCTAGTTAAGACTATGTTAAGCCCCTGTTAGAGAGGATGGCATCCTAATGTTAATAAACCTAACATAAATATGTTTGGGTATGCAGAAATTGTAATTTGTGTAACATTATGTTAAATGCAAACATAACGTATGTAAATGTAAATGTATTTGAACATGAATGCTGGAATAGTTATGTTAAAGTTAACAGAACTTTGACTTAATTTCATTTCATTTGCATTTAAGCATTTGACATTTAATGTTAAGCATTAAACGTTTTTAGTTGATTATGTTAGGCATTCAACATTTTAATGTTGAGCATTTAACATGATATGTTAAGCGTGTGACATTTTATGTTAGGCTTATAATATGTTAATGAGAAGACAAGCTTAACAGAACTCTCTAATTGATAGAAAGAAGTTGCCACTGTTAAATATATTTTAGCATAAAGTCAAACATCAATATGTAAATAATAAAGTTTAACATAATGTTAAACTGACTTGGCGTAGCTTTTAGCATAACTATGTTAATAAAGTAAGGAATTTTTCATTTATTTCTATTCAAGCTTAAAACAAAGCTTATTAGCATAAAGAAAAATTAAGTGTACGGCTACTTAATGAGGCAATATTAAGTATACGTAAAGTTAACTTTTAATAAACAAAATTGAATCTGCCTACACCGAATATTCAAATGAAAATTCTATTTGTATATGGAATAGATTTATTAAGACTTCACCTTGTTTAATTGACCTAATATTTTATATAAATAAATCAATAAAATAAAAACTATAATATTTCCATTACATAGATTGTATAAATAAACAAAGTTATTCCACCCATAAAATTCAATTTCTTACAACAAAAAACCTTCCCCATTTGTTATACCCCGGCCAAGCATATTAATGTAAACAAATCAAAGATGCTATTAAATTGTCTTTATTAACAACAATCTCTTTATAGAGAATAATTTGTTGGATTTACATAGTTGATTCTATGCCTAACGCTGTTCACCTGGCGCCTTGGCCAAATAGCAAAATATTAATCTTTTGGCCACACGATTTTGGGCAATATGCCAGCAAGATTGATTTTACAATAATGTCTACATATATCTATTATTTTCTGTTTTTTTTTTGTCGGGCTTTTTGGATTTTTTGTGTGTAAACAAAATGAACAAGAGTCATAAAAATGTATCCAATAGATACAGATGTATCTATGTCTCTCTATCTCCCTCTCTCTTTATATGGCTGGGCTTTTCGTGTATCTCATAAAATTCACGCTGTTTGTTTATTTTGCCAGCGGCCTTTTATTTATTTTTGTTTTCTTCTTCTTCATCTGCTTGTGGCTCTTTCGCTCTTTTGTTATTGCATATTTATTTTGTTGTATGTCGTTTGTCTTGTTGCTGTTGTTGTTGTATCGTCAAACGGCGCTGTCGGTTTTTCCTCTTCATCTCCAGCTTTATTCTTTTGTTGCGTCTGGGCGTGGCATTAAAGTAATGTCGATGGTTGCAAGGGGGACGTGAGGGGCGCACTCAGCATAGTTCATCAAGCGAAGCGTGCTTTTCAAATCAAGCAGCAAAAAGCATCTGCTAACAGCCTCTCTTCCCATGTCTCTCTTCACATGCCCCTTTTCCCATGCCTCTCTTCATCATTATCCAGCGCTGCCTAACTGTTTGTCTGTCCGCTCTCTTTGCGTCTTTGACTGACGACGACTTTTTTTTACTTTGTCTCCTTTGGCTGTGGCTTCGCTTAAATACCGAGCTAAGCACCTTTTTTTCTGCTGCTGCTGTTTACTGCAGCAACAACAACAGCAACAGCAGGGAGAGCGCCCGCTGTGCTGCGCTGCTACTGAGCAAAGCTTTTATGGCCAAGCGCTGAATGCGGCGCTGACTGCGGCGCTAACTGCGGCGCTGCCACTGCCACCGCTGCTGTTGCTGCTGCAGCAGTTCTTCTCGCATATTTATTTTGATATCTTTTATGGTACTTTATTTGGCGGCTTAGCTACCCCGCCACGCAAATAAAACTCGCCAGTTTTGTTGATTTTATGCGGCCGCCGACAGCGCTGCTTGAGACGCGGCTGAATGTAAATAAAGCAGCGGCAAGCAAAATATGAAAGAGACAGCGAAAGAACGAGAGCGAGGGAGTGGACAGACAATAACATGAATGTGTTTCGACTTTGACATGCCCTATAAAGCAGTTATGTATATAGTTAGACTAATGCTCCGCTCTTAGTAAAATTCGTTAAAAAATGTAAGCAAATACTCTTTATCTCAAACTAGCTTAATTATTTATCTCTTAAGCACACGCAATATATTTCTGTTAAGTTCAACTTGTATAAGTTAATCTACCCTCTTAACGCAAACAACTTAGCTCAGCCCTCATCATTCTTCTTCACCCTCTCTTCTCTCGCTCTCTCCCACATATCAATTCGGCTTAAGCTTTATGGCCATAAAAAGATTATGGCATATTATTTTATATTTCTGCCTTAATTTATGTATTTTCTTATGAATTTTTTATGTAGCCACGTTTTATGTTTAATGAATTCGCTGCTGCTGCGATTTATGATTAGCTGTGTATTCGTTTTTTTATTAATTTTGTTTTTTTAAGCAGAAAGAGAGAGGCAGATGAGGTCTTGGCTTTTTACAAAAATTATTTAATTTGAATGCATTTGAGGCATTGTGCAATTTACTTCAACTGCCAATTGTTTGCAATTACTTGCCTGATTATCATAATAATCATTAGCTTATATGATTATCATTATCATTATTGTAACTATTAGTATTATTATGACTCTGGACATTTGCGTGATAATTGTAGACGTGGTGTACACGAGTCGATTATAGACATACAAAAAAATACCTCAGGGTATTTTTCTCTTTATTTATTTATTATTATTATTTTTTTTTTTACAAATTGCTTAATATGGACATTCAACTCGATGCTGTGGTTTCTCACAGAGCAAACGGCGACTGGGTGCATTAACATAATTGCCGTAATTTATGAGACCCAATTTGAAAACGAGCAACAACAATTTCAAGTGTGGGGGCTACACAGACACACACACAGACAGTCGTCACACAAATTAGTTGCATTTAAAGTTTTGCTCTCTTTTACTCTGGTCAGTTGTGCGAGAGGTACAAGAGCGGGGTGGGAAGCCACATAACTGACTCACAACTCTCCAAGTGTCGCTCTCTTGCGGCTGCGACAAGTCTTAAGCGAGGGCTAAACCGTAAGCTCACAAGTACGATTAAGAGCATGTGTGTGAGTGCGCGGTAATTTGATATTTTTAGAGTATGTAATAATGGCATAAGCTGATAAGCTGTGCAGCTTAAGAGAAATGAATTGAGTTGAGTTGATGGCTTGAGTGAAGTTAATTAGTGTTGGAGAAAGCAGCTACAGTTTGAATAAATAATAGTTGCTGACACTTAGCTAAACTTTTTGAGCTACTCTCTTAAACTGGCTTGAAATTCCAAAGCCGGAGTGGAGACTATGACAACGCATATTGCGATTATTTATGGCAGTAGTTTGATTTTTATAGCCATCTCGCTCGCACACTCACTGCGTTTAAGTTAGACAACGAACGAGATTAATGAGCAGCTTATAAATCATGACAAAGTTGTTAAAAGAAAATTCGAATGAGGCGTAAATGAAATGCAGGCGTGCTTGCCAGCACACACACCCAGAGAGAGAAAGAGGGAGAGAGAGAGAAAGAGAGAGACACACATTAACCGTTGCATATTTGAAGCGCAACAAATATTTACACGCCTCGCTGCTGTTGTTTAAGGAGGGGGGGTTGAGGGTTGACGGCGATGTTGGTAAAAGTCAATTTCACACTTGATTGCTAGCCGTAAATCAATAAAGCCAAAGCGTTGGCGTTGGCGTTTGCCGACGCAGTCGACGTCGCCGTTGACGCTGACGTGCGCGTCACTGTCTAATTAAGCGCATCTAAGACACAGCAGCAGTGGCAGCACTGGCGGCGGCAGCGGCGTCGGCTACTGAAAAACCACTCAGAAGTGCACACAAACACATACTGTCATATACATGTATGTATGTATTATATACACACACAACGGCATGTGCAATAAATCGCGTGCCGTTTTAACACTTTGACGTGCACAATTGAAAATTGCGAAACGGCGTTTTTTCTTGTTGTTGTTGTTCGTCTTTGTGTTGTTGTTGCTTGTTGCGCTTTGTGCAGCCGTCCGCCGGTCTCAATTGGCGCGCCAAGCAAATTAGCTAAGCTTTAAAGAGAGTGAGAACCAAAAGGCAACAAAGCGACGCCCGCATCGCTTGGCTGGGCAAACAAGTAGATGAAGAAGAAGAAAAAGCAGCAGCAGAGGTAAAAATGAAGAAAACGGCAAAGAGAAGGCAAAGCACACGCATACTTAAGCACACACATACAAACACACACACAATGCCAAAAAGGCTGTGAAAACAGACACCTCGTGCTCCTTTGTTGTTTTTGTTGTTTTTCTGCTGTTGCTCGTTTTTTCAGCTTTGCTCTGCCTGCTTTGTTATTGCCTGCAGTTTTTGTTTGCCAATTGCAGCGCGCTGCCTTGTTTTGTTTTTTATTTATTTTTATTTTCTTTTTCTTGCTTTAAACTCAAGTATTTATTGTATTTACACAGCGCATTGCGGCTAAGGAATACTAAAATAAAAAAGAAATATTACCAGCCACACAAATAAGTTGTGTAAATATTTTGTGATTATATTTTGCGCTTACTCTTTTTTTTAAATATTTTTATTTGTATGAGTACAGACAAGATTTACCCAGCGCAAACAATTAAACGCTGAATACACACGCACACACTCACACACAGAGTGTCTAAAGAGGTGCTAGATTTTAAAAGAGTGTTGATTGACAGATTAGCAATGGGAAATATACTCTGCTTGTAGATCAATGAGCGAATGTTAATTTGCTCAAGCTATTCAAAGTTCAAGAGAGCGCTTACGCAACAGCTGCCAAAGGCAAATGCCGAAAGTTCAAACATGCAAATTAACATTGAGCACTTAGTTTGACTTGCGCATACATACATACATATGTAAATAGACTGACTGACTTAGAGAGTGGGCAACAAAGAGAGCGTGACCATTGTGTGTATGACAGTTATAAAAGAGGTGAATTGCCCCACGAAATTCGTTTAAAACTGTTTAAAGAGCCTGCAATAGCTTTGATCTTCATTTATTTGCTTATTTAACTTAATATGTATGCAAATAGTTGAACATATTGATTGCATTTGTAATTAGACAAGGCTTATTTTGTTTTTGTATTGTTAAATACCCTCACATTTGAGCTTCATTAGGTAAGCAGTTAAATACAAAAAAAAAAAAAAAAAAAAAAACGAACTGTTTAAATGACAAAAGCAAATAACAAAATGGTTAGTAAATTACTGTAAAACAGTCGGCAAATTTTTACTGCAATTATTTACTATAACAAATTTGTCGCGCTTCAACAAAAACAACAAAATATGGCAAAGCAAACAAAAAAACTGAAAAATATGGAGAAAACAAAATCAATAAAAATGTCGCGCTAATAAATTTAGCCGAGCGGAAAAACTTGCAGTCCGAAACGGGAATTTTGGTTGGGACAGAGAGATTGCGAGAGGGGGGAGAGGAGAGGCACAGCACACGCAAATGCTTAACTGGTTGAGTTGCCTGTAAATGGAGATTTAAATTAATAAAAATAATGACAACTGAGCTGATTGCAAGTCACGGTGTTAATTTTACACACACACACGCACGCACAACACTTTACTTCACTTCACTTCCTTCTCTTTTCACGCCTCTCTCTTTCTTTTTCGCTGCTGAGAAAATTTGCTGCTGCAACTTGTTTCACAGCGGGAACTCCTCTCATGAATTATGAACCAGTTGGCTCTAAGAGTGTGTGTTCACTTCACCGTCCGCTCTCTTCATCTGCTCCTCCATCTAGCTCCATCTTCTTCCATTTTGCACTTAACCGAATTAGTTTCAATTGCAATTTTTCAAATGCCTTGGCAACGGAGGCTTCGCATTGCACTGAGTGAATTATGTGCATGTGCCTGCCACCAGTTGTTGTTGTTGTTGTTGTTGTTGTTGTTGTTGCTGTTGTTGCAGTTGTCGACGGCCGCAACATCATTATGCAGTCTAGTTTATGGACGGCGGCCACTTAGCAGACGGCAGCGTGCAGCATTTAAAATTAGCGATCATCGCGTGCATGCAGATGCTCTTGTGAGCTGCGGCTAACTGTAGTTCATTCACAAAAAAAAAAAATAAAATAAAATAAAATAAAATAAAATAAAAAAAAATAGTAAAGAAGAAACACAATGAGAGTGAAATGTACATTAAAATATATTTCCTTTCTACTAAAAAATATAACTTTCTTGTACGCATATTTACACTCTTTAAATCCCTTTAAAAGATATTTCCTTTTGATATTAAAAATATCTCTTGCAGCAGTTTAATTTTCTTGAGGATCAAATACCGCAACTTCCTTAACTCAATTACCCGGGTTATTTTCTCTTTATGTGCCACCATCTGTTTTGTGGCTGCCGTTTGTCTTGCCAATTTTATGTTAATTTCATTTTAATTTTGTTGCCCGCAACGAATCTCAAGTTGTTGCAATTTGTTCAAATTTAGCTGTGCACCGTTGCAACCCACCCCTTTGCTTTGCGTATGCATGTGCTGTCATGCAATTAATCACACACACATCTACTTACATATACATACATACATATATCCACGGCACACATTTTATGCACATTTACACGTCGTTTACCCAAAAAAAAAAAAAGAAAACATGAAAACAAAATGTAAATCCCTCCCCCTCTGCCAGTCTCTCTCATTCATGGTATTTATAATGCATTTTTAATGGTGCTGAAAATGTTTCCGCTTCGATTTGCTTTACAGCTTTACTCGGCGGCTTAATTAAAACAAACAGCTTATCTAGGCAGTGTGCAAGAGAGAGAGTGAGTGAGGAGAGAAGTAAGAAAAGAGGTGGAGCTGACTGTCAGGCAGGCGTTTGAAGTGTGGCATAAATTATATTGCGGGTATATTTCTCTTTTATATGTATGCATTTATGTATGTATGAATGCATGTATGTGTGTGTATACGTAATGAGCTTCGTCAAGTTGCCAGCTCTGCTGCTGTCTCTGCTATCTCTTTTAATGCCTTTTTAGGGCATTTTAAAAATTTGCTCACTTGCATTTTGTTTTTGTTGCGCTTTATTTTGCGCTAAGCTGCAGCTTACCAGAGACCGTATAACCAGCCACTGGAGTTAAGCAACTCTCCGCTGCCGCTGGAGTGGAAACGGGTGGGGTGGTGGTGCGACAGGGAGCGAAGTACAACAGATACAAGTCGACAGGTCGACAGTTGTTTCGACGTTGAGCGCCGCAGCCAAGGGCGCCCTAATCGCTTTGCTGCTGCTGCTGTATCTCAAACAACAACAATAACAACTGCACTGTGCTTGCAATCTGTCGCTGCCTGCTGTCCGCGCCCCTTTTGCTCTCTTAAAACGCTATGCGCTCCTTTTGCTTGGCTGCTGTTCGTACAAAAGTTTGCCGTTGTCTGGCGTTCTCTTCGTCCCTCTTCTGCACCTCCTCTCTCTTGCTGGCAAGCAATATACTTTTTTGTTTAATATTAATTTTGCTCTCTTGCTTTTTTTCTGCTTCTGTTGCTTCTGTTGTTTTTGTTGTTGTTGCAGTTGCTGCTATTCATGCCACGTTCTCTTGCCATGGAAGAGCAACACACACAAAAAAAGAAAAAAAATTCTTTACTTCGTTCTTGTTCTTTGTCTGCTTCTTCTTGCTTGCTTGCTTTGCGCGTTGTTGAGTTCGAGTTTCTTTTTCAATTCAACTCCCCTTGCTGTTGCCCCTCTTCCTCTCTTTCGCCCCCTCTCTATGCAACCGCCTTCATCTGCTGCTCACTGAAAAATCATGTCGTTTTGAAAATTGTTTGTGCTTGCTCATGCGAAATACATACAAATATTTTTCTGCTGTTGTTGCTGTTGCTTTTTTCTCTTTTTTTTTTCATTAATTCCTGGCTCAATTTCAAGCGCATTTTGTTTCCTTTTTTTGTGTGCTTGTTGGGAAATGGCCGCATTTTTCAGCCGTTAACTTTTCACAGCTTTTACATTGCATAACTCTTCTCATTCACACACACACACATACACATGCACATAAACGCGCATTTTATTATGCGTCTTTATAATTTTTAAATGCGCTTAATAAAGCGCTCAATCTGTTTGAATGTAAGCTGAAGAGCGGGACGACACTGTGTGCGTGTGACTGAGTGTGTGAGCGCCGGATGCCAACGCAGTTACTCTGCACAAAAAATAAAGAACGCAAAAGAAGGAAAAAAAGGTGAAGTGGTATTAAATTTCATATGCGTCGTTACTCTTTGCTCTGCTGCTGCGCTGCTCCGCTGCTTGTGCGCTCTCCCTTATGTGCCAATGTCTGTGCCCATCATTATCTTCGTACGTGTGCGGGGCGGGGGACAGCGCTGGGCTGGAGGGGGGGTTTGGGTCAAAAGAACACTTAAGCCTGAAATTGGCAGCTATTCGCATTCGCTTGGCTCTTTGCCTGCTCTTTGTTGTTGTTGTTGTTGTTGCTGTTGCTGTTATTGGTTGGGTCTTGGGTCTTGGGTCTCTGCTGGCCTGCTGCCCCGGCATCGTATGCTACTTCAGCTTGTCCCCCACTCCCTCTCTCTTTGCCTTACGTCTTCTTTTGCTTTCTACTTCTTATTTTCCTTCTGCTGCTGCTGCTGCGACGGCATCTACTTATGTCGACTTGTTATTGTTCGACATAATGGCAAAATATTGTATTGCCAACATTTTTGTGCTGCTTGGCTTGGCATGGCCTGGCCTGGCCTGGTCTTCGTTGGAATACCCTATGATGTGTTATAAAGAGTATATGCATTCTGATGCAATTTATGTAAAAGTTGAATATGTGCAGACTATCATAATTTAAGTAGAGGGTATTTGCTAGTCATTCTCTTTTAACTCTCTTATACATTGGTTTTAATGTAATTTATTTAACACGTATAATGTAAAATTTATTTTAAATACAGGGTATTTTTTCGTCATTCTCTCATAATTCTTGCTCTACTGCTCTTGCTTCTTTCTTGCTGCTCTGTTTCGCATTTGCCGCAAAGTTGCGAAGCTCACTTGACAAATGAGCTTTGGAGCTACTTGAAGCAGCTCTACGCACACACACACACATACACGCGCTCACACATGCTCACACACTTACAACATTAAAGCAATAGCTGTTTAGTGGCCCTGTTCCAGCTCGCCCCTCTCTCTGCCGCACTCTCTTTCCCTCTCACGCTCTTCATCAAGCCCGAACACAATAGCAATAAAGTGCGTTAACTTTTTGGCAGACAATAGATTTTATTTCTGGCACGGCGCATGGCACAATCCGAAATGGGGAATGGCTTTTGCGTGTGTATGGAATGGAATTGTTTTATTATTGTGCGCTGTTGTTGTTGCTGTTGCTGTTGTTTGTTGCTTGTGTTTGGCCTCGGGCAACATCTTCTTAGCGTGGGTGCTCCGCGGCTTACAACTGATCAATTTGAGAGCATAAATTGTGAGATTTAAGATTTCGGAATTTGTATCTACTTGAAATTCCCACAATATAAAAAAAGAACATTCGAAAAAAAAAACCTTTCTCATTAGACAATTTTCTCTTAAAAATTTGCAATTAAATTGCCTGCTGCTTTGATTTTACATTACATGGCACAACATCCTGCTTGCTCTTTGCTACGATTTTTGCTGCTACAGCAAAAACAGAAAAGTTCTCTCAGTATAGTGATTGAGCGTACGTGTGTGTGTTTGAGTGTGCGTGTGTGTGTTCTTGGGCGCACACTTAAAACATTCGCATAGTTCACCGCAATCAGTTTTATGTGCGACATGGACGCGCCCTGTTCTCCTTGTGTGTGCGTGTGTGTGTGTGCGTGTAGTCCCCTGTTGTTAGCGCTCCTTTCACTGCTCCTTCGCCGTCGCCTTCTCCTTCACGTTCTCTTCTGTTCTGTTCTGACTGTGCATGCTTAATGCCGTTGTTGTCTTGCCTGGCACGTTGCCCTACTCCACACCAGCTTTTGTCTGTCCAGAACACATACATACATACATATAGGTACATGTACATATGTGCGTGTGTGTGTATATCTCTTTGCTTAAGCTGTTGCCGGCGCTTTGTCCAAACCACACAACTGACTGACTGCCTGCCATTCTGTCTCTGCTGTCACTCCCTCTCCCTGTCCCTCTCTCTCTCTCTTTCTATCTCTCTTCTGCATTTTGCAACTTGCATTGCTGATCATTTTACACACTTACCAGCCATACATCGTTGTGGTTGTTGTTGTAGACTCTTAATATGCTTTTAGATATGCATCAGCAAAAGTTGCTCCTCTCATTCTATCTCTCTCTCTCACTCTGTCGCTCTGCTTGTAACTCAAGACGTCGTCGTCACCCCTTTTTGCTGTTCTACTCTCCTCCTCCCCCGGCCATTCATTGAATTGCTTCTCCTGCTGCCGCTTGGTCTCGTCGTCTTCTGCTTCTTCTTCTTCATCATCGTCTCTGAATGTTTCTTTGGACTGCCTTTTGCCAGCTTGTGTATTTGTGCATTGAACTGGAAACGGGCAGAGCCAAAAGCTTCAGTATTCAGCATAGTCCGGCAGGAGGGGGGGACAGAGACAGAGACAGAGACAGACGTCGAGGCAGTGGCAGTGGCAGTTGCAGAGGCAGCACACAATTTGCATGCCAAACAGCATATAAAATATCGAAGCACACACACCCAACTGCAGAACATACGAAAACAGTGGTACACAGAGAACTTCATCAGATAAGCAAACTGCAATTAAAAAGTGCTTGCGAGTAAACCTGAAGCTTAAGTAAACTTAATATGAGTTCGAGTGGGAAGCAGGAAGGGAATTTAAGAGAGAGGGAGAGTTGGGTTTGGGATATTTTGATTGCTTCTGCTTTGCGCTTAAGCGTAACTAATTCTGGCGAGTGAGTGGCGCTGTTATTAATTATTATGAAGATTATGTTAACATTACATTTGATCTTTACAGCGTAAGGTTTAACAGTAAACAAGGTTTATTTTCCTATTCCAGTAACTCTCTGTATTCTTTTTATAGATTTTGCATATTATGATTATGTTAAGGAGTGCAACATTAACAGTTGACCTTTATAGCGTAAAGTTTAACAGCAAACGACTCTCATTTGACTTAACAGTAACTCTCAGTATTTTTTACAGATTCAGCATATGAATATTATGTTAAGGAGTGTAACATTAACAGTTGACCTTTACAGCGTAAAGTTTAACAGTCTCTGCTTTCCCTTAACAGTTAGTCTTAGTATTTTGTACATATTTAGCGCATGTTTTGTACCACTGTGCCCACGTACAAATCGCATTTCTCATGCTATGCAATCGTTTGCTTCGAGTTGTGTTTGTCTGAATTTTCATTTGCTACAAGGATATATACATATTTGCACTGCTTTTGCCCTGCCCCGCTAACTGTTTGCCATTTTATTTATTCATGTTGCGCGTCTCATTCAATATATATGTATATACGAAAATATGCATATGTGACTCAAGTATCTCTGTAGCCCCGGATTCTGGCAGTTTAATGCCACTTGAGGCTGAATTGAGCGTACAATTGCTTTAGTTTCCACTTATTACCCCTCTACAACGACTTTTGACTTCGTCGACAGCTGTGCGAGATTTTTTTATTAGAATTTTATTTCATTTTTTTGCCTTTGCTTTTCACACATTGTCCGAAAATTAATCCTCAAATCAATTAGTTTTCATGCCACTTAACTTGGTTTTTCGCTCTCGCAGCTCACATTGTTTTGCTTGTTTCTACGCTTCGTTGCGCCGGACAATGAATCACAGTTATGTCGGGCCACGGCATCCAACATGCTACGTCCTTTGTACTTTGTCCTTTTCAGCCTGCCAAACTCACTCAATCAAATGAAAATTAGCATTTAATATGCTGAGCTGCAACAGCGTCCGTCCTGTCCCTTGGGTATTATTTCTTGGGTTATCAGCAGTCGACGAGGGGTGCGAAATCGCTCTACCCTCATTTGGGTTGCCTTGTGTTTTGCTTGACTCGAACCCTTCGCATTTCCGTATTTAGTTTTTGTTTTTCTTTTTTTTTTTTTTCCTTTTTGCACCCCTCCAACATTCTGAGCTCATCCCATTTAGGGTTTCCTGTTTGTTCAGCAAATAATTTTGTAGCGACGTCTGCCTCTGTGCCACCCCTTTGCGCTGCTTGCAACCCCCAAAAGTGGCAAAGGTGTCGGCTACGTAATTATACGTGCCACATCCGTCTCATACCTCGCATTTCATGCGCTGCTACTGCCTCAGCCTCTCCGCATTTATTTATTAAGCATATTTGTTACACTATCCGTTCCCCTGTGCCGCCTCTCCCTTAACGCCTCGCAGCTGCGCACATTGAACCTGGGATTAGTTTGTTACAAATTCCAGCAACATCCTTTGTCGTCGCTTTACCTTGTCGCCAATATTTATAACAATTAACTGTAATTAATCCCACAGACATTAATCAACATTTTCACCTCAGCACAAGTTGATTACCTGAAGTGGCTTTTGTGCATGTTGCTATTTGCCATTAAAGGCGACCGAGGAGCCGAGCCAACGTCGCGCGTCGCACTCAGCTAATTAAGTCCAACATATTATAATGCTGAAATACTCATTCTTTTTCTGCCTTCGCGCTAATAGCTAATGACCGTCCTGCTGTGTGGTAGAGCACAGGTTGAAAGCTACTTGCAATACATTAGCTGTTGTGGTAAAGGGCAAATGATTATTTGATTATTTTTTGAGCTAACCTCATTTGGATTAATCTTGCAGCAATCTGATGTGTCGTGCAACAATCTTTTATACTATGGATTTAATCACTTGAACTAGTATTTTGTAGCATGGATTAATCATGCATAAGTGGGATTAATCTATCATAATTTGGATAACTTTTTCATAACATGAATTAATCGTTCATAATATGAATAAATCTTTCATAACTTGAATTAATCTTTCATATTTTGGACTAATCATAAATAATTAGGATTAATTTTGTAGAACTTTGATCCTACTTACCTTTAATTAATCATTTGTAATTTGGTATAATTTTATTTAATTTAAATTAATCCCGCATTGTCCTTTTTAAGTTTTATACAAGCTTGTGGAATTTTTTATAGAATAACTGAATGTAATAAGCTTTAATGTGCCTAATGTGAGCTTAAGCTTTACATATTTCCCTTTGTCAAACTGAGAACCTAAAGCTATATATGTAAGCTTTCAACTTAAAGCACTTTAATGCGCTTCAATATTAAGTTTATTTGCTTGCAAAATGACTAAAACATGTGATTTAACATATTATTGAGTTTGCATATTAAAGCAATTGAATTCATTGTGCGTCATTGAGCTTCAAGTCAGTTTAAGAGCTTTGGCACAAAAACAGAGCAACAGCAAAAATTTCAATTAAAACAGCATTATAAATAAAGCCTTCATCAACAAAAATAAAATACAATTTAAACAAACAAACTATCAAAATGCTAAAGAATTTAATAGGCTTATTGCCCATAGGGAAATATAGGAGGCATACGTATGTATATATATATATGTATGCATGTATGTATGTATGTATGTATATGTTTTATGTATATATAATCCCTACATGGTATTATAACAAACCACTGCAAAAGTGACTTAAAAAAGGGCCGCAAAAAAGCGGCAGCCTCTCGTATCTGCGGCACACACAACGAAAACACACGCTCGTTGCAATTACAAAAGCACCGCAAAAAAAGGAAAATAAAAGAGGTAGAGGAGTGGCAGTTGGGTTAGAGCGGCAGCTAAAGGGGGGCGGGGGGAAACGCACAACAAGCTAAAGCCCGATTGCCAGGTCCATGTCGAGGAATGGCCCTCAGTGTGTGTGTGTGTGTGTGTGTGTGTGTTTGTCTGTAAGCAGCGCAATCAACGAGCTCTGCCTTTTGCAGTGGGCAGAAAAATATGGAAAAAAAAGAGTTGAAATAAATTAACAAAACTCGCAGCAAAACTTGACTGTGTTGCCTCCTTTTTATTTTTATTATTTTTATTTTTTTTTAGATGTATATTTTTTGCTGTCTGAATTTGAATTTAAAACTGTTTGCAGGACATGTCGTCAGCCAGCCCAGGGAGTGAGTGAGTTAGTGAGTTACTGCGCCGCTAGATGGCGTTGCTAGCAAAATAAATTGAAGAAGAGCAAAAAAACATAGGAAAAACTTAGCCAAACACAATGGCTAACAAAAAACATGAAAAGCATACATTACACGCTCGAAATCCCCAGGGGTTACACATACACAGAGACACTCACACACGCACACTCACACACATATGTGTGTAGAAACAATAAGGTATATATGTGTATATATCTGTGTATGCCCTGGCATAAGGGAACCTCCTCATCGCTGTGGCCCTTTTTGCTATAAGGGCACAAGCAAGCAGACTTTGCCGCTGCCACTGTCTCTGGCCTTCTCTCTCTCTTTTTGCCTCTCTCTCTGGCTCTGTCTCTGTCTCTCCGTCCGTCTGTCCAACCGGGACCCATGACGTTGATAATATTGTTGTTCACATGTCGAGTTTTATTGTGTGGGGAACGTGAAGCGATGCAAACTGCAGCAGCAGCAGGCAACAGCAGGGAGCAGCCAGTTGAGGCTGCCAGCGAGCCTAGCTAGCGTCTTTTTGCTGGCCTGTGGCATGTGCAGCATTGTGTTCCCTATAAGTCACAATGCTAAAGGGGTATGCCTGATTATAAAGGCGTATCTGATATAGATCATATTATAGATACAAAACATGCATAACATAAAATTTAAGCTACTAGAGCAACGTTTATAAATCGCTTTGAAAGCATACAAATGATGTTGAAATGTTCGCTAGTTAGTCAGCCATATATGCCGCTTTACAAGTTCTAAGCAACTAAGTTATACTATCAAAAAGAATCTATATTGAATAAAATTTCGGATTTGCAGCCAGTAAAAAATTTACTCTGGAAATTCCAAAAAGAAAGTTAAAGCATTCAGGCAAAATTTCATTTCATTTTACACTTCAAGTAAAGCTACCTATATAATTTGAAAAAAGCTTGTATAAAACACAAATTTTATATCACATACAGACAGTAAAACATTTATGGATGCGACACTGTGATAAAAATGTAATGGACCCCAGCGCAAACAGCATCAAATTTGATGTCACATGTGGTTTTGGGCGGTAAGCAAATTTTATAAAGTCGGAAAAATACAGAGATAAAAGAATTTTTTTGGATTACAGCAACCAGTAAAACGTTTATGAATGCGACAAGGTAGAGCAATTTAATGTATTAGTGCTTAGAGACCATAAAAATGCACTGCTAAATTTAGCTGAGATGTTAATGAAACCAAATAAGTATATAATATATTGGTTAAACTGACTTTCTACAAGAAATTTTATAGTCATGCAGCCAGTAAAATGTTTATGATTGAGAGAGGGAAGGGAAATAAGCCTTACATTCAAATGGAACTTAAATGTTATTCAAGCTGAAAACAATTCGCAAAAATATCCTTAAAATAAAAAAGAATATTAAATGGAACAGCCAGTAAAGTAAGAATACGAAGCAGACATAGATCTTAAAATAACTGTGAACTTAGATGTAAGGATGGATGTGAAAAAATATCCTACAAAAGCAGAAACCAGTAAAACGTTTATGAAAGAGACGCAAAAGACTTTAACCTCAAAGTCTATTGCATATTCAAGCAGCCAGTAAAACGTTTAAAAGAAGTGAAAATTCATAATATAAGGAGAAAATTTAAGTATACATCAAGCTGATAACAATTGAATAAACGCCTCTCAATAAACGATCATTTTAAGGTCAAGCAGGCCAGTAAAACGTTTATAAATGGAAGCTAAGGAATGAAATAAATAAGCAACTAATACAAAGAAAATATAAACTGTAAAATATGAATATTTTTCCATATGCTTTCCTTGTAGTTCAGAATACCCACACAGTCTTTTCGATATTTACAGAGTATCAATAGGTGTTTGCTATCGGTTCACTTGAACTACAATATCAGGCAGTCAGACAGGCAGACAGGCAGACAGACAGACAGACAGAGAGACCGAGTGCTTGGGCAGTGCTGGTTGCTGCCTCGTTTTGCGGCTGATTGCCTTAGTCTGGTTGTCGGTGCAATTGGCAGCTACCTGCCAAGCAAGCAGAAGACAGGAGCAGGAGGAGGAGAAGGAGAAGTAATAGGAGAAGGAGGCGACTGCTGCATTGCTTGTAATTTACAGCAGACGAGGTGGTTTTGGGGAGGGCGTGAGGCTGGCTGAAATGGTCGGGCATTAATTGAAAGTGGTTGGGAGTTGTCGGAACTACTTAATGCCCTGGTCACTGACCACACCACAATATGCCCATTGGCGTCGTTTATTTGTATAAGGACGAATGCCACGCGCTCCCGCATTGGCATTAGTTTACAATCCTCTTGTTATTGTTGCCATTGCCCTGTGTTGTGTTGTGTGGAAATGCTACAAATCTGTTGTTGCGATATGCCAACCACAAAACCGAAAACCCAGAAATGAAAAAAAAACAATAACTTCAAGAAGGGTTCGACCTCATGCAAACAGCTGCCTCGTCCTGCTCGGCCCTCTTCTCGACTCGCTCAATCAGAAGCGTGCGGCTCGTTCCAGCCCAGGGGACAAAGTCACAGTCAAAGCCCAAAAACAATTCGCATTCCATCTACGCATTTTACATTCATTACTTATGCAGCGAGGGCGCGAAACAACCCTTAGCTGGAGCTGTCAAGCAACCCCTAAGATACATTTTCTTTTCGGTCTCAACGTTAATCGTTATTTTGGCACTTTTTGCTGGCGAAAAACCCTCGCAATATATGTGTTTAGTTTTTTTTCTGGTCTGGGGTCCCGAGCACATTTTCAAATTATCCTTCAAATGAAATTATGATGGAGGCAAAGGGTCGCCAGAGCGTTGCCAACGAGGGTAAAGCAAAGGGCATATGCATTTGGGCACGTTTTACGCTGTGCCGACAAACCGCTTGAGTCAAATAATTTTGATGAGGGTCATAATTATAATGAAACAGGTCTTGAATGCAAGCCAACCCAGAGAACTGAGCTCTCAGCTCTGAGCAGCGCTGCTCTGCTTAGCTCTACTCTGCTCTGCTCTGCTCTGCTCTGCTTGTTGTTGCCTCAACACTTTTGAGCTGTGGCCATGATTCATGCTGGCTTGCCCCCTGCTTACCCAAAAAAAAAAAGAAAAAAAAAAGAAAAGGAAACCCAAAAAAAAGGGGACTCAGTGTACGCCCTTTTTTACGCTCGTTCGTATATAGATTTCTATATGTATATATCTAGGGTGACATGCAGTCGTTGATAATTAAAATGAATTTAAACGATTGCCGCGCTTTGATTATGTTGTTGCCAAATAGGGAAATATCAAGAGGCAGACGCACTTGTAAAATTGAAAAGTAATGCCACTTTGTCACTCGGCGAGTGTGTGTGTGAGTGTATGTGTGCCTGTGTGTGCGTGTGTATTGAGCTACAGGGCAATTATCGCCTGCCAAACACGCTGCCCGTTGTGCCCTGGTTCATTGATCACTCTACCCCTGCCTCGGCTCATGTTCCACTTATCTTGCCTGGGCCCCTTCCCTTGCTCCTTTCTCAGTTCCCTGCTCCCTGCCTTTGCTCCTTCCCTTGTTTCTGCTTCAATCTTTGCCTCAGTCTCCTGCTCCCTGCCTTTGCTGCCTTCCCTTGCTTCTGCTTCAATCTTTGCCTCAGTCTCTTGGCCATTGCCTACTGCCTTTGCTTTCCTCTGATGTCTCTCTTTACCTCTCTCTACGAGTCTCTTGCTTTGCCTCTAGCCCCTGCCTTTGCCCATGCCCCCTTTCTTCTATCTTTGTCCACTTCATGCCTCTTTTTCCTGCCCTGCCCTTGTTCATCTTTTCTTCTGCTCTTGCTCATGTCCCCTCTCTCCACTTCTTGGCCCCTTCTCAAGCTTCTCTCCTCTTCTCGCTGTCTTTGCCTGTAGACCCTTTACTTATGTCCCCTCTCCCTTTTCCACTGTCTTAGTACCTATCTTCTCTGCCCCTTTTTTTTGCATGTAGCTCCCGCCTTTGCTCATGTCTTCTGTCTTTCCATGTGTCCCCTCTCTCCCCTGTCTACCATCTCCTGCCCTTAGCCTCCTTCTCTTGCCTTTGCTTCAAGCAATGCCTCTACACCCAGCTCCCAACTTTAGCCTCTCTCCGCCGCCCCTGCTCATGTCTTCTGTCTTACCCCTACCCTATGTCCTCTGTCCACCGTCTCGTGCCCTTGCTCCACCTCCGTCTCCTGCTCCCTACTTTAGCGCCCCTCTCCTGCTTTTACCCACGGCTCCTGTCGCCGCCTCTGCCTCTACCCTACTCCCGGTCTTTACCCACTCTTCTCGCCCCCTTACCCGCTCTCGCCTTTGTCCCTTCTTCATTCACCAACCCCCGCTCCTTCGCTGTCGTCTCTTGTCTTACTTCATCTTCGACTCCTTCACTCACTTCCAAAAGCCTTGCAATCAAGTTGTTTATGACAGGGCAAACGTTTGAGCTGCCGAGACTTGGTGAGCCTCTATCTGCAGTGCACTGTGGTTGCTTTTGCGGTCTCCCATATAGGCTACACTTTGGCTTCCCTCTTATTACACACACACACACACACACATACATATATATATATATTTTGCTGCAATCACGACTGCCTCGAGCTCGAAGAAGAAAAAACTGGTAACTTGAAGCTCTCACACAGCCATTAACACGCCAGGCCAAGGCACAAGCACGCAAAGTGTAGAAACATCTCCCCAGCCGATATATGTATATGTATGTATATACAGATATACATACATACATGCATACATATAATATATATTCTCAGTTCCAGTCGACGGGCGCGTCGACTACTTTAATAACAAAGTAAATATTGTTCATTAGTAAATATTTACACGCTCGTCGCATGTTTGCTCATATTAAATACGACTACGTCGACGTCGTCGTCGTCTTTTGGGGTCTTCAGTTTTTTTTTTTTTTTTGTTTTTGTTTGGTTTACTTTTTACTTTACTTTGCGGCCCACACACTCCGCCTGGCCAGAGCCACAGCCATAACTATTTATTTATTTATGTTTATTTATTTATGCGCGCTTCAGCTCAGCTCAGCTCAACTCGGCTCGTCTCGGCTCTCGGTTCTCTATCGCGTTATGTGCGTGTTGAGCTATTAAACATTTATCGATAATTTTTAACAGCTGTCCAAAATGCGAGCCAATCCCCTACCCCCCCCTCTCCCCTCTCCCCTCACCCCTATTTGCCGTTTCCTGCCTGCCGCCTCTCTGTAGGCTCTCAGCTCGAGTGTTGAATGCCGCTTGTCTGTTTCATAATTCATGAGCCTGGCAAATGAAGCATTTAGAACACGCAGTGGGGCCCCAGACACACGAGACACACTCGGGCATAGTTAATGGCAGTTGCCACGCCTTGATTTCGTTTCTACGCCTCCTGCTTTGCTCGGCTCTGTAGGCCTGCGCTAAATGATATGCATGAATTGCATTTTAGCTCAAAAGTTGTACAATCTACTTTGCTTTGGATTATTAGTAATGAAATTGATATTATTATTGTTAATAATAGTCTATAAGAAATTGTTGTTAATGTGGTGGGTTGAACCTTTAGTTTAAATACCCTGAATTATATAGTTCTGTTGACTGGTGGATGCTTAATCGGGTAGCAAATTTGCAATACAAATTAGTTATTGTTTTAGTTAAAGCATGAGACAATGCTAATAAGTTGTATATCTAGTTTCAACTATATATATTGATAGATATTACCTAGTACCTAGTTTTAATATCTCTAAACAAATCTCTTTTATTTCTCATAATATAATATAATAAAATAAAATATAATATAAAATACATAATATATTATATATATGTATCTCTATATATATGTAGAACTATTAATTGTATATATCTCTAGATCTATATAAATATATACGCACATACACACAATATAAATTAATATTTGAGAAAAAATAAAAATTAGCTGAACTAAAAAAACAGTTCAGAATTCCATTCTGTCTATAAAAAAAATGGAATGTTTGCATATTATGAATGCTATTAAAAGATATTTTAAGAACAAAAGCCAATTATTAATTCATTTCATAGTCTATATATAGAACTTTTATGTCTGGCTAACTTTCACGATTGTGACATCAAAGGGTAGATAAAAGTTGAGGTTTTTTTTTTTTTGCAAGCGGACAAAGAAATAGAAAAAGTTTTATGGAAATAAGTTTCAGCTGCTAAGAACGAGAGTAAAAGGAGAGTGAGAAAATCTTAAATATTTTTATATGTTTTTTAATAATTTATTTGATAGATTTGATGAGAATGTTTTACATTCTGAAAAGGTATTATTAAAGTAGAGTAAAAATTATTTACAAATTAAGAAAACTAGTTAGATATATAAATAAAACAATCTACCAATACTTTATTATAAAAGAAATTAGAGAAAAAAGAGTTTTTATATTATTTATTTTTATATAATTTATTAGACAGCTGTTTTACATTATAAAAGAAAGTAGAGTATAAATGAGCTTCAAACTAAAAAGACTAGAAAACTATATATAATGAAAACAATCTATCAATACTCTATTATATAGACTGTAAATGCCAAAAATGAAGCCATAAAACAGTTATATAAAAACTCGTAATCAATTCCAATATAAATCAATTCCTCTTTTATAATTATTATCTGTCAAGGAATTAAATATAAATTTATTTACCATTTGATATATGTGCAAATTATGAATGTATAATAATAAAAAAAGCAAGAAAGAAAAAACCCCATTTATTCATATTCGATTTAGACACGAGGCATTGAGAGACATTGAGACCCGTTCGACACGTATTTCTTATCGCTCGCATGGGGTTTGCTTGACTAAAACATAATGATTTCACGCAATTTTTGTTTGCATTCAATAAAAATTCATTTCGCTAGACAGAGATATCAGCATGTTATCTGTGGGTGGGTTTAACGCGCCCACCCTCTGTCTCTGTCTGTGTCTCTCTCTCTCTCTGTCTCTCTCTCTCACACACACTCTGTGTCTATCTGTTTCAACATTTGCCTGTCTGTTTTTAATCAGATAGGCGAGTGGCAGTTAACCAGCTTATGCCGAGAGCCCAATCATCACGGAATACCCGCATTCGGCATAGGCAATTTGGCAAATGCGCTGCTGTTGCGGACATTGTGCGTCATGTCCAGCACGCAGGCCGTGGCAAGGCAGGCCGAGGCAAGGCAGGCCGAGGCAAGGCCAGACCGAGCCGGGGCAGCAGTAGCTGTTATCCAATACCCGCGGCGCCCTGGCCGACAGTTTTCCCTCTTTTGCACTTTTTGTCCATTCACTCAGTCAATTGGCAGCAGCAGCAGCAGCAGCACAGAGGGCGACCTTTTATGGCCTGTGACTGGCAAAATGTGAGAAGCGCCGAGAGGGGCGAACGGGACGGGACGGTAGATTGTGGACCCCTGCGGTCGTTTGCATTGCAAAGCGAGTGCTGCTTGTGCCGGGCACAGCTGCCGGGCAAAATGTGGACAGAGATGGAGAGTGAGGAAGGGGTGGGGTGGGGGGGGGTAGATCAAACGAGGGCAGTTGTAGCAGGGCTGGGGGTGGGTGGTAGGAGGGGTAGGCCGAGTGACAGAGGGGTTGCTTTGCTACTAACATGATTTGCACGCTTCGTTGCTTCGGTTGCATTTAACACAGAGGGGACGAAATGAGTGAGTATAGAGAGGTGAAGGAGGAGGAGGAGGAAAGCAGGAGGAGGAGGGCAGGAGGAGGAGTATGAGTAAAGCAGAAGGTGGAGGCAAAGGCAGTCGCATACTGTGGTTACGTTTGGCCGACGTCGTTTGCGGTTTGGGTTACGTTTTTGGTCAGAGTGACCGCGGGACGGACAAGCGAACAGGCGAGGCAGGCAGGCGGACAGACAGAGGGACGGACGGACGAACGGACGGACGGACGGACGTACGGACTGCATTTGCCATTTGGCTATAATTTGGTTGGTCGTACGCGCTGCATGTTGCATGTTGCAGTGCCATAAACAGCGCGAGCGCAAAACTGCAAAAGTGCAACATGGAAATAAATTATGACACTAATGCAACAGCAGCAACAACAAACAATAACAACCAGTTCCGATAGTTTATTTGCTTTGTTTTTGTATATAAATTATTTAGCGGCGCCTAATAGCAATTAGTTGACAACTGACACGCTTCACTTTTGAGCTTAATTTTAGCAACCGAAAAATGTATACATAAAACAACAACAACTACGACAACATCCGGCAATTAGGTGTATTTTTATTGAGCAACAGTTTGTGCAGCGATTCAATAAAACGATTGCGCACTCATTAGAATTATGTTGCGTGGCAAGATTAAATCTTTAGAATGTTGAGTGAATTTTTGAATGTGTTGCAAGAGTGTAAAAGGGGGTGTATAGGACTATGAATAGCTAAGAGTCTATAAGTTTTTATGGAGGCAGTTTGGTAATGATAATTGAGGGATTTGAATAACAGCATTTTAGATAAAAGAAGTGAAATAGGAAAATTGTTTAGCTTTGATAAAAACCTAGTCTATGGCATAAAAGTGTGAAAGCTTAAGCTGAGCAATAGCTCTACAAATGTAACTCCTAAAACAGGCTTATAAAACTGTTTATACATATAAACGATACAATTTTCAAAGCTTAAAAACTTGATCTTTTAGTTTTAGAGGCAAATGTACAAAAACTAATCTAAAGTTGCTTTCCAATAAAAGCTTGCGCACTTTATCAAAAGCGATTAAGATATTTGGAGAGGTTCAAAGTCAATACAGCTTCGGAATTACAGTTTGAGAGCCTAATATCTTAATCAACAAACAAAAGCTTCATTGAAAAATGAGCTCGAAGTAGTTTAAAATATATTATGTAAAGTAAAGCAAATGAAAAATATGTAAAGTAGTATAGTAGTTTAGTTTGAGAGTCAATCAATAACATAGACATACTGTTTGAGAGTCATATAGTCAAGCACTTATGATATACAGTTTGAGAGTCTTATAAAGCGCATGCATCAAAAACTGCTCAAAAACTTTTGTAAAACTTAAGCAGAAGTATAAAATTTTTTGCTCTACAGCAACAGTTATAGAGTCGATACAGTTTGAGAGTCAGCCAGCCAATACTATGTATATATATATATGAATATATATAATGATCACACTTACTAAAAAGGTGTGAAAATTGAACACGCATCGATTTGCGTAAACAATTTGTGTTTGCTTTAGTCGAGAAGTTGATGTTATTTTTCAAATCGAATGAGTTAAGTGGCTATCTAATAGGTAAGTGTGTAAGTGTGTGTGTGTGGGTGGGTGTGTGGGTGTGTGAATAATGTTTGGTCTAATAATTGAAACACTCAAATGGTGTGTTCAATGAATCGATATATTCAATTGCTTCATCAATTTGTTAATGACAAAACAGAACGAAACGACTTTTGTCACAGCTGTTGAAGTTTCCAGTAGTTACGCATGGAGTAGCCCATTCTCCCTCTCTCTCTCTCTCTCTCTCTCTCTCTGTGGCAGTTAACCCAAATCTATCAATTACTATCCTGAAAGGGGGGGAGTATTGAGGGCGGCAATCAGCGAAGCGTGCGACATGGCGCCAATTTTGTTGCCATTGATATTGCGGGTCGGGGATTTGTCGTCGAGTCGAGAAACGCTTTTGACATGCGTATTATTAAGCATTTAATGCGCTCAACTGTGAAATAACAACTACAGCAACAACCACAAACTGTGGCAACCAACGTATGACTAAAGCCCCATAAAGGCAAAGCCACAATACACAACACAAAAAAAAAAAAAAAACAGAAAAAAAGAAGAAAAAAACGGTCGCTAATAAACAATAAACTCGAACTCAACAATTGAAACGAAGTCGGGAAGACGCCTAAAGGCGGACCAGCGTTAAAGTAATCGACCATATAAAATTCACAAACAAAACCAACGGCTCAACAAAATGACAAATAAATTATACACTGAAAAGAAATTGTCTTGGCGAGTGTGTGAGTGTGTGACAATGTGTGGAGGAGAGCAGAATGTGAAATTTGAGCACTAGTCGAAGTCGAAATGCGCTAAGAAAATAGTTGGCATAAAAAGGGGGGAGTATGACACTGAGAAAGTACTTTATAAGGAGAGATATTATAGAGCTACTTATGAAAAGGAAATATTATGAAATATATTATATATTATATATTATCATAGAGTTCAGCTTGTTTGGATTTGACATAACTACATACAAGTTAGTCCGAATTATGTCATTGATTTATGTTCGAATTTCAATGCAAAGCGAATTTTACTCCGAATTTTGTTTGCTTTGTCAATTTAATTGCGAATTATAATGGTGATATACATACATTTATTTGACTCCGAAATTCATCGTATATGTCTATATATTTGCTGATTATACTCCGAAATATGTCGTCGGCAAACCACCATGGAATAAAGTCCGAATCTTCATTTCGGTGGGCTTACTCAGAATTATGTCATATATTTAAGCAAATTTTACTCTGAACTATATCATCGCTATAAGTATGGAATTTACTCCGAATTCTACTGTCGAGATTTTTTGCACACATAACTTTGAATTATGTTTTAGACATGTGGGCGGATTTTGCTCCGAAATATGTTGCTGACTAAGGGAATCCGAACTATGTCATTAGCAGATCATCGAAGACTTCATTCGTATTTCTGACATTCCCATATCTTTTAGTATTATTTGCAAATAATCTCATTTCCATTTCCGTTATTCCCATATCTTTAAATATTTTATAACCGAATAATCTAATCGACATATACTATATACTCCATATTATATCATTGAAATGTCTTTGTGGATCTTACTCCAAATGAAGTCTTGTATATGTGTAGGTATCTACTTTGTTGAACTTCCAAATTGTATTGTCGGCGGTTTTATTCCGAAAAATGTCATTGCCATTTGCCCAACAGATTTTACTGCTCATTATGCCTATCACATATCAGCTGATATTATTCCCAAATGTGTTGTCGACATATGTCCACGAATTTTACTCCGGATTTAATCGATAACATGTGCCTGCATACTAGACTCCGTACTATGTTGTCTATATACATATATATTTGAAAATACTTGTCTTACATATATGCGTTATACGATATACATTTTTTAGTCCACATATTTCTTGACTCCGAATTATGTTGTTGACACATTCACGCGAAGTTTACTACACGCCTTAGTCAAAGATGATATCATGTTGCTCTACCCTAGATACACACACACACACAGATACAGATACATATATATTTAAGAAAGTTTTCACAACTGGCGTGCAAACATAAAAAAGTACTTGAGCTGATTTCATATACATATATATTTTATATATCTGCGTATATATATATGTATATATAAACATGATACATATATATGCATACATGAATATATATATATATATATATATATATATATATATATATATATATATATATATATATATATATATATATATATATATATATATATATATATATATATATATATATATATATATATATATTTAGTTGTTAAAATCGCACTAAAAGTTTCACATTTGTTTTCACAGTTTTATAATAGCCCACACGCCCAAAGGG